>OY744526.1:23992796-24012796 GCA_963556195.1 Sepiola atlantica | reverse complement strand
TATTAACGCTCATGCACGATGGTCAGTCTGTCACAGCTAAGTTTTAAATCTAATTTCCATCGCTAAACGCGCTGATTGAATGGACGCATCTCTCGTTCTCATTTTCCTTGTTCTTCTTGTCATTCTCCTGGCATTATTACAATAATGATATCCTTTTTCCAACGATGTGTTCCAGTTTCAATCATCTTTCAAGTCGTACACTTCATTAATATCCGTGTAATTATTGTTATTTTCCCATCATTCTTTGTAGCTGACGCCAATCTAATATTTCTTCATTGTCATATCAATATTCTTCTTCTTCTTTTTCTTCTTCGTTTTCTTCTTTTTCTTCTTCGTTTTCTTCTTTTTCTTTTTCTCCTTCTTCTTCTTCTTCTTCTTCTTTTCTCTTTTTCTTTTTTGCTGTTATTTTCCTCGTACTTCTACTACTTCTATTTCTTTTTTTCTTTTCTGGTCACTTTCTGTATTTTCTTCTTTTTAATTCAATTTTTTGTTTTCCTCTTCTTCCTAATTTTCCTTTTCAAATTCTTCTTCAGTTTATTTCTTTTTTTCATCTTTTTTCATTCTCCATTTCTTTCGTTTCTTTTCGTTGTTGCTAAAGCTGTCCCTCCTCTCATTTTCTACTTATTCCATTTTTCTTCTAAAATTCTTCTTTCATTTATTTCTTCTTCGATAATTCCTACTTTTCTTCGTCCATTCAGTTTCCTTATACTCCTTTAACTTCTGATTCAATTTCTTGTCGGTATTCTTCGTTTTATATTTCGTTCTAGTCTCTTTTGTTTGCTTCTTCAATTCCTCATTTCCCAGTTGATATTTTCTTCTTCTTCTTCTGCCCTTTTATATAAATATATACATGTAATACGAATACAATTGACCTCATTGTTTCTCTCTGTAGAGTTTTCCTCTATTCCTACCCATTTACTCCACTATTTTGCAATGTCCTTTTGGCATTGTTATATATATATATATATATATATATATATATATATATATATGGCTTTACCCGACCCAATAGTTCATATTTATATATATATATACTATTTATATATAGTTCTAATTATATATATATATATATATATATATATATATATATATATGCAAAAACCTTTACATGTACGAAGTGCTTTTGCTACACGTGATCATAGATAGATCAGCTGCGACTTTATTCAACACCCAATTGCCTACGGCCACGCTAAATATACTCAAATACTCGGTATATTTACTGTGGCATGAGGAATTTTGACTCAGAACAAAGTCGCAGCTGAAACATGTATGCACATATGTAGCCATAAATATTTTTATGAATAAAAAAAAATGATAGTAAAGTACATCTCTACTTGTAATTGAGCACTATTCTGTAAACAGACTTGCGTCATTGGATTAACATTTAAGAATATATATATATATATATATATATATATATATATATATATATATATGAATTTTAGCCTGGCAATAAAGCACGGGGATAAAGCACGAAAGCTACTGTGTAGCTTAATTGCAATAAATATATATCATAACTTACTACCTAGTTCTACTCACTATCGAGCACTGTTGAAGTAAATACTGAAAATTAATACATAAACATTATATCTCATAAGATTTTATGTGGATACATGAAATAATATATATATATATATATATATATATATATATATATTAAAATAAACATAGTTTGAATATCCGACAATCGTTTCGGAACCTGAAGAGGAACCGAGAAGGTTCTGAAACGATTGTCGGATACTAAAACTATGTTTATTTTAATATAAAAGCTCTAATATATATTGAGCACTTTTGAAAAGTAATGGTTTTGTTCATTAAGTTAATATTTGAACTTAATTAATTAATATAAATATATATATATATATATATATAATTAAATCAAGAGAATTTCGAATTTAGTTTAGATTGGACAGCTTATTATCTACACACACACATGTATATATATATATATATATATATATATATATATATATATATATATATATATATATATATCGAGAGGGGGAGAGAGAATTGGAGGTCGTGTGTTTGCTATAATAATTATCTCTATTCTTGTACTATACAACAGTTATTTACGATATTTTGCGCTATTGCATTCGTAACGTTCGTGTGTCATGCATCTTTGTTTTACAAAAGGTACGTTTTTAGCAATAATAACCATCGTCCATTTTTCACAAGACGTGCATTGCAATCATCCAAATATCATTTTCAACTTCCACTCTAACAACCCACTCTCATCCAATCGGTAATATTACAGACGCCCACTCCCTATCAATATTCGTATATTTATATATCTCAGTCTGTTTGTATTTATTTTTCTCCATCTCCCCATATAAATATATATATATATATATATATATATAAGTATAATTTTTTATTTATACAAACATTAGTAAAAAAAATAAATAAAAATAAATTAAAATTTATACTTATACACAGCTCTACTTGTTATTGAGCACTTTTTATAAACACTTGAGTTTCAACGGATTTACATCTACAGAAACTAATACAATACATGTACAATATATATATATATATATATATATATATATATATATATATATATATATATATATATATATGACAAAAAATCGCGTATTCCATGTCACAAATTCTTCACATAGTTTGAATTCTAACGGCTATGCTTCGTTCGAAAAATGAACAACAATATTTTTTCACGTCAAAATCGCACCACATTTTTAAATCTCAACGACTATGTGTCGCTTAAAAACATTTCCGTATACGCATTACACATTTTGAATTGTAACGGATATGGTGCGTTCAAAATAAGAACAAAACCATTCTTTTCACATCACAAACACTCCAAATATTTTTGAATATTTTACTTGTATTTTATTTGTTCAAAGCAATCATCCAGAGAAAGTCTTGAAATAAAGACGAAACGTTGATGAATACATAAATAATTTTTATTTTTTATTTTATTATTTTATATATATATATATATATATATATATATATATATATATATACATATATATAAATAACAATGGAAAATTATATTCCAGAGACCATGTTTTTTTCATTCTTGAAGGTATCCAGTTCTTTACAGTCCGCTTCAGCATCACTCAGACAAACAAAATACAGAGTTATATTTATTAGATGTTTATCGAGTGTGACTTAGAAAGAAATGGCTAAAATCATGCCTAAAATGTCAGAAAAATAAAAAATAACACTCACATTATTAAAGCATTCATATATATATATATATATATATATATATATATATATATATATATATAAGTTCATTGTGAAATAAGTTGCTGTTTATTTTCATATATCGGCACCATGTTTCATGCATATTCCCGACGAAAAGCGCAGGGTTTTAAAATATTTAATTATCATAATAAAAAAAGACATCGTCTCTGGAAGCATACGTGGAATATCAAACTTATCTTTCCCTCCTTCTTTCTTTCTCTCTCTCTCTCTCTCTCTCTTTCTCTCTCTCTCTCTTTCTCTCCTCTCTCTCTTTCTCTCTCTCTCTCGCTCTATATATAATAACATAAATATATATATATATATATATATATATATGTGTGTTATTTCGATATATATAATATACAAACGCATATATATATAATCAAATATGCAATATATATATATATATATATATATATATATGTATATATACGCATGGCATATGTAGTTATATACATGCATATATGTATAATATAATCAAATATGCAATTTATCAAATATAATTTCCGAAAATAATAAAAATGATTAAAATGAGTTTTTCTATTTTTATAATTCTCTCCTGAAAATTAAATTGTAATGGTGTAAACACTTACACTTCCTTCGTGCGACGTCGCCATTTAATTAAAGAAAGAAGATCCCGCAAACAATGGAAACAATGAGAATACTCGACTGTAACCATAGCTACGCCAATGCTCATTGCGCAGTCGCCGTAGTCGCCATTACTGTTCTTGTTATTGTTAAGAACAAACGAGGATTCATTTTACACGACTTCATATTGCGTTTATATGAATGTAAACATATCGCAATTTATTTTCTTTTAAACCTTACTGAGAGCGCGTTCGTTTCACTCGACTACCTTATAACAGAGAAACTACGATTATATGGTGTTGGTTCTGCTCTCTAAGCAATACAATAACGGTGTCCCTGCCAAGATAATTACCGAACACCCATGATAAAGATTTAACTAGTCTATAGCAGACGTGTCACACGGGAATTCCTGTAAATAACATCATGTCCTGACACGTTAGCTTAATTTCTGCTTTTAGATTTTCAGGGACATTTCTGCTTTCTCCTAATATAATTTTAATGTTGAAATTTACTTGTCTACTAAAACTCCTTCATGTCCAAGATTGTTACATACATATTTGGTTCTACCGGCATCTTTTCTCTGGCCCGTGACAAAAGTTACAACAACAAAATCAAGACTACATTCATTCGATCGATTATTTCATAAAGTCAAACTAAATTAAAACAAATAAAATCAATTTTTTTGGCAAAAAAGCAAAGTGCAACAAGCCATGTAAAGAGGTAGGTAAAAGTTGTTTACATCTAAATATAGTCTGAAAGTTTGTCTAATGCCGCTTTAAACCTGGGTATGATAGTCATTGTCACAACTTCCGCTGGTAGATTGTTCCACTGAGCAGAAACACGGACACAGACGACTGCCTTTCGTCTACTGAGCCGAAAAACGACAGTGATTCATCGGTTGTTGCTGCCTGTGGAGACAACGAGGCTGGGGCGAAAAAACTCCTTGAAATGGTAGATTTAAATACCCGTTGATATTGTTGTACGACAGAATCAAATCTCCTCGCAACTTCCGCTGCTTTGAAACTCTTGTAATTCACAGGTCAGAGAAAAGTCGTTTTAGAGGTAAATTCAATAGTCTGGGTTAGGGTTAGGGTTAGAGTAAGGTTAGGGTTAAGGTCAGGTTAAGGTTAGGGTAAGGTTAGGGTTAGGGTATGGTTAGGGTTAGGGTTAGGGTTAGGGTTAGGGTTAAGGTCAGGTTAGGGTTAGGGTAAGGTTAGGGTTAGGGTATGGTTAGGGTTAGGGTTAGGGTAAGGTTAGGGTTAAGGTCAGGTTAGGGTTAGGGTAAGGTTAGGGTTAGGGTATGGTTAGGGTTAGGGTTAGGGTAAGGTTAGGGTTAAGGTCAGGTTAGGGTTAGGGTAAGGTTAGGGTTAGGGTTAGGGTAAGGTTAGGGTTAGGGTATGGTTAGGGTTAGGGTTAGGGTTAGGGTAAGGTTAGGGTTAGGGTTAGGGTTACGGTTACGGTTAGGGTTACGGTTAGGGTTAGGGTATGGTTAGGGTTAGAGTTACGGTTACGGTTAGGGTAAGGTTAGGGTTAGGGTTCAAGTAATATCTATATATGTTCTAGCAGAAGGACAGACGAGTGAATTGGCCCTCTGGCCGTTTCACGGTCAGTTAGTTTTCTGGACATGTGGCAGTCAGTTGAGGTTTGTGTGCCTCTCAGAGAGAGAGGGAGAGAGAGAGAGAGAGAGAGAGAGAGAGAGAGAGATGGTAACTTCGGCCCTTAGCTAACGGATTGTGTCCAGTTGGACGTATGTTTTGATTTTGTCGGGCTAAGAATTCTCTATTTTTGTAACTTCTAAAAAATAAAATTTAGTTACTTGTTTTAAAATGCAGTTGTAATTTTTTTGAAGAAAGAATCCTTCCGTTGCAACACTGACTGAGAGCATGCAATTGACACTGCGACCGATGTCGTTATCGAGAAACGACTTTGGACCAGCAAAAGACGCGGACGATCACAGCATGTGCAGCGAATGCACACAGACGTACGTTCATATAACTATTAGTCACATTGTTCGTTCAGGTATATGCCGTGATGTTATACACCAGATGTGCTCTAGATAAAGACCATGGGTAAGCTAACCGGTCGAGCTTGCATGAAGTTTCACAAGAATAGTACATGATAGAAATTAGGCGAAAACTATGTCCGTTACACGTTTCAAAGAGTAACGATTGCCATCTCTTGACAGTACGTAGGAAGCGTCTGAGCAAAGTAGATGTGTTTTAAGATGATGTAACAAAACGGTAAAATAATTAAGCAATGCCCTTATAAAATAAGCATCTCTCTCTTTCTGTTACTTCTCCTTTTTCTCCTTTAATGTTGCAGCTTACTGGAAATCAACTACGGCTGATAAGAATAGGTCACTTCTCTTCTAAATAGAGCCTGCATTAAACTAAGTTATCATAATTAATTTGATAATCATGAGATGTTTGTAACTAACGAAATGATTTCGGTCTTCCGAGTAGCCGAACGCATGCAAAATGGAACGCCGGTCAGAAAAAGGTATAATTCTAAATGCCTTTTTATAATTAACTTATATATAAGCGTTAACAAGAAGACGAATCCTTGTGCCATATAGCATTTCTGAGGTGCGTTTACACATGTAAAAATGCTATCAAAATGCTAATTCAACCGTAAGCGTGACAGATCGACGATACACATATCGTCTCAGACGCATCTATACACGTGAACAGATATTCAACTGTCTTAATTCAACCATAATTTACGTCTTCTTTGCGTCTCTTGGCAGCATGTGGTCATACGACAGTTTTCCCGTTTTTGTTTAAACAGTCCTTTACTTTTTTGTTGTACTCTGCTATATCTTTCAAGGTTCACTGGTTGAGCAGTAGAGGGCAGGCAAGGCAGTGATGCATCGTATACTGTTCCACTCCACATTGGCAGATGATTGGGACGGTTTTGTACCGCCATCTCATCATAACAACTTTTTATCGCCCCATATCCGTTCTCAGGCGGTTGAGTATTTTCAACTGAACACAAGGTGCTTCTGAGCCAGGAGGGATATCCTGAGAAGGGGGGTGTCCAATGTAAGTAGATGGGCATTCTCTAGCCGTCTGGTCCACAGATGTAATCTAGCCTCTTCCTGATGTTATGCTTTTTCTTTACTTTTTAAAATTTTTCATCACATGTTATTAACATTAAGCCTTTCATTTCTTTGCTCATAAAAATGTAATTTGCATACGTGGATATTGAAGTTAGCTGGACACACGTACGATAACTTTTAATATATAGATATATAGATAGATGTAGATATAAAGTGTTTATTTTATTAAAAGAAACAAAAATCTTATAGATTTGTAGGTACCTTAAATTATTTTACCTCCACCTTTAGTGTAAAGGAGGAACTACGTTTCATTTTACCAATAGTCAAAACTCAGTGACCATCTTTACAAAAGAGATAACACCCTGAAGTGCGAAAAAAAAGTACATTTTAAAAAGCCAGTTCTCTGTAGAAAATGATACTAAACGATCGTAAAGTTAAAATAATTTAAAATGTATGATTTTAAGTATCATTTTCTACCGAAAACTGTCATTAGAAAAAGTGTAATTTATTTTCACTTAGTTCCGACTATGACAATAATTAAATGTATTTCATCGTTGAAATTAAGTGACCGAAAAGTGCATAACTTTTTTAAAATGATAATACTTTATTTTAACATGCATTTATTTATTAACGAGTGCAACCTTCCGTCGATACTGACGGTGAAAAACGTATGCTTCGCCATTATTCACACTAATATTTATAGAAAGTAACCATTTAATCGGCGAAGTTACAAAAAATGGAAGTATAAAAAGTTCGCAAACTGCAAAGTTAAAAAAAGAGAAATAAAACAGAAAAACATATTAATTTGTATGGTAAAAAGATAGGAAAAAAGTCAGGAAACGTCTCATTTTGAGAATAGAGTGAGGGATTTCTTTTCAAATTCAATTGAAACAGCGTGGGGTTGTTTGACTTGTTATTTGCTGTTTCCCTTTCATTAATAACTAGAATAGTTTTGTCTGTCACGTTTATTACTGGCGTGGCGAGAGAGAATTACACATATACACGCATATACAGGGTCGGACAGCTAAATTGGTACTTTTTTTATTTTTACAAAATTCATAATTTAAAGGATTAAATATGGAAAGATATCATTTTAACATTTATTTATTTAATTATTACAGTCTATTGAACAAAATTATTCAATATGAGCACCCTTTGCATCAATTATTTTGGAGATTCTTTGACGAAACCGTGAACAGCTCCTCTTTATTTTATTGGGATCGAGATTGCGAAATGCTCGTTGAATGGCTGTCTTCAATGAGTTTATATTTGGGTGTGGATTGACATTAGTCTGTCCCTCGACGACGCCGAATAGATAATAGTCGCAAACATTTAGATCTGGAGAGCTGCTGGGCCAAATATCCTTCGGAACAAACAAGGGAAGATTCTCCTTCATGAAATATTGGACTTTCCTGTATCCATGCACTGGTGCCGAGTCTTGGATGAGCATGACTTTCGTAGGGTTGTAGTTTCTACGGATCCAAGGCAATAAAACATTATTAAGAATGTTCAAATACTCCGCTGTGTTGATTTTAAGACCTGCTTCGATGAAATGAGGAGGCTTCACCTTTCCATCACTTGCCACGGCTGCAAAAACCATCACAGAAGCAGGATTTTTGCTCTGCATCACAGGAGGAACTTCCGAAGGGTCACGGGCAATAACTCGAGTGTTCTGGCGATTTGGAACCTCATCCACGATGAACTTTTTCTCATCAATAAAAATGCGCACATGTCCTCCTTTGTGTTTCAGATGGTTGATAAGCTTGGGGCATCTTTCAACTCTGATAGCTTTTGAACGGTCAGTGAGGAGATTATGGCGTCTCCTAACGTAGGACTTCATCCCAAGGTCTTCGTTGATTGCTCTGCTGATAGTTCTGCGACTCACATTGCGTTTTTTTGCCAGTTTCGACATCGACTGACTTGGGTCTGCCTTTATCGACCTTTTTAACCCCACCAGGAAAGTGTTTGCACGCTTTCGATCACTACGAGTACTGTGCCGACTTCTCTCAACCTTACACTCGACATCTAAATTAGCCACAACCCGATAGACAGTCGTTTTTGCATAGCCAGTGCTCTTAACAATGTCCGAAGGAGAACTCCCGGCGCGTCTCATTTCGCATATAGTTATTCTTCGTGCTAATTCCGCCATATTAAAACAAATTTGAGTAAATATAATTATGCTATCTTGCAATAAAGTGTTTAAGGATCCTTAGTAAAAAAAACGTAATCATATGATCAAAAATAAAAAAGATATTAGCATTTTAAATTAGTTCCAATTTATCTGCCGGACCCTGTATATATATAGGAGAAAGTAGCTACCCTAGTTGAAGTCAGTGTCCCTAATGATTCAGGATTAAACAGAGCTGAAAGGGAAAAGATTACGAAATACCAAGGTCTTATGTACGACATGAAAAGAAACTGGAATCTTAGGAAACTCTCCATCATACCAGTAATTATAGGAACAACAGGACTAATGAAAAATAATATTCAAAAGCTATCTGCGAGTATACCCGGTGAACCGAGTGCAAGAGAAATGCAAACAATTGCACTTAAAGGGACGGTTAGAATCTTAAAAAGATTTCTAGGCTAGAGTGTCTTAAATAGCCGGTGAATGTCTGGCATCCGGTAGGATGCCCCTACTCCAGCGAAAACGGAAAGATAAAAAAAAATGTTAAAAACAGAGTAATATATATATATATATATATATATATATATATATATATATATATATATATATATATATATATATATATGGGTATGTGTGTATGTGTGTATCCGGCAAGCATTATTCTTGAACACATATCTCAGCCACTTAGAAAGGATAAGGAAACACTATACAGACATAAGTCATCTGTATTATTAAGGATATATATATATATATATATATATATATATATATATATATATATATAAAATAAACATAAATCCAGTACGTTTTCCAAAGTTCTGAATATAAGATATAGCTTCATTAATTTACTGTATATAAAAGTTTAAAATGGTCTACACAAATCAATCCATGTGGCAGTGCTATCGTGTACTTGTCCGAACAACAAGGTTATTTTCACAATTTCATACTCAAGAATATTAAAGAATATGAACGTGTGTTTCCGTCGGGTGAACGGTTGTACCGTTACATGAATTTATTTATGTAGACATTTTTGAATCTCTCTATCTATCTATCTATCTATCTACCCCCTCTCTCTCTCTATATATATATGTATAAATATATATACAGGGTGATTCATAAGTCACTTCACTTAGCTATTAAAAATGATTACCATATGAAGCACAAACATACTATGAACTTTTGATAATTGTTATCTTACTCTCTAATTACTGCTATTTTTTAGGCAATGGAAACGTGATGTGAACAGAAAGCCTCCTTCGCACAACACCATAATCAATCAAATATGCTACAAAGAGTCGTAAATTCCTTGCAAAAAAGAATGGAGCTATGCATGCAGAACGAAGGTGGAAATTTTAAAATTTGCGTTGATCTTAAACTCCCATAAATGAATTTGTTGAATAAACTTTCTGTTTTGTATTACCGTATTTTTTAACTTTAGAATTTCAAAAATAAATAGCTAAGTGACTTATGAATCAGCCTGTATATATACGTATATATATACATATATATGTATACACACACACACACACACATATATATATATATATATATATATATATATATATAAGAGGAGATTGTAGTTTGCTTGAAGCATTGCTGGTAAATGTAAGTGTAAATTAGTCGTCCAAGGCTATAGCAATGCGATGTGGTTGCCGTGAGATGGAAAAGTGAAAAGCAATAAACGCAGGGAGAGAGTGAAACTCAAAACGATTTATTAATAATTTCACGAAAACTGATTAAATACCAAATAGTATTTTTTTTTTTTTTTTTGGTAAGTAACAGATCGGCAAAGGGTAATCTTAAATTTTCGAAAGAACAACTTTCATTATCAGAAGACAACAATAGAAGACCGAGGGGGTCGGAAAAACGTGGAAAAACCGGTGTCAGATCATCGTATTATAGGGGAAAACAATTGGGAGTAGGAACGCAGAAAACGTCAAAATTCAATTAAGCAATCATATAACTAAGGTTAAAACATTATAAACATTAGTTTAGTAATATACCAATTTATTTTAAATTTTATTATGTTTCATTTTAAATGACTCTTCAATCTTTATTTATTTATTTATTTATTTATTTATTTTTTTTTTTTTCCATTTATTCTCTTCAAATCTAAATTTAAATTCACTGTCAAAGGGAGATAACTTATTCTAAATAATATGTTCAGACCTTAGAAATGAGAAATGAGATTGGAAACTAGTGAAGGAATTTGAGTTGTGAAGTGGATTAGGAACGCAGAAAACATCAAAATTCCATTAAGCAATCATATAACTAAGGCTAAAACATTATAAACATTAGTTTAGTAATATACCAATTTTTTTAAAGTTGGTCTTTATTATAAATACTGAGAGTTTCGTATAGATCGGATAATTCTCTGCTTTTTGTTGGATTATTTTTTCAATCAGCGATATTCATTTTTTGTTAGAAAACAACATTACATTTGCTTTCATTGTCCATTCAAACATCTATTAGATAGGCTTCGTCCATCGCTTAGTTTGTCACGCTAGAGTCTGAAATAGAATCTTCGCTAGTCTACTAAACTTTTGTTTGAACAGGCCTTTGTTTATACTACCAGCCTTAAATTTGAAATAGCATGTTTATACTCGCCCAAGTATCTATATAATAAGAGCTGTTCGCCCATCGGTCGGTCACGCTGAAGTATCGATTAGCACACGCTACACGCGCAAATTGAATTAACGCATGTTGTGAATTCCCGTTGCTGTTAACTAACGAACCTCGTAATTTGTAATTGGACACGTCATCGTGGGTTTTTCACTCGTTTACGCACGGCAGCTCCGATTGCATCGTGATTAATTCATATCATATTTTCGAGCAGATACGTTGAAAAATAAAAATATTAATTATGATAATAATGTCGTCCAGTAAAAAGGGAAAAGGAAAAAGCAATATCTTAACAGTGTTGCATAATGTAGTTTATATTCCTGTTAAGGGTAGCTCGTCTTAATCCAATTTGACGCACAACTGATATATAACAAACATTTTTAATAGCCAGATCCGCGTGTTTTTCTTAACTGATGGGTCATTGCTCATCAAGGCCCGGGACCACTCGAGGATAAGTGTTAATATTATTGTTGGTTGGATGATGATCGCCGTCACGAAAAGATTGGCAACAGTGGATGGAATGGAAAGAAGATTACTAAAGATGACTTGATTTTACAAAAGGACGTCTCGACAAATATTTGTTCACATTAGACTTGAAGACGAAAATGCTGTAGTTGGTTGGGAAGCAGACTCGTGGTATCTTGTTTCACAGATATAATTTTCTAGGTAACAAACTTTGTTCATGGAAGTTCTGCTTGTCTTTCAGCTTGCTTATACAACAATTTAGTACAAGGAAAATGGTATTTTAATGAAATTAAATTTCTTAGTAAACAATAAAATCTCTTTTTTACCAAAAATTGGTCACCACTTATCAAAGCCAAATGCCACTCGAGGATGGATGAGATCAAATAATTGTCAGGTTCAAGTATGGTTCTAGATAGGGATCGGTTGACAATAGCTTTGAAGATGATCAAGTTGTAATCTGCGAGGAAGCAGTCTCGCAGCAATGTGTTCCACAGACGGGAAGCCCTTGCGAACAAGCTATGTCCGTGGAAAATTCGCCTGACGCTGTGCACACTGCGGAAGAAAAGAAAGTTTTTCTTCGTTGTGGTAATAAGACGAGTTCTTGCTGTGAATGTGTTACGGAGAGGAACCAGAGATTAGAGCTCAGTCGAGCACCTTCCATGGAATTAAGGATGGAGTAGAGAGAGACTAGCAAAGTTTACTTTATGAGTAAGTGGGTGTAAGTAACAAAAGAGATCATATTCCACGAGATTTCGAAGTCGATTCTGAATTCTGTCAAAGCAATGAAGAGTACTCCGAGTGGCACCTCCGCAGATGTGGCAGCAGCACACGATCTGGGGACGTATCTGGCTCTTAAATAGGCAGAAGATTGCATTGGAGCAGTAAAATGGGCCAACCATTTGTCCAATGATCCTAGCAGTAGCTTTGATGCACACTGTGCATATGATATCTTACTATAGAGTTAATCAAGTTTATCTTCCTAAGGATGTTTTTATTTTTATTTTAATCACACAGAATATATGCTAAAATATTCCTCAGTTTTGGGGATTAAGTTATATTTGAAAAAAAAAAACAAGCAAGCAATCCATTCATTTTAAATGTTCTAATAAACAGACATTTGGAATTCACTCACAAGGTAAGCTATCTACCAATCATTCTTACTCTATCTACTTTATGTTCTTTGACCTCCACTAACTTGCTTGAATATATATATATATATATATATATATATATATATATATATATATATATATATATTGTGTGTATTTAGACAGCATTTTCTCATTTAAGCAAACATTGTTAAAAATAACAGAATTCGTCTGTTTAATTATACATTTTTTATTTTTTCAATTTTTCTGCTGGTCTTTTTGTATTAAAATCAAAAAAATTTAATATTCCATAGGTTTCACGAACGTTTGCGATTCTTTGTCGAATCATCTCCAGGTGTCAAAAGCAAATGAACAAAAAAGCTGGAGAATGAAGATACTTTTTTTAAAAGGCGGTTGAGAAACGCGCAGAGAACGTTTTTCGCATTGTTCTAATAGGTCGTTGACGATTTAAATTCAGAAACACCGGATGTCATCACAGAACAAAATCGCATTACGTTAAGCATTTTGAAATGTTTCCACTGGGTTCATATGTGATGTTAATTTTAAGTTGTTGTGTTTTTTTTGTAGATTGCTTCGTGTATTTTTAATTTACATGATAATAAAAACACAACACTTATTCCGAGTTCGAAAATAATCTACCTGAAAAAGATCAGATTTTATATCGGGCGAAACGTGTGAAAATAACAATATGAGAATAGTAGTATGAATACACATGAAAATAAAATAAAATATATTAAAATATGTGCAGGTTTATTTATCACGTGTATCGAATGTATACAGATTTTTTGGTGATACATGATACTAGTAAATCGTTTTTTCTGCATATCTGAAGTTTCATTATGTCTACAATATTCAGGCTATGTAATTACTAATGCTCGGATTGTATGGATATGAAGAATAGGGCCGTCATTTCTTAAATTAACACCAATTTTCTTGAAAGTAAATTTTGTTTTTTTCGGAAACTGTTTCAATTTAACATATTGTCTAAAATATAAACAGTTTCGGAAAATAATGTAATTGTTAATCAATTTTAACGAATTGTTTAATTGTAGTGCTATAGTTTGTCATATGCTCAAATGTTTTTTTTTTTTGGGGGGGGGTACATAGAAAGTTCTTTTATCTGCCCTAAAGTATTTGCTTTCTAATTTAAGGAAACGTTTTTTTTTCGTTTTCATGGGAAAACGATGAAATAGCACTCCTTCTTTAGTCGTAGCATTTATGTGAAAAATGTAATAAATATTTTTTTTTCACGTAAATATTTATCTCTACGCGCATAGAGAGTTATATTTCATTAAAACATCGACCGCCATTAATGCGTATTACTAAAACGCTGTGTCTATGCTAAACTAGAAGAATACTCGACCCATTTTTACGAACGAAACATTTTTGCACCACTTTTATGTCTCTTTATAAAGATTAAACTCATCATATGAGGATACAAAATCTTCTGTTTATAATTCTTATTCAAATTTTTATCAAAATTCATAACATGATTTCGATACTAGAAAATGTCTAAAATTTAAAGGGTCTTAAAAAAAATTGAAATTCTGGGAACCTTGCTTAATTAGTGTCTCATGACTGAATTCAAATTCAATGCAAATCTGAAATATTGGAACTTTAAAACTTGAGGTTGTTTTTATATCATTCCCCTTAAAAACTCTTTAAAATATCTCAAACAAATTACAATTTGGCGAATATTTATTAATTGATGTCAAATACGTCTTGTTAAAATTTCTAAAAAATCGGAGGTATTTGAATTTTTACAAAACAGAATAAAAACAAAGCCCACATAAACATATGCTTGTCCAAGCAGCTGTGTGACGAAATTAATAATTATCGTTTAATTAGTTTAGAAGTTAATCCTGTACATACACAAAAATAAAAATACACATACCTACATTTATATAATTAGAGATACAACAAAATATGTATCTGTTAACTGACCAAATGTGATGTGCAATGTAGAAAAATATTTTCGTAAAATAAATTCCAATATATAACTTTTTTTGCTTACTAATGAGTCACAACCTATCAAAGCCGAAATCCCACTCAAATATAAGGGTTAATGAGTTTTTTAGATCGATGGCGAGACAACAGCGTTATGATTGGTAATGATGGTTGAAACTGAACAAAACTTGATTATTTAAAAGAACGGCTGAACAAATATTTTTGTCATTGGACTTGAAAAGGACGGTGTTGTTCTCATCTCGGAAGCAGCCGCAGATGGGATGTTTTAGAAAATAAACTTTGCTCCGCTTAGTTTTAAATACACAGAAAGAGAAAAACAAAGGGAAAATAGTGGCAGTGGTTGTAGCTAGAGAAATTCTTGTGAACTTTTTACAGGGAGGAATCATATATTGGAGCTCAGTCAAGCACCTACCATGAAACTAACGATAGAATAAAGAAAGTCTAACAACATCTTTGCTGTGAGAAAATGGATGTAAGGACGAGAAGAATAAATCCGTCACTAGATTTCAAAGTCAGTTTTATACTCTGTCAAGGCATGAAAGGGTGCTTTGAGCAGCACCTCCCCAGATGTGGCAACAGTACTCTATCTGTAGGCGTATTTGACTCTTATACATGCAGCGGATTGAGTCAGGTGTGAGATACTATGTTTAAAATGATAGAATGATCCACCCACACACTATTATGTACTAGTCGGACTATCCGGACTACCCGGACTACCCGGCGTTACCCGGGGCCATAAAATTAAACATAGAAGAAGTTAACAGGTGCATGTAACATCTTTATATTAAAACTTGTATCTTTCTACGTCTCTCAATCCGTCTTTCTATTTTTCTCTCTTTTCCCCTTCCCGTTTTTCAACATCCGTTTCCCCTACCTCGCTTTCATCTCAGCCACGCCTATTCCTCTATATTGAAAATAATAACAATGTAAGTAATCACCTCCTCTTTTATATAATAGATGACATTGGAAATTGCTGAAAAACTGACCCCCTGACGAAACCTGTCCCAGTCGACTCCGAAAGAATTATTCTTTTTTCATTTTAGATATTATTCAATTAGGGCAACGCCGATTAAGAATATATCAACTTTGTGGGTGTTTGTTTTGTAGTTTTCAACTTTTAACTTGACACACACACACAGACACACACACACGCACATATATACACACACATACAGACACACAGGGAGACGTACACACACATAGACAACTACACTCTATATCATAGATTATGTTCCATACACACATACACACAGACAACTGCCCTTTACATCATAGATTACGTTTCGGAATGTTTTAGGTAAGGATTAAAATCTTATCTGAATTATTTTATTCACAACGTTTCGGCCGATATAACTTTTGAGCTTCTTAAGATGTGTTGCATAGCCTTCTACTTGGGGCCGCGGCGGTTCTCATTTTTTATACTCGTCCGAGAAAGGGCCGTGACGGTTCACATTTAATACTATCATTTTTAAAACATCATAATAAATCGTATAATTTGCATACCTTTTAATTCTCCCTCGCCATGTAGAGGGTCGCCGTTTCGATGTCGTCTAGTGGTTGAACTCCTTCCCCCTTCTTCTGTCGTGAACCACGCGGCTGCAGCAAAAGCTCCATGACCGGATCGGAAAACAAACAATCATTTTAATTTAACTTCAGTTTTATTTCAAGCGTTAGTCATCAAATCAGCTGGGAGATATTCACCAACGTCGAGAGAGAGAGGGAGCAAATTACTACTTTATTCTAGTTACTTATCAAATAAGTCTTTACCATTTGTGGAGGGGGAAAAGAGATCTTTCGCCCGTATTTTCTTAGGTAAATATTTCCCTTAATCGGTGGTAGATTACATGCTAAAAATCAGGTCTCATAGGTTCGCCTCCAAAACCTAGACTGTTAAAACTCGCTTCTCACGAAGAACGAGTGACGTCACGGATCCCTCTGCTTCCCATGCAAAAGCCCGTGACGTCAGAGAGCCTCTCGCAGGTGCATATTGACCCCTGATCTGGGGTCTTGTCACGTGATGACTTTGTCACGTCTGTGATTTCCGACTGTGAGAACAGGCCTTATTCTGCACTCGACTGCCGGATCCACCCCACGCTAATTCGCGCAAGTCAAACGAACGATTTCCAACAGAAACGTCCATTCCCATAGGGCCATTATCCAACAGATTATCTTTTCAGACTTGGGGAATTTCATGTACAACTCAGGAATTTTGAACTTGACTCTTTATTTAATCTCGGGGTAGAAGTGTTACTGACTTTTTTCTATTTTATTCATACCTATTTTTAATGTAGTAAGGATTGCACTTTGCACCCCTTGGAGACTGTCAATTAGAACTGGATGATAAGCAACATGTTTACACTGTTAAACATTGGGTCTATGTAGACAATTCTAGTAAAGATTTGCAAGTTCGATACACCTGAAGAAGATGACGGGTTACATCAGATGAAATGTTGTGAAAATAACCACTGCTAGTAGACTAGTAGTCTGAATAATCAGAATAGTGCACACCTAATTTTAATGCTTTACTAGCAGGAAGACCCGACGATGCTCGGGATTGAATGAGGATCACTATGTATCTTTTCACTATACTTATAACGCCATATTAATTTCTTTGTTTTTATTGCACCCCTCCCCCCTTTGCCCCCTAATATAATCGGAGGAAGTGTTGGAAAACTCTCTGAATTAGTGTATTATACATATGGGTTTAATTTCATGAAACTCAAATATACGTATTTGCAGTTTTAAGGTGGTTCTGTCGCCATGAGTCACGTAGAGATTCGGCACACAGAGAGTAACGTAATGATTCCGAATCACTTTCATTATCTATCGGAAAAGTAAATACATACAAATACACTTTTAGATTTTATGTAGATTCTCTAACCCTTCTTTCTATAGGGACAACAGAAACACCACACAAATATACACATAAAAACAGAAATTAAGTTTAATTTACATAGAAAACACATATTTTATATTTATTTATTTTTAATGCGCAAACATAATAGACTCTCATATCACGAGGTAAAATCCTGTCGAGTCTAGTGTCTTCAATTACACATTAATGTCCGTTAGTAATAGTATGAAGCCCCAATTTTCACCCCTGCATTTACAGGATAGAATAGCAACTTGTCTTCAATTGATCATATGTAATTAATCGTTTAAATAGTGTATCGGTATTAAGACCTACTCACGTTGAAACACCGGTGAGTCTGGTCACTACTTAGATGAAAATACTAGTGAATGTAAGCAAACACTTCAATCCAGCTTATAGATGGATGCCAGACGAATTGTGGGGTTGGAAGCTTGTATCGTCTAGTAGTAGATAGATTCATCTTAATGCTACGCAAATTAGGGATGAATTATCTACATAAAACCTAAAAGTGATACGAATGTAAAATTTGCCGAGAAAGATAATGGAAGTGTTCCCAGATCTCACGGGGCTATGAGGGAATAGCTCCCTCTAAATATCTAATATATCCTATTTCGATAGTAATTTCAATCATATATATTACATTTTCACGGGGAAGACAATGGACGTGGTCCCGAATCTCTAAGTGCCCTTTTAACCTAGGGGAGCTCTGTGGGCTGAACTATCCTTTAAAACTTCAAATATATCCTATAAATATCATATGTATAAAATTCTACGAGGAAGACAATGGAAGTGGTCCCGAATATCAACGTTATTCTATATGTAACGAATATCGACGTGCCGCCACCTCTAACTGACACATCGGGAACAAAACCCTCATGAAAATTTCAAATACGTATATCCGAGTTTCATGAAATTTGAAATCATATGTATCATACACCAATTCAGAGAATCCTCCAACATTTGAGCTTCTTCCGTCTATATTGGGGGGGGGGCGAAACGGGAGGGGGCGGACAGTAAAATAAAAAGAAAGTAATATGGCGTTATAGGCACAGTGAAAACGTACAAAGAAACGATCCTCATTTAATCCCGAGCAACGTCGGGGTTTCCTGTTAGCATAAATATATTATTAACAGATACATATGGAGAAAAGCTACCGAGTGTTTACCGTTTATAAACCGATGGCTAATACAACTCGATTTACGTTTGCTTGTCCCCCTTCCACCAGAAAAACTTGAAGAGTACAAATTCTATTGCGTTTATAATTTAAATAATCAAAATTGGCGGATTTGCAATAAAAAAAAAAGATACCGAAAACCAGATAAAAATATGGATATATCAAAAAAAAAGATACCGAAAACCAGATAAAAATATGGATATACCAAAAAAAAAAGATACCGAAAACCAGATAAAAATATGGATATATCAAAAAAACAAAAACTAACTTAATTTTAAAAATCTTTCCAAATGCACTTATTTACACAAAAATCAATAACGTTTTCAATTTTTTTTCAGAGTTGAAGGAATTTTGTATGTTTTTATTTAGAAACACAAATGATATTTACACCAAAACCGTTCAGGGAAATAAACTAATTTCTTTATTTCATCTTCCGCAGTTGAATTTTAATATTTTCACCGAACGCATCCGTTTTTCTGATTAGTATTTCGGAAAAGGCTATCGGGAGCATTGAACGTGAACAGAGATAAAGACAACTATTGCAATTTACTCTGTATTAAATGATTGATTTCCCTCCTTCATGAATATTTCTTCGGTCAAGTCAGTTTCGTCCTGAACTGAAGATCAAATATGGCGGCAAATTAAAATGATAGCGAACCTCTAATTTCCCGTTCAAACGTTCCGTATCGAATCGGCTCTGTTATCTCGGTGTGATCGTTAATCCACCTTTATCGAATTGAACCTTGTGTATGCACACGCCAAGGCAATTAAGTTATGGAAATATAAATTAACCTTATTGA
>OY744526.1:23917796-23987796 GCA_963556195.1 Sepiola atlantica | reverse complement strand
ATAAACAATAACAGCTGTTTCTTCATAGCCATACACTCAGCACATAGGTATTTACCAAGTCTGAATATTATAAACAAATGAACTTTCAGACAAATTTCTGTAAATCTGAAAATACATTTTTCTATAAGATTCAGAATTTTTAATTACCAATGTTTTCGTTGTATGGCTTAACACAAAGAGTTAGTTGGTATGACCTCCCTAGATTAAAAAAATATATATTATAATCACAAAAGCACATTTAAAAACAGAG
The DNA here is from genome assembly GCA_963556195.1 of Sepiola atlantica. NCBI lineage: Eukaryota > Metazoa > Mollusca > Cephalopoda > Sepiida > Sepiolidae > Sepiola > Sepiola atlantica. Next base: position 23,987,546 of record OY744526.1, on the reverse strand, counting down.
AACGTCGAATTAAAACAGCGGTAGCAAACCACTATTAGGAGCTCAAAGAAAATGGACGCTCACCAATAATTGAATAGAAAATAATACGACAGGCCAGTACATGTATACATTCAGATGACCCGTGTAGATTATGTCTGAATGAAAAATTTTAAATCTTACACTTTAAAGACCTCCCAAATCTATTAAACTGTAAAAGTGAGATAGCAAACAGCTGCCTGCACAGAATAAAATTTACCTTAGGCTAACAATACATAAATAAATAAATATATTAATTAACAAACAAATAAGTAAAAAATACTAAACTAAAACTTAAAAATTAAAAATTAAAACCTAAAATAGAAATACAAGGAACCACGTGTTAAAATAAGGTCACCCATTATATTGACACAACAAAGTAATAGGATATAGGCCACTCTTTAGTAAACTGAACAATAGAATAGGAAATAGAGAATAAAACTAACCGGACCTTTGTTCATGAGAAGCCCAACGATTGGCTAAGAGAACAACAAATAATCTGATTGACTAACTAGCTAGCCGTGTATATAAACCCACCCGGCAAAACTAACTCCATGCATGTTAGCTTGAATATTTCCCCCAGGGATGAAACGCGGAAGTCCCTGTGTAGCTTAATTTCCATAAATATATTTTCATACTTTACTACCTAGCTCTACTCACGTATCGAAGACTGTTGAAGTAAATACTGAAAATTAGTACACAAAAAATTATATCCTCTTATAAATTCTAAGTGGATACATGAAATAGTAATAATTATATATATATATATATATATATATATATATATATATATATATATATATGCATATACCTATATATATATATATATATATATATATATAAAAATATATATATGTATATATAATAATAATAATAATAATAATAATAATAATAATAATAATAATAATAATAATAATAATAATAATAATCCATGTAAAACATCCACAGGAAAGGTTCTTTCCAAATATGATCTAATGTTAAGATCGGAGTCTAACTCTTCCTGATGAGATCTCAGTTTATAATAACTGTTGATCGATAACATCGACATGCCAGTGTCGCAGATTTTGTACATGTCTGTGTAAAGAAAAATAATCATATATATATATATATATATATATATATATATATATATATATATATATATATATATATATATATATATATTGTATAATGTAGCTATATAGTTATAGGATTTTATTATACTCTGTGAAGCCCTTTATTGATTTTTGTTTCAGATTCGATATTTTGGGGCGACCTGCGCTAATATCTTTTTCTCGTCTAAGTCTAATGAGGCGTTGTAAATACCTTAACGATGAAAAAAAGAAATGGCGCTCATATGGCCAAATATTTTATCATGTCAACATATATTATTACGATTTCTATAGGTTATGTACACAACGTATACTCAAGACGTAGATGTTTCATTTTCGACCAAATCAGAATGAGTGTCTGTAGTAGTGACCGTCAAATAATTCGTTCCGAGTTGCAAGGTATTACTCCAACAATAGAATTTGCAAGTCTCAGACATTACAAAAGACCAAAAGTCTATGATAATATGCTTGAGAATCTATACATTGCTCTCCATATTCTCCGGATTTCGCCTCAACAGATCGCATCTGTTTAATAGTTTTAGTGCTGATATCGATCCTGAACCAGTTTTCGTGAGGTTCGATTCGGAAGCATTCGGCTGTCCTACGAAAACGCCCGAGAGTTGAGGAGCCGATTTGTACCAGACGACAATTTTGATACGGTGCTCGTTCTATGATAATAATGTTTTGCTTGTTTTGTGTTTCTTGTTGTTAGGGTTAGGGTTTAGGTTTAGGGTTAGGATTTAGGGTTAGAGTTTACGGTTAGGGTTTAGGGTTAAGGGTTAGAGTTAAAAATATTTATTTGACAACATTAATTTCGCTCTGTTTTGCTTGCTTTATTTGTTTTGTTGTTCGAAAATTTCTTGCAAATATAACTAAAAATTATAGGACACAGCAACGTATTAAAATAAAATTAAAAAATTATTTGATAACAGTAACTTCGCTATGTTTTGCTTGTTTTGTTTTTGTTGTTGTTTCTTTTAAAAATTTCGTGAAAATATAACTTACAATCACAGGACGCAGCAATGTATCAAACTTGTCGTCTGGTACCATTCGGCTCGTCAACACTCGGGCGTTTGCGTTGGAGAGCCGAACGCTTCCAAGTCGAACCCGACGAAAACTGGTTCAGGATCGATATCAGTACCATAGTTTTTATAAAATCATACAAGTGGGCTATTACTGTTTTTAAGAGAAGACGTTTTAAAAATGTGTTTATTTCCTTTTATACGTTAAATACTTTCGAGATGTTACGAACGTCGGATTATAAAACTTATTGGCATTTACAAACGACGCCTTACAGTTTGTTGAGTTGGCTTTGCGGCCTCAGATATCCGCTTATAAATGTGAAATTTATGTATTAAAAAAGGCAACTTAATTAATAAGTATTATGTATACGTATAATAAATTATATATAGTATATTTCCTTTCACAAAGAGAACATGAATAACAGGGCTCATGTTTTTTTATTAAATACGTTTTTCAATTAAGCCACACCCAAACAAACATGTATATATATATATATATATATATATTTATATATATATATATATATATATATATATATATATATATATATATATATATATATATATATATATATATATATAATAGAATTATGTAAATAGAATCAGTTCAACGCCGTCTTTTTTCCGCTTATTTATCCATGAATGTAATTAGGTTTACAGCAATTATAAAATACGCCGACACACACAAACGCGGTTGCACAGATTATATGTTCAAAGAAACGAAACCAGACAGTTGTACATTTGCATATATATATATATATATATATATATATATATATATATATATATAAAATGTACTATATATCAAAAAATGAGATGCTGTGGAAACACGATGTTTGAAAAAGACAAAAACAAAAACAAATTAGACACTTCAAGAAATCATCAAACACAAGAAATTTACGGTTTCGTTCGGATCAACGAATTTTATTTTTCTACCTCCCACAAGGGAAGATGTGACACAAGGTCGGGCTGTTGATCCGAGCGACACCGGTAAATCTTTCATTTTTTAGGATTTCTTCCCGTGTCTAATTTGTTTTCCTTTTGTCTTTTACACACATAAATATATACATTACTATGCATATATAAATATATATATATATATATATATATATATATATATATATATATATAAAATATAGTATATATATATATATAAAATATAGTATATATATTTATATATATATATATATTTATTATACATATATATATACTTATATAGATACATAGCTAGATAGATAGATAGATTTACGTATATATATACATATATGTACATATATATATCAATTTGCATATATATATTTAAATATTTGCATACATATATGCATTTTCATATATATATATATATATATATACATCCATATATATATATATATATATATATATCCATATATATTTAATGTATTTAGTTGACAGACAAATGTTTCGCCTATCATCGCTCTTCGGTGTTTCTAGAAACAAGCGGGTTCTTAGACTGTGATTCGAAACTCAACTGTATTTTTAGTAGTCAGTGGCCATATAAACTTAGATTCTATTCCAGATGCCTACTTTCACTTTCGAGAGACAATGGATAACTACTGATAGAGTGCTTGCGCCGGGGAGTCTGTAGTGAAGCGTTGGCTGCACAATCCGTAAGCGTACCTCTCATTAACAGCCATTGTTTGTTTATAGTGGCAAGTAGAAGTCCAGGACAACTGGAAAGAATAACGGTATAAGTTGATAAAATTGGCGCGTTTTTCAAAAGTGTTTTTCTTTATCCAAAACTAGTTGCGCAACCAATACGTTTGAGTGTAGCATTGTCTGCCCTACTATTTACTCCATAGCTGAAGGGCGAATATATGGATCCATACCTTTCCCAATGGTATTAGTGAAAGTGATGCCGTATGCCCAACAGAACTCGAAGCGTACACGCCGCGGCTACAGTCTGCACGTATAACAACGAAGTCACGCCATTTCATATAAGTATATATTAGACAAACATATGTCTACACAGACACCCTTTACTCGCGGCTTCATACGCTCGATTCCTGAAGGCAGATGAATAAGTGTCTGCTCTCAAAGTGTTTGTATTAACAACATAGAGAGCAGCCACTTATTTTGAGCCCTATAGAAACAGAGCTTATCAAAGCTGCGGTTGAACAATGTCCCGATTTGTAGCATGATATTTGTATATATAAACCTCTAGGTGGATTACTATATATATATATATATATATATATATATATATATATATATATATATATATATATATATATATATATATATATATATATATATATATATATATATATATATATATATATATATATATATATACTCACAGGGGTAGAGGCGTCGACTGTCAGCTCGACGGTTGAGTTTCAATCCCAGCTTGGGGCACTAACTGGTCTAGCCGCACTGGAGAACTGTGATACAGCACAAAAGTCTGTATGGGGATGACTATATAAAGCTCCCTTTTTTGGGTAGAACTCATTTGTAAGGATATCACAAATTGCCATTAGCTTTAAGGCATAGATAATTAGGTTAAACTAATTCGAGCTCCGGCACTTGACAATGTTTACATTGAGATATCACTTACATTCAGTCAGTGTCGTATGATAGCGCAGAGCTAGACGTTGAGTTTAAATCCCGGCTTGAGGCACTGGTCGAGCCCCACTGAAGAGATATGATACAGCAAAACAGTCTGTATGTGTATTACTATATAAGTAAAATAGTTTGTTTATATATTCCTAGTTTGAATTAAGAGATGTTTATTTACTCCTCGCGGAGTTAGGCACAAGGCCAGTTTTATCTTACTCCCACAAGTAAGATGTGACCCAAGATCGGGTCGAGCAAGTGGGGTTAAAAGCCAGCGCTCGAGAGGTTAGCACTCTGGCCATTTAAAAATTGCCTGGGCAGCCCCGTCGGCATTCCCCGGTAGGGGCGCCTCAGACAGTAAGCAATAAACTTACTCCTCCCCAAAGAGGGGAGGCGAAGCCTGTGAGGGTGGACCTCCTAGAACTGCACAGGACAGGCGTGCAGTATCCATCGGAACAGATACTACACTTTGATGTGATGATCTAATAAATATTGTATTTTATCCAATGTTAGATCCATCATTCATTTCCGTTAGGTATTCCTAATTTGCATATTTTTTTTATAAACAGTTTCTAATACATTAATATTCTGTAATATACATTTGTAATTTGCACTGTCATATTTTCTTATATATACTCAATAGTTCCGTCGATAATAAACCGTCTTATATCGATGAGATAGGAGAACAGATACTATACTTTCATTATTATTTTTTTTATTATTTAAATATTATTTTCATTATTATTTCATTATCATTTTCTATTGTTATTTTGATTGTTATTTCATCATTATTTTCATTATTATTTCATTATTATTTTAATTATTATTTCATCAGGATTGTTATCATTTTTTCATTATTATTTTCATTATTATTCTATCATGATTTTCATTATTTTTTTATTATTATTTTCATTATTATTTCATTATTATTTTAATTATTATTTCATCATAATTTTTATTATTATTATTTTCGATTATTATTTCATCATTATTTTCATTATTTTGTAATTATTATTTTCATTATTATCTCATTATTATTTTAATTATTATTTTATCATGATTTTTTATCATTATTTCATTATTATTATTATTATTTCATTATTATTTTCATTATTTTTTAATTATTATTTTCATTATCATTTCATAATTATTTTCATTATTTTTTCATTATTATTTTCATCATTATTTCATTATTATTTTAATTATTATATCATCATGATTTTTATTATTATTTTATTATTATTTTCATTATTATTTCATCATTATTTTTTTATTATTTCATTATTATTTACATTATTATTTCATTATTATTTTAATTATTATTTCATCATAATTTTTATTATTATTTCATTATTATTTACATTATTATTTCATCATGATTTTCATTATTTTTTAATTATTATTTTCATTATCATTATTATTATTATTTCATTATTATTTTCATTATTTTTTAATTATTATTTTCATTATCATTTCATCATAATTTTCATTAATTTTTAATTATTATTTTCATCATTATTTCATTATTATTTTAATTATTATTTCATCATGATTTTTATTATTATTTTATTATTATTTTCATTATTATTTCATCATTATTTTTTTCATTATTTCATTATTATTTACATTATTATTTCATTTTTATTTTAATTATTATTTCATCATAATTTTTATTATTATTTCATTATTATTTACATTATTATTTCATCATGATTTTCATTATTTTTTAATTATTATTTTCATTATTATTTTATTATAATTTTCATTATGATTTCAGCATGATTTTTATTATTATTTCATTATAATTTAATCATCATTTTTATCATTTTTTCATTATTATTTCATTATTATTTCATCATTATTTTCAGCATTATTTCATTATTATTATTATTATTATTATTATTATTATTATTATTATTATTTCATTATTATTTTTATTATTTTTTTATTATTATTTTCATTATCATTTCATCATCATTTTCATTATCAATTTCATTATTATTTTCATTATCATTTCATAATTATTTTCATTATTATTTCATTTATATTTTAATTATTATTTCATCATGATTTTTATCATTATTTATTTATCATTTTCATTATTTTTTCATCATTATTTTCATTATTATTTCATTATTATTTTAATTATTATTTCATCATTATTTTCATTATTATTTCATTATTATTTTAATTATTATTTCATCATGATTGTTATTATTATTTCATTATTATTTTCATTATTATTTCATCATTATTTTTTATTATTTTTTCATTATTATTTCATTATTATTTTAATTAGTATTTTATCATGATTTTTATTATTATTTCATTATTATTTCTGATTATTATTTCATCATTATTTTCATTATCATTTCATCATTATTTTCATTATTATTTCATAATTATTATTTCATCATTATTTTTATTATTATTTCATTATTATTATTATTATCATTTCATTATTATTTTTATTATTTTTTAATTATTATTTTCATTATCATTTCATCATTATTCTCATTATTATTCTATCATTATCTTCATTACTATTTCATTATTAGTTTCATTATTATTTTCACTTTTATCTTAAATTGCTACTTACTAACTAAATTATATTAATTTTGTTTTTTTCAACTTGTTATTAAACACATCATGCTCTCATATGTAATATCAATCAATTACATATCATATGTGATATCAGCCTCATCTTACCTAGCAATGTCGGAAGATGTTCTCGTTTCGAACAAAACTATTTTTCTCCTGTATAGTAATACGTTCGTACGAATGCTTTTAAGAAGATAAGTGGTCTCAGAAACGACAACAAGCACAGGTTCTACCATACGGACGTAGAGAGTGTGAGCTACGTGGCATCCAGTTGTAAGGTTTTGCTAAGGACGGCCGATGATCAATGCGACAAAATTTAGTGTAAATATCTCTAATGGACCATCTGTAAAAAAAAATGAATATCCAATGTAACAGTTGGAAATAAGCCATCTACCATCTACTATGCAATCCCTAACCCTAACCCACTTAGAAAACGGAGCTGTTAAATCTGACATAGTTATATGGGACGATAAGTAGAGTGTAGAAACAGTAGTTGAAGTCAGTGTTCCTAATAATGTTAACTTCAACAGAGTTGATAGGGAGAAGATAACGAAATAACAACCTCTTCTGTACGACAGAAAATAAACTGGAAGCTTCGGGAACTCTCAATCATTCCAGTAGGAGCTACCGGGCTTATGGAATAACATTTAAATACTACCTGGCGAATATACCGGTGAAAAAGTGATTCAAACAATTGCGAAAAACAATTGTAGAAAATATTTCAAAAATAGTATCGGAACAGTTAAACAGAGGTGTCGCCAAGATCAAGTTCAAATGAATGTTAATATCTCTCTCCAGTGTAAAAAAAAAACGTCGTTCAGTCCAACATAAAAAAACAGCACTATTCTCTCCTTTCGTTCGCTTTACGATCCCACGTTCAGAACGATCTCCACGTCTCTAACCGAATCTTCATTTTACTTCTCTTATTTAAAAAGAATGCGACGCATGCAAACCAACTTAATTTGCATAAATCTCTCTCTCCACGCCGCTGCCCGTGTCTTCAAATAAAAACCTTATTTGACCTTCTGACGCTTTTCTCCCCCCCACTCTTTCTTTTTTGTCGTCAGCGAGCGTTTTCGGGTTCGCCCCACACACACAGCATATCAGACGCTGCCTCTTTGAACGGCGCCGACAAGTGTCTGCATTTACGTCAGTCGGCCGCTCCCCGTTACACTTACAGGGACGGTTAGAATCCTAAAAAGATTTGTTTTTTTTTTAGAAATAGTTATCCAGTAATTTGCAGTCATGACGAAAACTAAAACTTAGTTAAGGGTGAGGTTAGGGTTAGTTTAGGGTTAGTTTAGGGTTAGGGTTAGGTTAGGGTTAGGGTACAAACACATTGTTCGGTTCGTATTGTGTAGATTGCTCGGTGAAGTGCGTTTACGTTCGCCAGTCTCGGAAGTGTTCGGTGAAACTCGGAATTTATTACGTAAGTACTGAAATTTTCTCGGATACCTATTCCTAAAAAGTACTAAAGATATACCGGTTGGAGTTTCTTGACTAGCGGATGAATGTTTGGCATCCGGTTGGATACTCCATCCTCAGCAAAAACAAAACGACAAGAAAATTAAAAAAAAACATAATGGGTGCATCTGAAATAAGATTAGAAGCTAAAATTAGAAGCTCTGTAGATCAGTGTCTGTCATGCTTACATTTACTGTAGTATTTTCGTTGGTCTATCGCATTTTCTGGTATCCTTAACTTTCAAATCGCATTTTCTGGTATCCTTAACTTTCAAATAGCATTTTCTGGTATCCTTAACTTTCAAATCGCATTTTCTGGTATCCTTAACTTTCAAATCGCATTTTCTGGTATCCTTAACTTTCAAACCGCATTTTCTGGTATCCTTAACTTTCAAATAGCATTTTCTTCATCTGTCACCTTTAGGTTTGAATTTTTTGTGTTTGTTACGCTTAAGTTTTAAAAAAGTACTTTCTTTAGCACGTCACGTTTCAGCGACATATAATTTTTTCGGTCCGTCACGTTTAAATTTGAAACAGAATTTTCTTTGGTTTGTCACGCTAAATTGTATACAGCAGTTCTGTTGGTCCGTCACAATTCAGTATTAATTAACATTTGTTTATATCTAACACGCAGAATTTTGAAAGAGCATTTTTCTGGTCTGTCAAATTTAGGTGCGAAATAAGATTTTCATCAGTCTCTCACGCTTTTTTTAATAGCATTTTCGTTTGTCTATTACGATTAAGTTCGAAATAACATTTTGGTCAGTCTATGATGCTTCAGATTAGAAATAGCATTTTCGTCAGTCTGTCACACTAAATTATAAACTATAATTTTCTTCAGTGTGTTTCTCTTAAGTTCGAAATAAAATTTTCGACAGTCTGTCACGCTGAAGTTTGAAATAATATTTTTGTCAATCTGTCATGCTTAGGTTTTTAATAGCATTTTTCTCAGTCTGTCACGCTAAATTATGAAATAACATTTTCATACGTCTTTTTCTCTATACTTCGAAATAACATTTTCTCAGTCTGTCATGTTTCCGTTTGAAATATCATTTTCGTCAATCTGTCATGCTTAACTTTCAAATAGCATTTTTATCAGTCAATCATGCTTAAGTTTGAAATAGCATTTTTGTCAGTCTGTCACGCTAAATTATGAAATATCATTTTCTTCAGTCTGTTTCTTTTATGTTCGAAATTGCATTTTCCTCACTCTGTCAGGCTTCAGTTTGAAATACATTTTTAGTTAGTCTGTCACGCTATACTTTGAAATAACCTTTTCGTAAATCTGTCACACTTACGTTTGAAAGATTATTTTCATCGCTAAGCGCGCAGATTAAACGGACGCTTGGTAAGAATGTCCGTTCGTGTTATTTTTATATTTCAATCTATTTCTCTTTGATTTCCGAGCGACGTCAGATCCTATATCAGTTACCGATATTCATCTAACCGAAAGACAAAACAAAGGCGGAAAAAGAAAGTGTCGTGAGTGAATACATTAATAAATACATGAATAAAAAATAAAGCGTCTCGAAGTTCGTTGGGGTAGGGGTAGGTTTAGACCGGGTGGCGGGGTTCGAAGTTGAACATTCCGGTTGGTAAGTAGTCTATATTGAATTTTTAATGACACAGTCTTAGTAAAAAAAAAATATCATCGTTGTATCGCATACGCTGTTTAACAGCTTTTACAGATGAGAATGCCGTGCCAAAAAGACTTATTATTCCATCTGTCACAAAGCAAAGAGCATACATTTTGGTTCGGTGTGTCGTTTTAACTATAAATAAACACATCTTTTGATTATTTAATGCTGAAATTAATACTACTATTATGAAAAAGATTTATTGACTACGATTGTCAGTTTATTATTTATTAATATTTAATTATATATTATATTAGGCTTTGTTCGTCATTTGTATGTCTGTCAGGTTACAGTTTAGTCTGTTGTGTTTATGCGAGGTTGAACTTTTTCAGTACTTAGATGGATATTAGATTATATCCGATCAACAGTTTTGTTTAGTAACTAATATAAGAGAGAAAGTCGGAGGAGCTAACTCTTTCTGGTCCATTTCTGATATTAGTAAATAAAATGAACTCTCTCTCTCTCTCTCTCTCTATCTCTCTCTCTCCTTCCCTATCTTTGCATTCAAGTCAGTAAGCCAAAAACAAGAGAAAGAAAAGCTAAAAGAAATTATATATTATTAAATTAGCATCCGGTGATTTTGATAGCAGTATTATGAATGGGATTGTTCGAGGGTTACCTTCTCCGACTTCCTGTCTTGCTGGCAGTTCGTTCTTATGTAGTCTTGGCCGATCGAGGAAACGCAACCTGCAAACAAGTTTGTTCATACCCTGAAGATAATGACAAAGAAGAGACAACGGTTGAGGAAAAAAAAGGGTTATTCGTCTGGCATCGTATGTTAGCAAACACTGACCATGGGGTCGGGGATAGACAGAGATACGTTGATAATTACTGATTAATCATATATTATCCGGGCATTTCCCAACCCACAATGTAACTCGTGTATGCTTCCAAACGAACTGACGTCTTCGCCCCCTCAACGTCTCACCCCTCTCTCTCTATCTATCTATCTCTTTGGGCCATGTGACTTCAACTATGTGACGTCAAATCCGTTTCTAGCACACAGGAGGCCAAGCTTATATCCGAGTACACTAAGCCGATCTCGACTGAACCCTATTTCCTTTTATTCTAAACTAACACAATTATACTCGCCCAATATTTAATGTACTATTAAGCCATTTCCACAATAATTGCAGAAACCTCACAACAGATTTTCTTACGGAGATTCATTAACTGGTAAGACGTGAACAATGATCGTGTTCTTGTTCAGTGGAAGAGATTTATCCACTTTCCCTCTGCGGTTGCCAGGCTTTCATTGGAAGCGGTTATACAAACCAACACTACTCATACTGATGTGTCTACTTGAATTGGAAAAGTAGATAAATGGATAATGACTTAGCTTTACTATAGATAATATACCCTCCCCCCGGTCTCAATTATTCGAGTAAAATGTAATTATGCGAGTTTCTGAATAAACAGACGAGTGTGACAATACCTTGTTCACATACGCAACCCTCTCTAAAGATAAAATAAAGAAATAGTATCGGAACAGTTAAACAGAGGTGTCGCCAAGATCAAGTCCAAATGAATGTTAATATCTCTCTCCAGTGTAAAAAAAAACGTCGTTCAGGCCAACATAAAAAAATCCAGCACTATTCTCTCCTTTCGTTCGCTTTACGATTCCACGTTCAGAAAGATCTCCACATCTCTCACCAAATCTTCATTTTCCTTCTCTTATTAAAAAAATGCTACGCATGCAAACCAACTTAATTTGCATAAATCTCCCTCTCGGCGCCGCGGCCCGGAGCTTCAAATAAAAACCTTATTTGACTTTCTGACGCCTTTCTCATCCCACCACTCTTTCTTTTTTGTCGTCAGCGAGCGTTTTCGGGTCTACCCCACACACACAGCATACCAGACACTGCCTCTTTGAACGGCGCCGACAAGTGTCTGCATTTACGTCATTTGGCCGCTCTCCGTTACAGGTAATGCCTGGGAAGATGGTCTCATGATAACAGGACACATACGACAAAAAGGAGGAGATCATGCCTGGGAGGATGGTATCATGACCAAATAACTGATACTACACTACGTACAAAAGACGAGGTTAATGCCTGTAAGGATGGTCTCATGACAACAGAACAGATACTACACTGTCCCTGCTCTTGAATTGAGCATTGAAAGATAGTAAAATAGTAGATTAATAGAAGTAATTCATAGTTTTTGTTTTAGACATATACCAAATATCAGTAACATATATATATATATATATATATATATATATATATATATTTAAAAAGTTCATCTTTTTAAACATCCAAATGAAATTTAATAATGATTGAGGTAAAATAAAATACCTTCGAAGCATGTTAAAGATGCGATATTAATTTTATCATAAAAAGAAAAGAAAAATCGAAACCGACTTTTTTTTCTTTTTTTCTTTATAAACTTTCATTTTTAGTTAATAGTTACACACATATTTCGCGAAAAGCTAATTTTTGGCGAAATATTTGTATGCACTAAAAATGAAAGTTTATAAAAAAAAAAGAAAAAAAAGTCGGTTTCGATTTTCTTTTCTTGTTATAATAAAATTAATATTGCATCTTTAACATGCTTCGAAAGTATTTTATTTTACCTCAATCATTATATATATATATATATATATATATATATATATATATATATATATACATATATATATATATATATATATATATATATATATATATATAGAGAGAGAGAGAGAGAGAGAGAGAGGCTTCCGCGTTTTATCTCTGTAGGAAATCGTCAGGTTAATAGCATTCCGTGGTTAATCCCCAGAGGGGCACGTCAGGCCAACATCTATTTCAAGCTGACGATTCCCAATTTGGAAGAGACGCTAAAACCTCCGTGTAGCTTACTTGCTATAAATAAATATTCATAACTTACTACCTAGCTCTGCTCACGTATGCATCACTGTTGAAGTAAATACTGAAAATCGACACATAATATATTATATCTCCTTCTAACATTTCATGTAGATGCATGGAATAATAATTATATATATATATATATATATATATATATATAGAGAGAGAGAGAGAGAGAGAGAGAGAGAGAGAGAAAGGAAAAGAGAGAGACAAAGAGACGGATAGAAATAGAGATATAGATTAAGAGTAATTAATAGACAGCTTTTTCGTCGTTTCATGATTCATCAGTGGTGCTAGACAAAGTATGCGCATCTCTATTCAGACCATGACTAATTGGTGTTGAATGTCTTACCACCTGAACAAACAAAACAACTGTCATGGAAATTGAAGAAGGTATATCGTCTAAATGAATATATTCATGTCTTTAAAATTTTTACTTGACTGGCAAATAAGAGAAGTCAGTTATTTTCACAGGAGATTGTTGCGTTATGCTAAGTGGAAACCATCATTTCCGCTTCCAGAGTTATACAAGAACAGCAGTATTTTCCATGAACAGATAGCGGTTTCGTCATTTTTACGACTCATCAGTGTGGCTAACCATAGCGAGCGCATCAACATATATATAAATATGACTGATCGTCAGTCATTTTGTTATTTAACAAAAATACCAATAAAAATGCAGCCTGACATGTGTTTGTTTGTTTGTTTTGCATGTGTTGTGTTTTTTTAAAAGCTGTGCATCGTCGGCGAACAGACAAATTGATTGACAAACAACGAACCAGCAGAAAGGGGGAGGGTAAATTGAGTGCCAATGACGAGCAAGAGAGGGTAGGACAGATGTTTATTTGTTTTCTTTTATCTTTTTTCTGCACTGAAACATGCATACACACAAACACGCATGCGCTGACATAGAGCTGAAAAGTGCACTTCCGTTTGCGAGTCGCATTGATTTGTACTCGCTCGAACCCGGCTGCCTCTTGATTTGCCAGATATAAAAGAAAAGGAATGAAACGGCAATGAAAATGTGGAAGAGGAAGTTCAAGGGGGATAAACAAATAAATCATTGAACTTTATATATATATATATATATATATATATATATATATATATATATATATATATATATATATATATATATAGTCTAAAGAAGCTTTGAGTCATTTAAAAAAAATGTAAAATGCCGTTTAAATTCCCAGACAAACTAACTAAATCCAAGATATTGCAGACTTAACATTCGTTGGAAAATTAATAAATGAACAAATATAAGTAAATAAATAAATAAAAAAAAAAAAAAAAAAAAAAGGGGGGGGGTTAATTATCTAAGAGTGAAACAAAAACAGGAGAATTTAAGTGTCTAATATTAACACGTGGATCATCATTACCATGTAACTGTTTCGGAGATTTAAAAACAGGACAGTTATAATATTCATGGCTCTCCAACGGTACTGATTATACTACCATTTCCCCAATAATCAAGTGTCGAAATAATTCAGCTTAAAATGTCACTAATATATACATAAATAAATAAATAATAATAATAATAATAATAATAATAATAATAATAATAATAATAAAATAATAATAATATATTACCCTTTAGAGTACCGTATGATATAGTAATTTGCATATCAAATATCATTAATTTTAACAATAATAAAAAATAAAATATATATGTATATTTATATATACATATATAACATATGTATATATAAATATATATATATATATAAATATATGTATATATAAATATCCCGAAGACTCACCCTACATCTCTCCGACACTAGCTCTATATGCCAACACCTAAAAAAACATAATTGCGCCCCTCCCAATATAGAAACATCCTTGTTAAAAATACCAAAATAATACACCATGATACCAATATCAAAAAATTAAAAATACTCGAAGCCCTCTACATAAAAACTAAACAACCCACAATTAATAATGTCAATTATGAAACTAGTCGCAACATTTTAAATTGTCTAGCATAATAATTAACATTACCAAATTCTTAACCATTAGGTAGTTATGCGTTTAATTGTATTCACTTTATTTAACGTCATCAATTTCTTAACGGTTTAAACAGTCAAACTTTAAATCTCTCGTATGTGTAGAACTCCATCACGCTCTCATGTACATTTCAACTTTACAGACGCGTTTTCAAATATAAACTACTTGCCGTTATAATTCAAAAATAAGCACAACAGTGAAGACACTAAAACTAATACCGCCTGAAGATGATTTGACGATTCAAATCGAAAGTACTTGCAAAAAAGAAAAACGAATGGAACAAGAAACCGATGGATCATATTTACATCAATTTGACCGAAACATTAGATGGACAATTCGGAAAATTAAAAAAAAAAAAAGTCGCATCAAACAAAACCACTCCGTGTTATTTAATAATGTTTGCCTAAATATATATATATATATATATATATATATTTATATATACATATATTTATATATGCATATATATATAATTTATTATTTATGTATACACATCTAATATTATAAAATGATATAACATATTGTGTATAGATAATCAGTGTTTACTTCAATAGTGCTCAATGCGTGAGTAAAGCTTAGTTGTAAAGTATGAAAATATATTTATGGAAATTAAGCTACATAGAGTTGTCTGCGTTTCACCCCTACAGTGGAATTGTCAGGCTAAGTACACGGATTTTTTAATACTAATTATTTTTATCATGTGGTTTTTAGTCTAGCTAACTAATCAATCAGATTCGTTTTTATTTGCCTGCCACGTGTTAATGTTTTCATTAGCCAATGTCTGAGCTTCCCTCAAATAAATGCCTGGCTGACCTTTATTTGAAATCTTTTTTATTTTGTTTTATTTGGGTGTGGCGCATCTCTTTTGTGAATTTGTCGAATTAAACCGTGATTTGCGTGATTGAAATGATTTGTTTTCTATTTGTTTTGTTATTCGTTGCTACTTTAGATTTTTATTCAGTTTATTGTTTTATTTATTAATCTATTAGTTATGTATATAGTTATCCTAAAGTAACGTTTATTCTATGTCTACAGTTAGTTGCTTGTATAGTTTAGTAAGATTATGGAACTTTAAAGTTTTAAATTTCAAGCTTCTCATTCAAATATAATCTACTCGATTCGTCTTAATATCTGCATGTATTGGCCCTATCGTATTATTTTCTACTCGATTATTGGCGAGCGTCTGCTTTATTTGAGCTCCTAATAATGGTTTTATAGTGATGTTTTGAATCGGTGTTTTTGTTATTGAATGTGTATTTATTGTTGTTATACCTGGTTTTAAAATATAAGAAGGTTATATATACGTATACGTGTTTTGTTATTCGGGTTTTCTTTGGTAAATCCTGTGGTTTGGTAAACAATGTCTTTGTTTCAGCAGTTATTGTGTAGTGGTCAAAATGAACGAGTTGTAAAGTCACAGTTTTTCTCCTTATTATTAACAGTTTTATTTTTTATTTTGGTGGTTAGGGTTAGGGTTATGCTTATGGTTATGCTTATGGTTTAGCGTTTCACTTATTACTATTTCTAGCTGTTACATTATTGTTTTTCTTAGAATTTTTATTGTTTATATATTGATTACTTTTTTCACATTTTGTTTTTATTTTTCTCTACGACTATCCTTTACTATTTTGTAATTGTGTTCTATAATTATCATGTTTAAGTTTTTGAGGGCAACTGTAGGACAGTTTTAAGGGATTTTTATTGAATATTTTGTGCAAATGATCTTTGTTTTTGATGAGATTTAAGAATTTCTGGCCAAGTTTTGCTTTTAGCATCTGGTTATATGTTGGCGTAAACCAGATGATGTTGATTTCTGTTCTATTTTTTGTTATAATTAGTGGTATCCTAGAGCTTACATTTAATCTCAGTAGGATTTTACCAATTTTAGAGCTATGTTGTAAATGTTGCGTGACGTCTTAAATACGTTTTCCTTGCTAAGCCCATGTTACATAGAACTAGGAATATGTTTTATGATTGATGACGTTGATTTGATTTCGTGTCATGTATCTTCGATTGGAGTTACTTTTAAATATAGCTCGGATGCATTTTTATTTAAGTTGAAAGTGACATCTAACAAGTTAGTTATTTTTATGTAAACTAAACGGCTACTCTTTAGTTCAAGGATAATAACTTCAAGAAGATAATACACATGGAAATAAAAAAAACTAAGAGTAGACGCATTAACTAACAGAAAAATACAATAATTTCTTCATTTTGTCACTTTACAAATTCACTTGATCATGGGTATCAGTAAAAAGTTTCACAGTGAAAAAAAGATGTGAAATTGTTGTTTATTGTTCTTTTTGTTTAATATAAGAAAATGATCATTGAAGCAGTGAGTTTATATATTTTTGTTTTGATTCAATACAACCTAGACATGGATATCTAAACACGTGTAAATCTTACAGATTAAAATGATTTTGTATTCAGGTTTTGTTGTGCAATTAATGAGTATTTGCAACAATATAAATAAACATTTACGCTCTTATCCATTAGTGTAATTGAGCTTTTGGCTTACCACAGTTGGTACCACAATTCCTATAAGTAATTTCATGTGAGCTATTATGTGAATTAAACGCAAATATATATAGTAGTATGCTATTATAGTTATAACAGGAAAGCTACTTAGAAGAAATAAGCCTTATGATTTCCCTCGGGAACTAAACACAAACGTGTCTTTGGCATAAGTATATTTTATATTACTCTATCTTTCTAACAATACACACGCATACATAAACACACACACACACACATGTATATGTATATGTATATATATATATATATATATATATATATATATATATATATATATATATATATATATATATATATATAAGTTGTTATAAGCAAATATGTAGTTAGTGGATAATGCAATAAAAGACTTTTAATAAGTTGAAGTCGGTCTAGCTGAACTATGTTTTAATAAACTGAAAATCTATGCATTTATCATCATGCTTTTACTTCTGAATGAAATACAATCGTATCTGTGTAGCTTACTTCCTTTAACTATATATAGTGAGTGAGTGGGAAAAGATTGCGAGAGAAATTCATGGCGTTTATCAGTCAATAGAATTTGTAATTTACATAATTAATTTAAAAAAGCAGATTTGTATTTTTCCATTAATATACTCAACAAAGTCGTCTATCTTGCGAAAATCATTACGAAGAAAGATAAAGAGTTAGAACTGACTCATCATTTGATATGTATTCATACAATTTAGTGTTACTTATACATCCCCTCTGTGGAGAGATCCAATGTCTCGTTAGTCACAATCAAACAAAATACATTGTTTTTTATCGAATTCAAATCAGAAATTACAACAGCACAATTAAATTCAACCTCGTGTTGACCGCTCTTCCCGTGACTGCAACATCTGGAATCAAAGTTTCACAACGGCATGAAGTAACGAACAATATTCTCGAATTTGAAAAAAAGGATTATTTATTAAGATGTTGACGTCGCTTTCTCTTCTGCTAGCGACCGAGGAGATCTGGAGTCGTAAGCCCATTCATTTACAATCGATCTTAAGTAATTCTTTACGCCTGCTGTTCACTCCCAAATTGCAAACGAACTGGTCAACTCTACGTCATTCCCACTCATTTTGATCCAGGTAACGTCACATCCGTTTCCGCTGGTTGATGTTGCATTTGAGTCATACTCGCCGCCCTTTTACAATAAAGTATTTCACCCATATAGTACATATATTTGATCAATTATCTCAAAATATGCCAGACATAGTTTAGATAAACAGTGAGTTGAAGTTTATTAAATGTTTATTTTAATACTTATCTAATTCAAATACGTACGTAGGAAAACAACACTATATAATGTACTTAATATACTGTATCGACAAACAACACCTCTACGAACAAAACTTGCAAGCCTGTTAATGCAATTGTTTTCAAATACAGGCCTTTAAATCAATAGAATAATTTCAACTGTTTTTGCATTTCATTTGTTACTACTGAAGGAAAATAGTCGTCACAAAGTTAACCCATAAAAATATTAACGGCCTAATATACGCTCCTAATAAACATGTACTCACGGGACTTGTATAGAAATATTTTTAATTTTTTTCCAATTTTAAACTTTAATTGTTGCATTCAACCCCCTTTTTTCGAATATTATTAAACTTTATAGTCTCACATTTCCCTCCCTAACACAATTATTAAACAAATATACACAACACTCTAAAGAAAATAACGTATTCAAGCGAGAGTTATACATGAATTCACATTTGTGTAACAAGTTACAACATAAGCTAAAGAGAGGGATAGTTAAGTCCTTCTGAGCTTGACACCGACTGTACGAATGTTGTACTAATTTTTCTGTACCAAATATATATATATATATATATATATATATATATATACATATATATATATATATATATATATATATATATAAGTCAGTTCATATTGTAGTCCAATAACTATGGTTTTATTTTATTATTTTTATTTTTTCACATTTCCAAAAAACATAACATTTCTGTGAGATATATTTTTTACGTTCCGTTTCATTTGCCTTGTGCCAAACAACATTTTTATGTCAATATCGTCTCTGCAACATTACAAAATCATCAGAAAAAATTCACAAAGAGTAAAAAAGTCTTGGATTAAAGTGTCTTGAAAAAAACTTATACTATACAGTGGTTCATCTTTTGGTGAAACCAAACAAAAACAAATAAAAAGAGAAAACTCACACGTGGAGGAACCCACTAAAACGCGATATGTATATATATATATATATATATATATATATATATATATATATATATATATATAGTAATAACATTTTACAAAAGTTATTGGAAGCATCTTTAAGAAATTTAGAAAATTGAAAACAAATACCTTTGGGGACCACGTTTGAAAATGCAATATTTTATTAAAAATCATTTAAATTTTTTTTTTAACCTGACTTCTTGAATTTATATATATATATATATATATATATATATATATATATATATATATATATATATATATATATATATATATGATTATAATTATTATTATTATTATTATTTTATAATAAATATTTAATTATCAACAGACGTATACATTTCATCTTTTTGGAATAATCAGTGCAGAAATAATTATTCAAACCGGTCGAACGATTTGAATCCCGGAACAAGTATCACCTTATACTTTAAACCCCGCCGCTCGAACCTATGAAACTATTCTGAATAATTATATGAACTGGTGATACATAAATCCTATTAGGTCGAGCGGACAACGAGAGTCGACCATCTTAACAGTGTCCAACAAGGAGGAATATACCTTTATAGCTATGATTTGATGCCTGTATTATTACTTCTTACTCTAGATCCACAAATATATATATATATATATATATATATATATATATATATATATATATATATATATATATATATATATATATATAGTAAGCTATGGAAATATATTCATGGCAATTAAGTTACACAAAGGCTGTCGCGTTTCACTCCCCGGGGGGAATATTCAGCCTGAAGATTCCCTTCGGGGATGAAACGCGGGAGCCTCTGTGTAACTTAAGTGTCATAAATATATTTTCATAGCTTACTACCTAGCTCTACTTACGTATCGAGCACTGTTTAAGTAAATACTGAAAATTAATACATAAAATATATCTTCTCATGAAATTTTATGAAGATACATGAAATAGTAATATATATATATATATATATATATATATATAACCAATAATATTTTTATAAATAAATATTAATTATTTAAATACCTACAGACATCGATGTTTCATGCTAACGCAATCTTCAGTGTAGGAACTAATTCTCAACGGTCGGTAGACGCGAACCTCGATCACGAATCACCAATGATTCGTAGTCGGGGATCTTACCCATCGGCCATAGCCAATTAGTTAGTAAATATAGAGGAACTTTTAAAATGTAAATAGCGAAATCGGCGGCTATGTACCAGGCAGTATAGAGTGATCTACAAAACGGCGTTCGGATCGTGCATATAGCTATTTGTACTGCTTGTTATTAAAGCTACTCGAGAGTGCCCAGCCTTTGTGGGAGGGGGCTGATAAACAATAATATTTTTATAAATAAATATTAATTATTTAAATACCTACAGACATCGATGTTTCATGCTAACGCAATCTTCAGTGTAGGAACTAATTCTCAACGGTCGGTAGACGCGAACCTCGATCACGAATCACCAATGATTCGTAGTCGGGGATCTTACCCATCGGCCATAGCCAATTAGTTAGTAAATATAGAGGAACTTTTAAAATGTAAATAGCGAAATCGGCGGCTATGTACCAGGCAGTATAGAGTGATCTACAAAACGGCGTTCGGATCGTGCATATAGCTATTTGTACTGCTTGTTATTAAAGCTACTCGAGAGTGCCCAGCCTTTGTGGGAGGGGGCTGATAAACAATAATATTTTTATAAATAAATATTAATTATTTAAATACCTACAGACATCGATGTTTCATGCTAACGCAATCTTCAGTGTAGGAACTAATTCTCAACGGATATATATATATATATATATATATATATATATATATATATATATATATATATATATATATATATATATATATATATCTTATCCATTTGGGCAGATGATAAGTCACGGTTTAAAGAGTGCTCAACAAATAAGGAGCAGAGTATAATGCGAGTATGGTATAGATCCACAGTGGTTCAACTCCCCTGAATTTATACCCTGTGGATCTATACCATACTCGGATTATATATATATATATATATATATATATATATATATATATATATATATATATATATATATATATATATGTGTGTGTGTGTGGATTTTTTATCAAAGTTTGCGCCCGTCGACCGTCGAGAATTAGCTTCCTGCACTGAAGATTGTGTAAGCATGAAACATCGATGTCTGTAGGTAATACATACTTAATATTTATATATATATATATATATATATATATATATATATATATATATATAGAGAGAGAGAGAGAGAGAGAGAGAGAGAGGGAGAGGGAGAGAGAGTAAGTTACATTTAAAGTAGATTTTGTTCATATGATAAGAATTCTTGCTCGAGTAACTGTGCGATTTGCGTTAAATAACTTATATTGTTGCCACAGCATTCTTGCTGTATGAAAAAATGCCTAAGCAGCCAACCACCCCACGCTGGATAGGGTGGGGTTCTCATAATCGATATCTTCGTGATGTCGGTGCACGCTTTCAACTTTCCCTTTAAACCCTTTTTTGTTTAAACCTTAGTTGTTGTTTTTTTCTGTTTGTCCCACAGGAACCTTTTCTCGTTTTTTATTTTGTTTCTTTTCGCTTTTGTACTGATTTTTATTTTTTCATTCGGCGCATTTTTTTCTTTTAGTTGACTCTCACGATTTCATTTTTTTCTTTTTTTCTCTTTTATTCCCCATTTATTCCGTTATTCTCTTTTTTTCCTTTAAGTTTGTCTCTCTTTTTTTTGCAAAATTTCTTCCCATTTGTTTGTTTTTCATTGGTTATCACATTTCCTTTAATGTCTCAAGAATTTCAATTTTAATTAATTCTCTCATCTTCGTTTCTTTTTATTTCCGTCTTTTCTTACTCATTTTCGTTTTTCATTCAAACCAAATCAAATAAAATCACATTTATTGTATAAAATAAGAAAGCGCAACAAGCCATGTAAAAAGACCAGTTATAAGATGTGTACGTCTATATACCGTCTGATTTTTTTGTTCAAGGCGACGTTAAACCTGATATAATAGGCATCGTTATTATCACTGCTATGCCGTTTCATGGAGCAGAAATATGTACAGAGAATGCTGCCTTTCTTCTGATGAGACGAAATTGCAACCATATGATACCATATTAGCTGGGCTGCGCAAAGACCACGATTGGCGCCGACGTGATCAACTCCTCGAAAAGTATATTTAAATTGCCGTTCATGATGTTTTACGCAAGAATCGCCACCCCTCGAAACCTCCGGCGCTTAAGTTAAGGGTAATTATCCAAAGATCGTTGACCATGATGCATCCAGCAATGCTTTGAGCTGTTTGATCGTCTGCGGGCCGACCACAGCGTCTGGCTGCCGGTTCCAAAATGCAGCGACCCAATTTGAAAAATACACTTTTCAATAATTAATGCATGTCATGTATTTCTTAACGTTATTTAAACATTGTTGTTTTTCTCCCTTTTTTCTTCTGTATTTCTCTTTTTCTTTCTTTCTTTCTTTCTTTCTTTCTTTCCAGCATTCAGTCTTTTACTTCTTTCAATTCCTAGTTCCAGTCAAGCTTTTCCCTATTTTCTGCTTTCTTAATTAATTTACAGTTTTTTTTATTCCCACTCTAGTTAACTTCCGTTATTTGTCGCATTATTTATTATATTTTCAAATAAAATAAAAGCAAATGTATTTTTGAAAAATATGGCAAAGTGCAGCAAGCCATGTAAAAAGACAGATAGAAGCTGTTTACATAAACATATGGTCTGAATGGTTGTCTAAATCTGCTTAAACTTGGATATGGTAGTCATCATCACAGTTACTTCTGGTAGGTAGTTCCACGGAGCAAACGGACAGAGAATGTTGGCTTCTTTTATTGCGCCGAAAATGACGGTGGTACATCTTGTACAGATGCCCTCAAAGAATACGATTTAACGCTGTGAGGAAAAAATCGTCAAACAGTAGATTTAAATTATCATTGATGATGTTGTACGCCAAAATCACGTCTCCTTGCATTCTCCGCTGCTCAAGTGAGAATGAAATTGGTCTTTGGAGTTGTGTCGGCATTCTAGTTACAAAAAGTTGACAACCTTTCAGTCTTTACGTAGGTCGGTTCCTCGGTAGTTTTGTTTTACGGCATATCAACCCTTTTTGGGTTATTTAATGCCGAATCTGGTCATTATAGTAAAAGTTTTTATGCTTCAAGTTCTTTATATCTTCAAATGTTTAATAATCGTTTTTGGTTTGGTAGTTTTGTTTTACGGCATATCAACCCTTTTTGGGTTATTTAATGCCGAATCTGGTCATTATAGTAAAAGATTTATGCTTCAAGTTCTAAAAATAAAATAAAAAAGGGGAGGGAGAAAGGGAGAGGGGCTGTTGTTTTTGGTTTTGTAGAACATAATTAAGTTTTACAAAAAAAAAAAAAAAAAAAAAAAAAACGTCAATGTAGGTGAATTTCGTCTCAGGGTGCCACAGGGCAGCCTGATCTGGTATCACCAGGGTTCCTCGGACAGCCACATGTAAATATAAACTGCATTTAAATTGGTCTGTCATTTGTAAGCATAAACCGACGTTAAATTGGTCTGTCACATGTACGTATAAAACGTATTTACATTGGTCTTAAACATGTAAGTACAAAACGTATTTACGCTGGTGTTTTGCATGTAAGTATCAACTGAATTTACATGTGTCTGTCACATGTAAGTATTTACCGCATTTACATTGGTCTGTCACATGTAAGTATCAAACGAATTTTAATTTGTCTTTAATATGTAAGTATAAACCGCATTTACATTTGTCAGTCACATATAAGTATACACCTCATTTACATTGGTCTGTAACATGTAAGTATAAAGTGCATTTACAATGACCTGTCACATGAATGTACAAGCCGCATTTAACTTGGTCTTTCACATGTACGTAAAAACCGCATTTACATTGGTCTGTTACATGAACGTATACACCGCATAAACATCGGTCTGTCACATGTAAGTATAAACTGCATTTACATTTGTCTGTCACGTGTAAGTATAAATCGGATTTACATTGGTCTGTCCAATTTAAGTATAAACTGAATTTACATTTGTCTTAAACGTAAGTATACACCGCATTTGCATCGGTCTGTAACGAGTAAGCATGACGCGCATCTACATTAGATTTTCCACATGGTCTGTCACATGTAAGTATAAACCGCATTTACATTGGTCTGTAACGAATAAGTATGACGCGCATCTACATTAGATTTTCCACATGGTCTGTCACATGTAAGTATAAATCGCATTTACAGTGGTCTGTCACATGTAAGTAGACATCGCACGTACATTTTTATGTCACATATTAGTATAAACTGCAATTACATTGCTCTGTCACATGTAAATATAAACCGCATTTACATTGGTCTGTCACATGTAAGTATAAACCACATTACATTGGTTTGTCACATGTAAATATAAATCGCATTTACATTGGTCTGTCACATTTAAATATAAACCACATTACATTGGTTTGTCACATGTAAATATAAACCGCATTTACATTGGTCTGTCACATGTAAGTATAAACCACATTACATTGGTTTGTCACATGTAAATATAAACCGCATTTACATTGGTCTGTCACATGTAAGTATAAACCACATTACATTGGTTTGTCACATGTAAATATAAACCGCATTTACATTGGTCTGTCACATGTAAGTATAAACCACATTACATTGGTTTGTCACATGTAAATATAAACCGCATTTACATTGGTCTGTCACATGTAAGTATAAACCACATTACATTGGTTTGTCACATATAAATATAAACCGCATTTACATCACAGACTATGTAGATGAATCATTTGAAAATATTTCTGTTTTTTTTTCCCGGTTTTATCATTTAGATTTTTATTCTCATAAACAATTCTTTCTCTCTTTCTTTACTGTTTTTTTTTTTAAATTCAAACTATTTTCTGTATTCGGAATTAATATAAACTTAGAATGAAATGAACATATCACAGTTGGGTTACATTTCGATCTCTTTCCCATTTGCTCTTTCATTTTCTTCCCGCCTTTCTTTCTTACATTTACGAAACAATAAAATTATATAACAATAACAATTATTTTACAATAACATGACAACGTCTCTCTCATAAGTTTATTTTATAACATAGGACTTTAATACTATCATGTTATGTTGTCCATTGCACGTAACGGCGGATACGTTGTTAACGACGCGGACTGGCAACGTAGGTGTATCAAGTTAGAGTCTATTTCGTTCTACAGAAACACCTTCACTTAGGATGTTGTCAATCTTAACGTGTTCCTTTCCGCGAGTACCCGATCTCTTTCTAGAATGAATTCGAACTATAAAGGATATCGGGTAAAGCAATGGAAACACTATAATCAGCTGATTTATAAGAAATGAATCAATCAATGACCTCGCCATCGAAATTGTGCGTTGTGTTGTCTTTTTCCCCTGTTTGTCATTAATATCGAAAATGCATACGTATTGAATATATTCGCGTTGTTTCCCTTTTGTTCTCTACGCCGTGTTGAATATGCGCTGCGTATTGAATATGTGTACCGTTTCCCTATTCTTTTCCTCAAAGTCGTATTTATGTGTGCGTTCGTAGCTCATTTTTCCTAATATAACAATAAAAATTGCATAACATTGTAATAACAAGACAACGTCTATGACATTACAATATTATTAATATTTTCATAACATAAGATTTTAATATTGCATAACATAACAACAAACACTTATAACAATAACATTACATAAAAATAACATATAATAATAATGGCATAAAATAAGAAATATAGACCGTTGGATTTTGTTTGAAATTAGCTGAAATGTTCAAAGAAAATTGATTGTTGATTTAAACGATACTTTTTGTTCGAGCATGCAATTCGAATGTATTTTAGAATGTAGCATGCAATTAAAATTTTATGTAAAATTCTAAAAGAAAACTGGTGTATTTTAACTGAAGTCAACAAAACAAAAAAGGGTTATAAAAAACAAAAAAACAAATGTGCAACAAATAAATGTTTTCAAAGGCAAAATAAGTTACGTTTCTATTCATAAGTTACGCTCTTATTTATAAGTTACGCTTCTATCTGTATAAGTTTGGGTTTTAACTTATTTCAAAGTGTTTGTTTTACTAAAAACTCTGTTCGGTTAGAACAAAAAAAGATGGCGCCGATAAGCCTTCAACGAGCAACCCTGAAAACCGCTTAAAAATCGAAAAGTAAACTAATACGTGTAGAAACACATCCAATAAATGCCACAAAATGCGAAAATGTGATGTTCTATCAGTATTTTGCTTAATTTTCGATTTTAAGCGATTATCAAGGATCCTCGTGGAGGGCTTCTCGACAACACATTTTTTTTCGTTCTAACGATACTGTTTGTTTTTAACAAAAAAAACTCTTTAAAATAAGTTTAATCTCAAATAAGGTAGGTAGAAGAGTAATTTATCTTGCTTTTGGTAACATTTATTTGTTGCGCATTTGCTTTTTTACCCCTTTTTGTTGTTGACTTCCGTTACAAATGCCTGAAAATTGCAGCATTTTCGTTATTAAGAAATATCAACTTCTTGATTTCTTTACTATTAAGTTAAGAAATCAAGAAGTTGATATTTCTTTAATAACGAAAATGCTGCAATTTTCAGCTATTACATTCCGTTTTTCTTTGTTTTTGTTTCTTAATAACTTTTTGTTAAACACTTTTCTAATTTACTTTTTAAAGTGTTTTTTATTTCTTAGAGCCAAACTATTTTGAATGTTTTAACAGTTTATACAAAGAAACTCATTTTAACGATGAAAAAAAATTAAGGTTTCATTTTTTGAGCATATAAATTAATTATAATAGTTTCAGGGTTTCTTGTAAATTCATTAAACAATATTATAAAATGTTTTTTTATTGACTGTTTCTTCTTGTAAGCGACTGAGCGATTACATGAAAAATACAGTTTATTTGGCAAACAAATAACCATTTTATTTTATTTTCTCAATAAATGAAACCTGGTATTTTTGGTATTATTGTAGATAAAAAGGTAAATCACCCCACCCTTTAAAAATGAGATTCTAATTTTTTAGGCGATTACGTGTGAACAAGCTGAAAAACTTAGCAGAAAAAAGAAAAAAGCAATGTTCTAGAATTTAGAGTGAGGGATCAGTTTCTCATATAAATTTAACGTAAAATGATCCTGCATTTCCGAACCATTCTAGCGTTTTAAGACAGTTAACTCTTTTTTTGCGATGAGAGTTAAATCTTGTGAGATATGAAAATAGAGAATGGGGTTATATTGTCTAATATATTTTTCAAAAAGTATTGTTTGATTCACCTAAGGCAATTCAAGAACCAGCAGTAAAAATTTTGAAATTATATTAAAATATCATTTACAAAATTTAAAAGTTTATACAATTCTCATAACAACATAATCAATATTGATAATACATAATTTTCAAAGCAGTTATCAAATACATTTTATATTTCTCCTCTTTTTTACATATATTTTATTGTTTTATGTTTCATGTGAGTTGATTTTATTAGTAAGACTGTATATAATACGTATGATCGTATCATGAAAAAATAAGCATTTTCTTCATCTTCTGTAAAAACAAATTGTATATGTAACACGTATCACAATTTTTGAAAAATATCAAAATTATTTCTTTTTGTTCATAAAGTATCTGATTTGGTAAAATGTCGAATCTGCTTTCTGATTGTATTATGTGATTATATTTTCTGTAATCAATTAGTCAATGTAAACAAATTGGCTCATTACCTTTGAAATATCAAAAATGTGTCTAATTCATGGTGAATAAATTTATTTTTTGTGAATTTAGTTTTTATATTTTTGTAATTTTTACATCTGATTTGATGAAAATAAATCAATTATTGTAAGCTGCTTCGTAATAATGGCTATAGTTGCTAATTACTGGGCATTACTAAGAAATGCCTTACTAAAACTTTTCTCGGTAATTATTATTTAGTAGTAATTTTGGTTTTCACATGTTCACCCTCAGTCGTGGACCCCAGTTGCACGTTCGCCAGGCCTGTATTATGGATCGCCTTGAATAACCCACATCTAAAACTATATGCCTATCTAGATTTCCTGTAACTGTCCACTGTCTACTTATATATATATATATATATATATATATATATATATATATATATATATATATATATATATATCTTATTTGAAATACCACTCGGCGGTCCTGTTAAGTATACGATACGACGATGACAATGTGGGGTATCGACCGGTGTGTATAGCCAACTCAACACATGCTTCAGACGACACCGATATGTAACACAATGGCATACAATAACAATAACAATAATATAATATACTAATAACATGACATAACGTCTATAACATAAACATATATAAGTAATATTTTCTTTTCCATTTTCTATTCTTTATTTACGATCCCACCTACTTCTTAACAAGGCAAGTATCGATCTATCTGTAATCAAATTATACGTGCCCCTCGGAAAACATTTCTAATATTGATTATTCGCAGACGCTTGCTTATTTGCCACTACAAAAAGTATTTACACTAATTATAAAAAGATTTGATAATTGCATTTAATTAATTAATTCATATATAAAGATAACAACAATAATTAAATTCATTCACTTTTTGTTTTTAAATATATAGTAACTTATTTATACTGAGATAACATTGAATGCCCTAGCAAACATGTTGTATTTTATTGGATAATATGCTCTAGCAATGGTTTTATACCGGTGTGTAAGAATAATATTAAAACGGTATTTTCCGCATGATGTTAAAGTGAGTATACTATTAGAGAAGTGGAAAATTCTATTAGAAGTCAAGTTCAAAGAAAGTCAGTAGTGACACGTAGTAGATAAGCTGATAGCATATTCCTCTTTTCTGAAGTGTTAAAGGGAGGGTCGAGCAGGGGGGAAATGCCCCATTCCCCCATGAGGGATGGGTTGGTGTAATATATATATATATATATATATATATATATATATATATATATATATATATATGTATATGTGTACTGTATACTACCAAAGAAAAAGAAATCGAAAGCATTGTTAAATCCAGATAAATGTGTACTGTGATACTTTTAATAACTGCTGTTATGAAGAGGAAGAAGAATACAACGAAGAAGAAGAAGACAACGAAGAAGAAGAAGAAGAAGAAGAAGACAACGAAGAAGAAGAAGAAGAAGACAACGAAGAAGAAGAAGGAGACAAGGAAAAAAGACAAGGAAAAAAGACAAGGAAAAAGAAGAGACAGAAAGAAATGCTCATAAGTGTCATTAAATGAACAAGATAATCTTCCTGCACGTTGAACCGCCGTCCGGATAATCTTCTGATCAAATAAGTTTACTTGGGGTTTTCCCCCTAAATTATGTAACAATGTTTACAGTAAAACACACGAGATGAGATAATTGGCCAAAGAAATACATACATATGTAAATAGTTAAAATGAATAATTTAATGCTAGAATGCAACAGTAATAATATTCTATGAAAATAATAACAAAAAACCTTTCCTTCTCTCGGATTTCGACCTCGTCCATAACATTAATAAATATCCATATTTGTCAACAGTTCAACGTTCACTTATCTGTGTGTATATCTTTTCTTCTGACGGGACATCATATCTTTCTTGCTAAATCATGTTTTTCTTAATTGTCTTTTTTCTCAATTAATCATCTTTTTATTTTATCATTTTTTCTACGTGATTGCAATCTCAAACCTCAAATTCAACTTCCACCCAAAAAGCTGTAGTGCTTAAATTCAACGTTATTGCGACATTACTGCCATATTGCAATCAACTATTAACCTGGGATAAACTGACACAATTATCGCAAACATTATCACACGGTCATAGTAATATTATACTGAAATACTCGTCAAATATAATCTGAATCCCTATTTTCATCAGTTAACAATGTATAAAAGCTTTCTGAGATCTGTTATTGATTTGATCTGGAATAAACTGGCACCATTTTCTATCTTTTTGTGGAGAAACATGCACCATTTTAAAAATTATAACTCAGATCGCAGCAATAAAACTGGATCGGTTTTACATCTGTTTGTCCTTTGAAGATCCATTCTTAAGATAGGTTTTTTAATTGATCATAAGGGATGATGACTTTGTATAGGAATAATTTCCAGATTGTCCACTAATACTTGCGGTTTCGCGGAAACACTAGAAATCTAGAACATAGGGCTAAAAATAACAATAATAACCGTTCTTCAGGGATTTCTTAAGCATTTTTCTTAAAACAGCGACTGAATAACGGTTACGCTAGATAGTTTTATCTCTACTAGCTAGATTTCCATTTTTTTGTGAAACCGCAGGAATCGACGTACGCTCAAACTAATGTATGGTGGTATTTAAAATATATATACAATATTTAAATATATATCTTACATATAGATATTATTCGGAGATTCAAAGTTAGGCCCAAATACGTTTGATGCGGACTAGTCGTTTCTCCTGTTTTTCCTCTACTATGTTATGGGGGGGGGGCATTTATTTAATTTAAATGCTTTTTCTACAAAATATTTATTCTGGCTAAGAAAACTGGTAGAACAGAGGCTTTTCTTATGACTCACTGAAACCGATTGAAGAGAAGTTATTGTGTGCGAATATACTCCGTGAAATTCTGCAAAACTAAATGTATGCGCTTTTTTTTTGCTTTTTTTATGTTTCTGTTTTTGCTGGAGATAAGGCATCCTACCGGATGCCAGAAATTCACCGGCAATTTCAAACAATCCAGCCTAGAGATCTTTTAAAGATTCTAACCGTCCTTTTAAGTGCAATTGTTTGTATTTCTCTTGCACTCGGTTCACCGGGTATACTCGCCAGATAGCTTTTGAAATTAGTTCTCATTAGTCCTGTTGCTCCTATAATTACTGGTATGATGGAAATTTTCCTAAGATATATATATATATATATATATATATATATATATATATATATATATATATATATATATATATATATATATATATATATATTAATTAACTCATGCGCAATGAAGCGTTTCTTTTTATATGTGAGTGTCTGTGTATGGGTTTCGCCTCTGGATTAATTACACATTATTATGCATTCATTACTATTAATCTGTTAGCTTCAAGTGCCCAAATAAAACCGATAAAAATTCCTATTTCACAAAATGATTTGAAATAGGAAATTAAAATCACCAAAATAAAGTTCTATTTCTTCGTAATTAATTCGTAATTAATTCATTTAAACAAACGATTACCCAAAACGTCCTTGTCGCCTAAATCTCAAATTCCGACCACATATTTAACTTTTACAATTTTATCTTAGTTAAACACATCTGTCGACCATATTTGTTTATTCCAAACACATAATCAAACAACATGTGGCTGTCTACGTTTGGATTAAATGGCAATTCAATAAAGTAAAATAAAAAGTATACAAAAGATGAATAATACAGATAAAAATAAATACGCATATTCTTTGTTTTTACAACTCGTAATTTTTCAATTAATCACAAATGTTTCAATACTTTCAAGAATGACTATTAGTAACCTAATTCATGTCTGTGATACACAGAGATATGTAAAGAGTTGACGATCTTGCAATATTTAAACTTCTCCCCGAACTATCTGGCCCTGTCTATAAATATTACCTAATAATCCTACATAGCGAACTATAACATACTTATCTTCTTTACCAACCTTTTTTTCTCATAACCCATAATATTTATTTGATGCTCTAAAGTCACTGGTTCCAATATGTCTGGTTTGATTTCTTTAACTCATTTCTTCTGATTAAGTTTTTCAATAAATAAAGACAAAATAATAACTATACGCTCAATTCTTTTCATCTATTTTCTAAACATTTTATCGGATGTATTAAAACTTATTTTCGTCCTAATGAATATATATATATATACTAGAGTCACCATTTATCAAGGCCAAGGGGCCACACGAGGATTAGAGTTAATAAGAGTGAGGTAGACGTTGAGACAACCCTGTAATGATTGGTAACGATGGTAGAAGTTTGGCAGAATTTGATAATTTAGGAGGACGGCTTAACAAGAATTTGTTTACTTTGGACTTAAAAATGACAATGTTGTAGTCAGCTAGGACGCAACCCTGCGGTATTGTGTTCCACAGACGGGCAGTTCTAGGGAACAAACTTTGCTCGTAGAAGTTTAGTTTTAGGTACAGAGAAGGAGAAAGGGAAATTATTGACACTGGTTGTAGCTCGACGAGTTTTTGTTGTGAAAGTTTTACAGGAAGGGACGATGAATTGAAGTTCAGTCGAGCACCTGCATTGATAAAAAAAGATAGAGTAGAAAAAACGGTACTACTCCAGGTGAAGCGCCTAATTTCCGTGACTGCTCGGCGGCAACGATCGGGCAGGTCGCGGAAGCGCCCGAGAGCTGCCGAGACGGAAACGAGGCTGAAGCAAAACTGAAAGACGTGAAATGGAAGAGTTGCAGACGACAATATAAGACGAAGAATACAAAAGAAAAAGTTCATATATTTGAAAAAAATAGAGAAAAAAAAAGAACAAACCATAGCTGAAGAACTATAAATATACTTTTTAAAAAAAGTTTTCGTGGGCCAAATGAACCATTTTTATTTTTTTTTTATTTTTATTTTACATAAATCATAAAATTTTTTTACGGTATTAAGCCAACTTTTTTTTTGTCTTTTTTTTACATAAAACAAAGAAGTATGTTATCTTTAGGCAAGTTTTTTTTGTATACTTTTCTTGGGAGGGGGTTCATATATTTTCTCGTCGAGGCTCACGGTTTACGGATACGTTTGCGGCCGGTTCGAAAGGTCTTCCTACCGCTTGTTTTGTTGTGCTGAGCGCAGATGATTGGCAGCAACCTGATCGGTCAGCTCTGCCTCAGCCTCGTTTTCGTCTCGGCAGCTCTCGGGCGCTTCCGCGACCTGCCCGACTGTTGCCGCCGAGCAGTCACGGAAATTAGGCGCTTCATCTGGAGTAGTACCGAAAAAACAACATAGTCTCTTCTGTGAGAAAGAGGTAGTATGAAGAAGATTTAGAAGTGTTTATTTTAATCAGAAGATGTAGAAGTCTGTTTTGTACTCTGTCAAGGCAGGAAAAGAAGCTCTGGGCAGCACCTCCCCAGATGTGGCAGCAGTAATCCATCTGAGGACGCATTTGGCTCTTATACGGCTAGATAATTGCGTCATGAGTGAGATACCTTCTGGAGCGATAGAATAATCCAACAATTTTTCCAGCGACCTTGGCAACGGATTTGATGAAAGTCTTCCATTTAAAGTCAGGAGTGAAGGTCAGTCTCAGAAGCTTCTCAAAGCAGGAGACATACATGAAAGAAGTAAATAGACACTCTTATTTTTAGTAATGATGAAGACTGCTGTCAGAGTTCAATAAGCATAAAATATCGATAATTCAAACTTAAACTGCTGCTTTGTTCGATTTCACGTGCTAGCCGTCGGCGAAATAAGCAGAAACTGTAAACGTGTGTGCATTTTTTTGCGTGGTGTCTATTTACTTCTTTCATGTGTGTGTGTGTGTGTGGGTTGGTGTGTGTGTGTGAATGCGTGTGTGCGTAGTTGTTTTTTGCATGAATTGATACAATATCCTAGGATACAATAAGCTACTCACATTAGCTATGATCTGCGGTTAGCTTACTTGCTCTCTACCTATTAGTTACAATCACAATTGTGTCCCCAATAGCCATCAGATGACCTCAATAGCCATCAGATGACCTCAATAGCCATCAGATGACCTCAAGCGACAACTTGCAATTTGAAATTTAAAAATAACAAGACTAAATTCATTGAGTGTTAACAGAGAACCTACTGAAAACACATTAGCGTCTAAAGCTTGCGACACATAGAACTACGATGTATTAGCAACATTCTCACCATCTCGTGATTTTCAATTTACTTTCAACTCATGTTAGGTATTATCTCTCTCTCTCTTTCTCTCTCTCTCTCTCTCTCTCTCTCTCTCTCTCTCTATCTCTCTCTATATATATATATATATATATATATATATATATATATATATATATATATATATATCGGGCTTTTTGCTCTCATCAATGGAGGAATTGTGGTTGCAGGCAGTCGCATGGGATCGAACACAGTTCGTAAGTTCAGGCAAGAATTACGAGACAAAAGCTCAGGACAACACGGCTACCGTCATTCAGCATATACAGTGATTGAAATTAAGATACACTTACCCAGGGGGAAGGGGCAAGCGTTATTGTTGTCCACAGTGTTCAACGCTCGTGCGGAACAAGCTTTATTGGAACACGCGTGCTCACGAATAATTTCAAGCTAGAATTCATAAAATCAGCAAGCATCAACAATGAGTGGAGGCAATTTAAAGACGAAGTAGAATATCTATTATTATACTTCAACCGACTTAATAAACGTTTGTTTCTCTAAAACTTTTTTTTATTTACTTTAAAGGCATTAAATATATGCTAAAATATTTTTAGTTTTGGAATTGAGTTATGTTATAAAACAATAAGCCGTTAATTCTCATTGACTGAACAAATCACCTCACCGTCTCTCGCGCTCTCTTAGCTATCTATGCCTCTCTCTCTCTCTTTATCTCACTGTGTTTTGATTCAACCACTCTCTAATAGATTTTATATTTGGTAAAATGCTAAACTATTGTACTTATTTTATTTTTATTTTCTGTTTTCTTTCATTTGCTGGGGACGGGACATTCTTCCAAACGCCATACGATCACCCGCTATTTACAGACTCCAACCGAGAGCTCTTTACAGGATTCTGGCTGTTTCCTTAAGTGCAGTTGTTTTGATTTCTCTTGCACTTGGTTCACCAGGTATACTTGTTAAATACTTTTTCAAGTTCTTCTTCATGAGTTCAGTGGCTCCTATAACTGGAATGATGGAGATCTCTTAAGTCAACAGAGTTAGTTGCGTCGACACATTATTTCTTTCTTTTGGAAATTTGATCATTTAGGCGGGTGCCACCGAAACAGTAGCATCCCTTGCAGAGACAGAAAAAACATTAACATTTAAAACTAATGCAATATATATATATATGTATACGAAAATATCTCTGTTTATAAAAAGTTTATGTGTATATGTATATATAGGGTGGGCCAAAATAAGGGTCTTATCTTTAAATTTGAATAACTTGAATTTGAATAACTTCCACAAAATAAAAGTTAAACTCACCAAACTTTATGTGTGTGTAGACTGACCCTTCCGAGATTTTTTGAAATAAACAAAACAAATTTTAGCCGAAAAACACTTCTTAAAACTTACAAAAACTAAAGTATTGTTTTTTACACTGTTTTGAGTTTTTTAAGCAAAAATAATGTTTTCTAAATGAGGGTACGTTCCTTAGGGCTAATACGGCTCATGCTTTCTTCGGAAGGGGTCCTTTACTTATTCTAAAAAAAAATTTTTTTTTAAATCAATAAATAAAAAAGTTATGAATTTTTAAAAATAGGACCCTTATTTTTGCCCACCCTGTATGTATGTATGTAAAACATTCACACCTAGTTTTCTGATTATTATGAGTTTTGTAACAAGATGTAATCGTTGTAATGTGCTCATGTTCTGTTGAATTTAGTTTGATCCAAAGGGATGTAAAGGGTGTTTAAGCCCTAGGTGAACAATTACATTCCTTTGATTTTTGTGAAATTTTTATAATAGGTATTAGACATCAGTTAATAAATATTCCCCAAATTTCAGATGATTTAAAATTGTTTTTCGGGGGACCTAATATGGCGCAGCCTTTCATGTGACACCAATTGAGTAAGATTCCGTGAATTTTTATTCTTTCCTAAGACCCCTTAAGCTTCAGTCTTGAATTTTATATATTTCTTAGAATCACAACAATGTAATAGATGTTGATCAAAATCTGAATAAAGATACTAGACATAAAGTTAAGTAAGATTATATCTTGATTTTAATCTTCGTAAGGACACATAAAAGTGGTGCAGATCTGTACTATCTGAGGATCCGTTGTTGCCTTAAACCCGACAGTCGAGCAGTCTTTATAGTTAGCGTCGGTATTTATTGGAACACGCGTGCTCTCGAATAATTTCAAGCTACAATTCATAAAATCAGCAGTGCAATTACCAACAATGAGTGGAGGCAATCTAAAAACGAAGTACAATATCTATTATTATACTAAAGCCGACTTAATGAACGTTTGTTTCCCTAAAACCTTCTTCTATTTACTTTAATGGCACTAAATATATGCTAAAATATTTTTAGTTCTGGAATTGAGTTATGTCAACGAAATTCGTCGGGAAGCTGAGAAATATAGCGGCAAACTCCAGGCAAGGCAATGCGGACCTTGGCAAGAGTGCCGACTATTAAGCAAGCTTTACACGCGGATCCTCGCTATTCCTCATACCAGAATCCCCAACAAGGCCCAAGTGAACCACATTACGAAAAGTAATTAACTCCGTGATGAAGTCACACACCTCAGATTCTTCTGCATCCTCTCGGGACAAGTTGCCTACCACATGACTAGTTTATACCCCGCACGAAATTCCGCGCGTTATGATGACCAAATTACCTTACACTGTGATAGTTTTCATGGCATGTTTAGAGCGAAGGGCACACATCTTCAAAATGCAGCTACATATCTTCGAAATAGAACTCAGATTCCATTCAGATAACTATATGGATTTACTGTCCACTGTTGTCAAACGCTGTGTAGAAATACTGGCCGTTGGAAGGTCATATGTGTGACAGCAGCACTAAAGGGCCAGTTACCCTTCCGGAAAAAATAACAAATGGCAGTCTAAGAACTTTCACGATTAAACAATCTCAATATCTGGGCCACACCAATTCGCAACCCTATGAGCTATAATGTGTGGTGCGCCGTTGAGAAAAACACCAATCGTACTGCCTGCAACACAAAAGACGAGTTGATTGCCATAATTAAATTGGTGTGCAGGCATCGCTCGAAATACAGTGTCTCTGAATTCTGCAAAACATCTCTAATAAATGCTATTGGAATTTTGAGAATATGTCAATTATTAGCAAATATATGACTTTTCTTATTCTTTTTAAGGTTGGTTACTTTGTCTCCTCCATATATATATATATATATATATATATATATATATATATATATATATATATATATACTAGCAAAACCACCCACATTCCGGCCAGCAATTAATCAAGCTCCAGCTTTTTCTACCAAAAAATGTCCTTTTTAACATCTTGGTAATATTAAGAACAAAAATCAAAAAGTGAATTGTTATGTGATATTTGATATATTCAAATCGTGATATTTGATTTTGTATAAGCATAAAAATGAATTTCCCATAATGAGAGTATATAACGAAAAATGGGCGAGTTCCAAGAATAACCAACAGAAAAAAGGGGGAAAAAACAAAACAACTAATAAAGAAATAACTGTTACCAAATACAATCAAGTTACTTTTCTACCCTCCTGTTTATATTTGTGTTTTATAGATTTTAAAGCGTTTTCATTGCATTTTAATAATTTGTCACAATCCGATTGCGTTGCAGTTCTATTTTCATGGTAGCGTAGACGGTTATCCCCGCAGTTTGTTGAAGAAATCAAAATTAGTAAACAAATAACTGTCCCGACCACCTTAAAATTTACTGTTCTACCTAATTCAAGGGACAGAAATACCCCCTCAAAATCATCTTCCGCATTCATTCATTTAGAAGAGAGAAATATAAAACCAAACTCAATGACATTTTTTTGTTACATATGATTCGATTCTTCTTTTGTAATTTAAAAAGAGTAGTTCAGAACGGCTTTTTACTTTATTCTTTTAATGACAAATTTAATAGTTATCTCCATGATCATAATCATCATAATCAGTAGCAGCATCGTTGTCGCGGTAACCATAATCAACAAAAACAACAACAAAAAACAACAGTTATCTTTTGAATTTCAAAATAATCATTTTCAATGTTAAATGTTTTTGATTAAATCCTTATAATTAATACTACTACTACTAATAATATTAATATGAAGAACATTGCATATATATATATATATATATATATATATATATATATATATATATATATATATAAGAAAATTGGAGTACAAAAATAAAAATGAATTGTGCAGAATATCAATTTATTTAAGAGTGTTTATAACATTATTATTCAAATGCAGCATCTCGATAATTATGTTTTGGCAGTGTTCTGTAAGGTATATATATATATATAATGTGTTTGAAAATTGTTAAATGTAAAATTTAATTAAATAAACATACCGTGTTTTTATATCAATATAGTCGGGATAAATGAAAAAAAAAACTTTCGCTTTTATTTATTTATGTTTCTCCCTCTCTCTCTCTCCCTCTCCTTCTCTCTCTCTCTCTCTCTATATATATATATATATATATAGTCATACACAGGAAGAGTGATTCAATGTATCACATCCCTTCAGTATGGATACATAAGTCTCTTCATATATATAAACATGTGCATATGTATATGTGTATTATTAATACTTTGACTTTAACAATTTAAGCTCAATACATGCTAGTTTTGTAACTCCAGAGCATGTATAAATAAATAATACAGGGTTAAATTCCAGTCAAGATATTATTATTCATTTTGAAAAAAATATCAATTACTGACGGACGGTTTCTTTACCACTTAGATAGCAAACATACAGCGTCATATATTTTTATAAGTATAACTAATCGGAAAACATGCTACAATAAATTATGGAACAAATATAGCGTTCATGAAAATGAACGAAAACTTATTTTAATTAACTTACATATATAAATTCTTTGGAGATGTGAGTTGTATTATTTTTTTTTAATTTCTTGACATTTTGTGACATGATTGTTTGGACTTCCTTCTGATGAAAAACAAGATATATATCTCTTTATATTGGTTGTATAAGTATAAACAAACGATCTGTCAAGAAATTTGTCTTTAGAAATGAATACAGACATTTGTACTAGAAGTTAACCTTCTATTATCTCTCTCTCTTTATCTCTCTCTCTCTCTCTCTCTCTCTCTCTATATATATATATATATATATATATATATATATATATATATATATATATATATATATATATATATATATATATATATATATAACATGAAACTAAATTTATACGTTTAGAGGATAGAACCTATAGTGAAATGGTTTAAGCTCAATATACGAGATAGAGCAATTATAAAAATGAATGAAAGAAAAGAGATAAAGTGAACGAATGACAAATTGATTTCAACTTCACCAACTGGACAGACTCCATATTTTTTTACACGCATACTCTAACTCTTCATTAGTTTATATCTTTTAAAATTTTGAATTTTAACTTTTCCATTGCCAACTTATTCATCTATGTAATTCCTTTGATAAGATTTTAATCTTTGAAAAGCCTTGGCTTAAAGAAAGGAAAATAAACATGTTTTTTTATCGAGTACACCTTGCATTGAACATACTAAGTTGAAATAGATTTGTCATTTGTACATCTTTATCTCTCTTCTTTCATTCATCTTTATATATATATATATATATATATATATATATATATATATATATATATATATATTGCAGTCTCATCATGTATCTATCTATGTTAGCATCACTTTAACACACAAATCGATCATGAACACGTTGATCGGAATGTTTCCGTTTTTAGAAGCAATTGTTTTTGCTCTTTTGTCATCGTCCCCCGCCCATCCCGCATTCCTGACGCTACCGACCAACCCCGCGCCACTGAAACGTCTAAGCATCACAAACGCAGAATCAGCTCGTCTACGATAGCGAAATCGTTTGCCCGAGTAAATGTCATGGCGTGCCGAAAATATTTGAATAAAAAGAAGTCAAATATCTATTCTCATCCACAAACGAAGAACTTCTTTATTCGCGCGTCGTAAGAGACCCCCCTCCCTTTACCTTGTATCCACATTCGACTTCTAAATTTTAAACAAAATGACGACGCAAAGGTACGTCAAGGGCAATATAAATCCTCTAGTGACCGCAGCGACTAACATAAATTGTTCGGGTTGTTGCTGTCTGTTTAACGGCATATCAACTCTTTATGACGTTAGTTCATATCGAAGCACGATAGTAATATATATATTAGCCGACCTGGATAACATATCAAACGATTCTTGTCACGTGACACTAGTCTATCACCGTTTATACTCCCAGCAATTTATTTATAAATACATAGACCATATATGGAATTTTGTTTTCATATTTAGGCGTGTGAATCTCTGTCTTATTTGAGGGTTATTGATAAGGTGCAGAAACGTAACTGTAATTTGATTGGCCCCACTCTTTCTTCTTCTCTACACCCCCTATCACTCTCTCAGACGTGATGTTGCTAGTCTCAGTCTTTTCTATATATACTATTATGTCATGTGTTCTTCAGAATAGTCGTATCTATACCTTGTTTCTTTGTTCCAGCTCGTTTGACTCGTACCTCTAGTGGCCTCCATAAATTCGCTTTTTTGATACCTCATTGCAATACAGCTTCTTATTCTAGTAGCTTCTTTCCAATAACTACAGACTTGTGGAACTCTCTTCCTGATGACTGTTTTCCTCCTACCAATATACTTGGTCTTTTCAAGACTAAGACTAATAGGCGTCTCCTGTCTTTGCGATGATCATCATTCGTTGCTGTTAGTTCCTTTCATCAAGTGGCTTCATAACTTTTCTGAAGCGATTTTCATTTTAAAAAAACTGGATAGAGTATGTGCTTAGAACAACGGTTATTCCAAAATAGTAACCTATCTGAGTACTAACCAGCTCTTATAAATATTGCAAACAGATCTATTTATCATTAACCGTACTTATCTGGCGTTGTCCGGAATACAGACAAGTCATTTTAGTTTTTAATTTTTATTTGTTTACACTTTTGAAAAATTAAAGTATATAACTGGTTTTATAATCTTCTATTTAAAATCAGTTATCACATTCGATGATTTTTTAAATTTTTAAGTGATTATGAAAACAAAAGTTTCATATTAGCAATCTTTATAGCAGAACTACGTAATTTTTCATATAACTTGCAAAAAAAACAATGTTATGTTGTAAATAACATGGTAGAGACATAACAAATGAAAATTGGCTCGTCAGAAACCAAGTTTGATTTGGAATCTTAAA
Source organism: Sepiola atlantica (assembly GCA_963556195.1). Lineage (NCBI taxonomy): Eukaryota > Metazoa > Mollusca > Cephalopoda > Sepiida > Sepiolidae > Sepiola > Sepiola atlantica. The sequence goes on along the minus strand of OY744526.1, from coordinate 23,945,509 downwards.
TACTATTTGAGCTTTAAAATACAACAAAATAACATTATATATTCGATAAGTTGCTATATTACTCATTTCCTAATACTAGTCCATGATAAATGCCAGTATACTGAAATTATATGCTCTTAATAGGGTTAAGATGAAACTTCATATACACTAAATGTACAAAAGCAAGGAAATTCCCAAATTTTTACACTTTTATTGTCATAAAAGGTATGCGAGCACAACAGGGCTATGTATTTTACTGGTAGGAATTATTCTTCAGCGCACCTCACACACTTCATCCACTCATGCATAGAGATTTATATTGTAGTGATGTGATAATGAAATGGTTTGGTTGATATGTAGTCATACCCTTAATGACAATAAAAGTGTAAACATTTGGGAATTTCATTGCTTTTGTATGTTTAGTGTATATGAATTTTCATCTTAACCCTATTAAGGGCATATGATTTCAGTATACTGGCATTTCTCATAGAATGTCACGACTTTTGTAAAGGCTATGTCTCAATACAATGCTTCTCATAAGGTTTTTTTGAATTTTCTGGAAAACTAAGGTATATTCTAAACTTAAATTAAAATGTCATCAACTAGACCCTAGAACCTCTATCTCTGCAAAAATCAGCTTAATCCATCAAATAGTTGATGAGATACAGGGTGGCACACACGTACGTATATACGTACGTACGTACGTACGTACGTATGTAAACACAGATAACATGATTTCATGATTGAACTTTCTGGATCTCTGGGTTGCCTTGCCTAATGATGCTGAAATTCTACACACTTATAGAACCTTTCAAATAAAAAATGTTGTGCAAAGTTTTAACTTATTTGGTTTATTGGTTTTTGAGTTATGATTGATCAAAGAAATGAGATTTCCAGCATAGGCCATTTTTGAAGTCTCGCGCCTCCCTTGATTAATGCGGCAATGGCCCAAATAGTTCCGATTGGATTTGAACTCGACATATTCAATTTTTAGACCAACGATGGACCTATCGGAAAGTTCGTACGATTTTTAACAGATTTGTTACCAACTGTTTCATACAAGAGCAGTGCTATTTTTATAACTGAAATGTTGGTAACACGTCTAGTATAGTAAAGTACGCGTTACGTTTTCCATTTAGTATGAATTAGACTAGCCGGGACCCGTTGGGTCACAAACACTACTATTTGTTTCCTTTTAACTTCATTCGAAAATTCAGAAACTATGACATATTTGTTTAGGAATTTTTCTTCCATACCTAAAACGATAAGTCGCTTAACTTCTATATTCTTTTAAAAGATAATATAGAAGTGAAGGGACCTTTTATTTTACTAGCGAAGTTACAGTTGTGTTTACGGTGTGTAAGAACACCATATGTAAATAAACTGAAAATAGAGAGCCAATCTTTCTCCTAACTTTCACGGAGACATTACAAACATTTAGAGGGTAATTGAATCAAAATGAAATGAAAGAAGGCGAGAGATAGCTGAGTAAGGGATGGGTTATGTTTAATTACAAATTACGGCCAATACGAAAAAGTAAAATCCCAGAAGTGATAGATATATGTTTAGAAAATATTTTGTGTTATTTAATTGACTCACCTTTAGTATAATTCGGCCGTCAGAAATCAGAAATCAGAAATCAGAAATCAGAAATCAGAAATCAGAATTCAGAAATCAAAAATCAGAAATCAGAAATCAGAATTCAGAAATCAGAAATCAGAAATCAGAAATCAGAAATCAGAATTCAGAAATCAGAAATCAGAAATCAGAAATCAGAAATCAGTAATCAGAAATAAAAAATCAGAAATCAGAAATCAGAAATCAGAATTCCCATTAAAGATTCTCGAAAGCATCGGAATTTGCATCTTGCAGAATTGTTTGCGCCGTCGTCAGACTCGGGCCATATGGCAAACGCTAGTGGAGGGTCGTGCTGCTCCAATGTTAGTTGACTTGACTCTTCGAGCTCCTTTTCGTCGTAGTTATTCGAAGGAACGCTTCGAGTTTGTTATCGGTCTGCCAAGTCAGTAGAACATCTGGACAAATTTCTTGAGGTTTCCGATATATCTGCGTAAGCTATTTGTTAATTGTTTTACGCATTTCAACCGTTTTGATTCGATCAATTCCAGTCCGTTCAAGAATCTGGTCCAAAATTTCGCTACAGCTTATGTTCATCTCGATGAGTCATGTTCTTGAGAAAATTCCTTTGCTTCTAAACCTTAATCTTAACAGCCATCTTAACCGTTTAATCATCTTTATGAAGCTGTTTATGTAGCATTACCGTGTCGCGATTCTTTATCGCCCGCAACACTTTTGGACGGCGCGGACAAACAAACACCTGTGTTTATAGACACGTTGGACTTTACAGCATTAATTCGTAGGGATGACAATGGCGTCCACTGTGTGTAGGGTTTTTTTGCCTCTATCTTTCCCTTAAGTAAAAGTGGCTAAGAAAGAATAAGACACATATATAGTTCTTAGCTTTCTATTTGTAGTTTTATTTTGTGCAGTAATTTGTACAGTATTATTAGACAAACAAAATTCACGTATCAAATTGCAAAGTATCAGTCTTTCTCTGAACCGTTTTCTAACAGGTGAATGGAGTAGAATCCCAGGTTTCATTTTGTCGAGACTACAGCCTCAAGGAAACGCCTCTGGATTTTCATCTTCTACGTCTCATTTTCGACTTTCTGTTACGTCACTTTTTTGGAAGTTTACTAAATTCTTAACTTTCATTTCTAGTTGAACATTTTCATTCTACGATATCTAACACATCGCACGTATAATATCGTTATATCTTCGTGTATCTAAAGTTTAGAATTGATACTCTTGTAATTATCTGTGTTACTGCATTTGTTAGATTATTTAAATTACCTATGTTGTAATCTCTCTCTCTCTCTCTCTCTCTCTCTCTCTATATATATATATATATATATATATATATATATATATTATAACGGCGAGGAATACGGACGTTTGGGACATTTTTAGGAGGGTAGAATAGATTAAACAAATATAAAAACGTCCCAAACGTCCGTATTCCTCGCCGTTATAAAACTTTGTACCACGAAATATTTATTTAAATATATATATTTATATGTATATATATAATATATATAAATATATATATATATTTATATGTATATATATATAATATATATATACATATATATATGTATATATATATATATATATATTTATATGTATATATATAATATATATAAATATATATATGTATTTATATATATTTATATGTATATATATATATAATATATATATAAATATATATATATATTTATATGTATATATATATAAATATATATATGTATATATATATATATTATAAATTAAATGATATTTATTAGATTTCAGATGTTTTAATTAATATTACTAACACAAATATGGTCGCATATTTTTGCTAGTATATATTAATAACAAATATATACTACATTGCCATCAAAGGAGGAGGTAAGCCCTGGAAGTTGGTGTCATGACAAGGAAACAGATACAATACTACCTTATCTAAGGATGAAGTGATACTCAGGAAGATCGTCGCATGACAATTTAAAAGATAATACCTACTTCATTCAAAATGAGGAGATAATGCCTGGAAACATTGTATCGTCATCATAACAAAACAGATGCTGCGCTACCTCTTTAATTATGAATTGGAAGATAATGATAGCATAGTTTTGATTTCAGACAGACATATACAAAATCTCCATTATTAATAGAAGTAATAGTATAATTTCGGCTTCAGACGATCAGATAACGAATCTCCATAAGGAATACATTTTACAGTCCGTTTTAGTAAAGTTTACATATTTGAAATACTAGCAGTTAAAAAGGATTTAACATTTAGCTAAGACTTTTAATTAATCTGGAAATTAATTGGTATAAATGTATCAAATATTGGTTCAGAAATGCTCGAGTTATTGCAGCTCGTGTGATTTGCACACTAACTTCATATTGACTGTAAATAGGTTAATAAATATATATACAGTAAAACTTCGGTTCATGAACAACTCAAAATTTGAACAATTCGAATTTTGAACAAATTAATTCAAGCCGGAAATGCCTCGGGTTTCTAAAAAAAAATACGATTCCGTCACCATACGATCGGATAAAACATTAATAGTTCTGTGCAGGGGGTCAATCCCTGGGGTTTAAATACAGTCAAACTTCGGTTCATGAACGTCTCGGAACTAGAAGAATTTTGAGATCGATCAAAAAGTTACGATACCCGAACGACGCAGACGACAACCAAAGAATGCCGCCTATTTAAACGTTAACAGTTCTGTGCAGTATTGCCATTCCTGGGTTTTGAAATCCAAATCTGGGGTTTTATTTTTTTAATCTGGTTTTTTTTTTAGAGACTATGTTTTCAAATACCTGCTTAAATTTAAAAACTAGCACACAATATTTAGTAAGAAGTAAAAAATATGCACTAAACATAGCCTTAATTCATACAACGTTCACATAGACTATATTTTGTTTACGAAATAAGGCTTTATATTATACATTATAGTTAGTATTAAACACACAAATATTACTGATGCTTAATAATTTGTTATATTAACCCATTAAATACCTAACAAATTATATATAATAATAAACGAATTAATCTTTTATATTGTTTTAATGGGAAAATATTTTGCCATTAATACAATATAACGGCAAATTGTTCGGAAACCAAATTGTTCGAAAACCATAGTTTCGAATAATTTGGTTTTCAACCAGCTTTTCAGAAAGAATAACGTTTGAAAACCGAAATTTACTGTATATGTATAATTTTGGTTATTCGGACTACATTTCTCATCTTGAGTGTTATCGTCACACAGTGTCAGCCGCTGTAACCTCCGGCCTTCTTCAGGTGTATCTGTCGAACTCGGGAATCTGGACGGAATTTCGGACGGAACCCTTTATTTAATCCACGGGGGTAGCATGCCCTTGTTCCGTCAGCCATGACTGGGAGAAGTCTTCAGTAATTCGCAGTTCTTCGTATTAAATAAAGGATTAAATAAATGGTTCCGTTCCAAATTCCGTCCAGAAATATTCCCGAGTTCGAAGAGATACAGAAGAGGTCACAGCGGCCGAAACGTTGTGATGAGTACACTTAAGATGAGAAATGTAGTCCGAATAACCAAAAATTATAAAAATTATCAATTCTCATCTCAACAATTCAGAAAGGAAAATTCATTGTATATGTTAGATATCACAAACGCATACCTGTATCAATGCCGAAATAAGTGTTAAAATTATCACTATGTATTTAGCTATCCAGCGCTGGCCACGTGGTTCTAGATGTCGAGATTTGAGTTATGAAATACTCGTAGCCCGGCGTATCGAATCGTGCGACCAGTAGTGAATAGTTCATCTCTATGCTGATTTATACCGATTAAAAAGGACGAAACGTATACGTACATAGATAATATATATATATATATAATATATATGTATATGCATATATGTATATATATATATGTATATGTATATATATATGATTTTGTTTTTTCCATCGTTTTATTAATTTGCATATATCCTGAACACACTTTTCACTGTCATTTATTGCATCGATAGTAAACAAATTTCCCGCCTGGATTACTTTTTCGTTTTTGGACTACCATTTACCACCTGGATTGTTTTTTTATCGACTTCTTTGACATCTTTCTTGAAGTTGTTTTAAACTTTATGACTTGGATTAACTGTATAAGTTTAACAAAAAAGTGTGTTTTGGGCCGATATATTTGATGTGTTATATACTTTTATGTATTTTATATATTTGTATATATTTTCAAAGTTTAATTTTATTACCTGCAGTAATGTCATTGCGTTAATGGTCCTCTGAGGAGAATATTTTCTTTGAAAACTCATGAGTTATGGACTTGCAATTACCTTGCTTGAACTTTGAATTGTAATAAAATTTATCTAATGCTATTAATGCTCTATCCAGTATATTGAGCTTCATTTTTATCCGGATGTTCACTAATTAAAGTATTAGTTGCCTCTTATATCTTTTGTTGTATTAACATTTACTATATATATATATATATATATATATATATATATATATATATATATATATGTGTGTGTGTGTGTGTGTGTGTGTGTGTGTGCGCATATACTGAGATAGATGGGTACCTACATATAGACATAGAGAGCGAACATGCCGAATACATCTAAATGCATTACTGTTTAGTGCTTATCCATGTATATCGCCGGTAGCGGGGTGGGGGGGAGGATAATAATGATAAAAAAGCATAACTTCCTGACTAAAATAAATCTCTAATATGGTATTATCTATCGGCAGGAATGTTTATGGTTTGATTTGATATTCGATGGCAGTTTTATGAAGAATCATACCATCATCCACGAGGGAGGTGGGAGAGAGAAAACAAATCGTGATTCGATTTTCTCGTCTTTCATTTGAGATTCAAACACTTCACGCAACCAAAGATACGTCGAAGGAATAAACTTCAAAAACGAAAACAGCAGAGTAAAGAAATGAGCCGTGAAACGGAAAATACGAATGTATGTAAAGTTGCGTTAAAGAAAATTTCATTGCGTTAGGCGATCGGTTCGTTTGCAAATGCAAATAACATTACTATAATTTCTTTCTCTGCAATCTGTCTTTCTCTCTCCCTGCTCTTTCTCTATCTCTCTATCTCTCTTTCTCTATATCTCTCTCTCTGTTGGTATATCTCTATCTACTCTCTCCTTCAAGCATATATGAAATGTTTCACCGTAGATATCTGAATTTATTCAGTTGCCTGTATCGCCAAAACAATAACAAACAAAAATAATGTCTCTCCTCTCTCTCTCTCTCTCTCTCTCTCTCTCTCTCTCTCTCTCTCTCTCTCTCTCTCTACATATATATATATATATATATATATATATATATATATATATATATATATAGACATGCATATATATATAAAAAAAGAGATTGTAGTTTGCTTGAAGCATTGCTGGTAAATATAAGTGTAGGTTTGTAATCCGAGGCTGGAGCAATGAGATATAGTTACCGGAAGGTGGAGAAGGTGAACAAAAACAAACGAGTCGAGAAAACAATCTCAAATCAATTTATTAATATTAATAAATTGATTTGAGATTGTTTTCTTTTCTCGTTTGTTTTTGTTCACCTTCTCCACCTTCCGGTACCTATATCTCATTGCTCCAGCCTCGGATTACAAACCTACACTTATATATATAAATATATATATGAAAAATATTTGTTGTTGTTTATTATCTACGGACGTATACGTTTCATCTCTTTTCAATCGAGACTCTTCAGCGTAGAAGTATGACTATTCACTACCGGTCACGCGATTCGAAACCCTGGACTATAAGTATTTTTCAACTCCAATCCAACGTCTTAAACCTCGCGGCCAATATTTGAACAGCTGATAAGCTGTAGTAGTTTTAAACACATTTAAAGCGGCGATGGATTGTTAGTCCAAACAACATCGGACGTCACTTCTAGAAGACCAGGAAGGATTATTACGGAAAAAAGTAAGGTTACTACCTTTTATTTGTCTAAAAAGAAAAAAAAGAAGCTCTGACCAGGCCTGTTATATCAGGCGAAATTATTAGATAAAACAGTCAAGATGAAAAGTAGAAAAAAAAACAAATTTGATTTTAATAAAAATATCTGCATCGAACACATGGTTTTTATTAAGGGAGAGATTTATTGCTAAAACAAGTAGAGGAGATCAGAAATTTGTTTCATCAGATTGAATAAAAAATTATTTTTTTTTTTCTATAAATTGTTCCAGACCAGGCATGACGCCAGTTGATGTACGGAGCTGAAAAATAAAATACTACTTCATGGGCACAACCTAGCCAACTATAAGTGTTAGATAGATAGATTCCGATCCAGAAAACAGCAATTCTTCCCCCTTTGTCAGAAACATCGTTCATGGAGTATCATAACTAAAATAACAAAATAAGAGAAGCGAGAGTTACGAGTCTGTCGAAAGTAAACCCAACGTCTACATCCTACTCTTTCTTTATTTTAGCAACATTTTTAAAAGACAATAATTTAATGAACGGCGGAGAAAAATGGTGTTATTGCGACCGAGACTTATTTCGGTCGACTCTTTTTCAAGGTAATCGTTGACTAAATGATGGAAACAACACCCTTTTCTTCTCCGTACAACAATTTTTTTTTTAACTATGTTAACTTAAGTAAATATATTTTTTCGTCAAGTTAAACTGATTTCTTGATAAGATCAAAGTGTAGTATCTGTTCCGATTGATACTGCACCCCATAGACTGGTATTGTCTTGACCTTTGGGGCTTGATTTACGCCGGTCTATAGGTGTGTCCTGTGCAGTTCTAGGAGGTCCACCCTCCCAGGCTTTGCCTCCCCTCTTTGGGAAGGAGTAAGTTTATTGCTTACTGCCTGAGGCGCCCCTACCGGTGAATGCCGACGGGGCTGCCCAGGCAATTTTTAATGGCAAGAATGCTCACCTCTGATGGCTTTTCAAACCCCACTTACTTGTGGGAGTAAGATAAAACTGGCCTTGTGTCTAATTCCTGGAGAGGAGTAAGTAAATACTCGTGTCTTTTTGTCTGTGTTAGTAATACAGGCCTCCATCGTTCTCAGCAATTATCACTACCTCACCAATATATATATATATATATATATATATATATATATATATATATATATATATATATATATATATATAAAGTGAAAATAACCACATGCTTAATAGGTTAATCAACTTATCACTCTATTCAGCTCATTCACTCGAGCGTGTCTGAAGAAATTCATGATTATTTTCTCCATCTAACAATACATACTACTTTCAGACCATCACCAAAACTTTCACCAAAAGATACTCCATAGAGATTGTAGCAAACACTTTTCCTTCTAATATTTTGTTACTATCACTCTCCTTTTTATCACCGGGAAGTAAAATATCACGAATACATTATAAACACGATTATATGTCAGTTATGAATAACGTTCCCTTGTTTAATTAACGACAGTAAAAACGCTTTGAAATCAATTTCGAACAAAGACCGGCGTAACATTTAAAATCATTATTTTCATTTAAATTTTCCTATTCATTGAGCATTATTCGATATTGATTCATAGTGAACATTATCCTTATTTATGGCATCACTTTTTTACATACTTTCTCCGACGCTAAAACTGCTACTGATATTCCAAAAAAAAATAATTTCTACTTTTCTAAATATACTTTAAGTACAGTATCTGTTACTTTGTCTTTTTTCTTTTAGGTCAGTCAAGGAGAATTTTTTCTAGGCTGCAGAAATTTTATTTATTACTGTCTCTCCATTTAACTATTTGTCAATTTTACAAGAAATCATTGTCGACTGCGGCAATTTTTTTCCAGGTAATGGATTTTCAACAGATTACTAATGAATCCTTTTAGACTGCAGCAATTTTTCCCGAGGTGATGGATTTTCAACACATTAAACATCACCATTATATAACTCTCCTCTTGTGGAGACGCAACCAAATAGCAACAGCATTGTCAATTGTAATAGTGCAGATTAGTTAACAGTGAATAAAAACCTTGGCTTAAGCAAAGTTTGAAATAAATCTGGACATTCGTACATGATACCACTCTTCTTTAATCTATTATATATATATATATATATATATATATATATATATATATATATATATATATGTGTGTGTGTGGTTATTTTTGCTGTTATTTTCAGCGATAAATAACTGTACTTATTACTAAATTATTCAAGAGTTTCCTTCTTAACATACGCAGTGTTGTCCCATATTTTAGTACGTGTTCATATGCATATATATACATATATATTTGTTGCTTATTTATTTAGTTTTATATAGATAAAATAGTTATTCACGGACATGTGTTTCACTGTTACAGCGGCTCATCAGCGTAGCTGACTATCAAATGATTCGAACCCTCTAACACACACGATATATATATATATATATATATATATATATATATATATAAAGATAGAATAAATCAGAGTGATAAACATGTACGAATGTCCAGATTTATTTCAAACTTCGATTATTCAATGCAAGGTATATTATGTAATAAACTAATGTGTATTATTCTTTTCTTAAGCCAAGGCTTTTCAAAGATCGAACTCTTATCATCAGAGGAGATATACAGATAGATAAGTTGGCTGTGGAAAAGCCAAAGTTCAAACATTTTTTAAAATATTATTAAAAATGAACTCAAAAAAGTTCGTGTAAAAAGATATGTGGTTTGTTCAGATGGTAATTTCCGTTGAAAAAGTGTACAATGAAAAGGAGATTTTGAAGAAGACGAAAAATTTTTTTCGTAGAGGCAGTATGGAGAAAGTGTTCAAAGTGAAGTAACTCCAATGGTGAAATGTTGAGTTCAAATCGGAGATGGAGCGCACTTAAAAAGAAATGATATGAGAAATCTGGCAATTTAAAAAAACTTCCTGGACCATAGTAGAGAAATAAATGACATGAGTTGTGAAATATTCCAGCGATTCAAAGAAAAAACTTAAGTTGAAAAGCGAGGCCAAATTAGGGGGTGGGTTGGAGAGAAGGGAGAGTGAAACATGAGGGAAGAAAGTGCTAGGGTTAGTTGAACGAGCCGTGGTTGCTGTTGGAAGGAAATGGGGATGGGGTAGGAAGGATTCAAGTGATAAGGGTGTGGTTGGTAGGATGTGGGCGACGATTGTTCATAGGTTAAGAAATAGGTCATTGAGTATAAATATTATTTGAAAAGAAAAAGAGGGGCAGTGGTTAAAACCGGATTTTGGACGAAGGACAAAATAATTTCGAAAGTTTAAGAGGGTTACCGATGCGGAGATTAGAATTCCAATGAATGGAAATCTGCAGTTTAAATCGAAGTTTGAAATAAGTCTGGACATTCGTGCATGTTTATCACTCTTATTTCTTCTATCTTTATAATTGCTCTATCTCGTATATTGAGCTTAAACCATTTCACTATAGGTTCTATCTACTAAAAGTTTACTTTTAGTTTATATTTGATTCTACTATATATATATATATATATATATATATATATATATATATATATATATATATATATATATATATGTATATATACAGGGTGGGCAAAAATAAGGGTCCTATTTTTAAAAATTCATAACTTTTTTATTTATTGATTTAAAAAATTTTTTTTTTTTAGAATAAGTAAAGGACCCCTTCCGAAGCAAGCATGAGCCGTATTAGCCCTGAGGAACGTACCCTCATTTAGAAAACATTATTTTTGCTTAAAAAACTCAAAACAGTGTAAAAAACAATACTTTAGTTTTTGTAAGTTTTAAGAAGTGTTTTTCGGCTAAAATTTGTTTTGTTTATTTCAAAAAATCTCGGAAGGGTCAGTCTACACACACATAAAGTTTGGTGAGTTTAACTTTTATTTTGTGGAAGTTATTCAAATTCAAGTTATTCAAATTTAAAGATAGGACCCTTATTTTGGCCCACCCTGTATATATATATGACAACAGAAGCTGAAGAGAGCCGGACGGCTAAGTCCTTACGTGTTTGAAACTGACAGTACGTATCAATATATATATATATATATATATATATATATATATATATATATATATATATATATATATACAAGAAGAATACCCGTCCCAGGACGGGTAATATTAATTCCTCAAAAAGAATATTTCTTCACAACATTTATGTTTCCTTACGAAGATTCAAATCAAGATATAATGCCTTAAAACTATATGTGTAGAAACTGTATTCCAACTTTTATCAAAATCCATTACATGATTTTTATTCTAGAAAATGTCTCAAATTCAAAGCTGACGCTGGAGAGATCTGAAGAAGAAATGGACATTTGTTGCATCTAGCTTAATTGGTGTCTAATTCCTATCGATTCAATCTCTTGCAAATCTGAAATATTTGAAATCTCAAATGAGAGGTTGTGGACTTATCATGCTTCGTAAAACCCGTTTTAAAATAATTGAAATTACTGAAATTTGGAGAATATTGATTATTTGATGTTTTATACCTATTATTAAAATATTACAAACGTTTGGGGTATCTGAATTTTCACGAACAGCTTTCACCTCTTTTTACTCCATTCGCATAAAACTAAATTAAACTAAATACTACTATATGTACGAATCATCAGCGTAGAGATCAAACCCCGAAACCAAAGTCACAAGTAAATCTGATTTCGATCGCGCTAATCAATTAGGCTACTAACATTATATATATATATATATGTGTGTGTGTGTGTGTCAAGGAGTCTGTCGTCATAATAATGTTCAAGGAAGATACATGCATTATAGCTTTTGACGGCTTCTTTTATTTACTTATTATAGGGGCCAGATTAGAAGGGGCAACAGATAATTATTTTAATAATTATATAAATATTATCTACATATTTATACGGTTCACACTTATGTAATCATCAATGGGGCTGCTGTAAATGGCTATATACTCTTGATTAATACTTTTACTACTGTTTAACTATTACTATATATATCATAGTTGAGTATACGCTCTTTCTGACTCTCTTTATCTATCAATCTGTTAGTTTATCTATCTATCTATCTAGCTAGCTATCTATCTAGCTAGCTATCTATGTATTTATATTTTCCCTCTATCTGTCTGCAACCTGTCGTCTCATTCACAACTTGGAATACAGCAACTAATTCAAGTGTGAATTACCGGGAAATATCTTATCAATTTGATCCCAACCAACGAGGAAAAAAACGCTACAACCCAAATGGGGAGGGGGCGTCGAATCAGAAATCTAGGAATTGGAATAATCCCAAAATATACGTAGAAACAATGCATTCTCTTTCTTTTTTGCTCCAAGCAAAAACGATAAATAAAAATTGAAAGGATTAAAAGAATGAATTGGTTTACGAAGAGAGAGAATATGAAGAGAGATTCTTTGATGTAAGAATTATAATTAACGACTAAGCATAGAATAGCAGACGTTTTACAGGATGAAACTGAACGATAAAATAAGGGAATCCGAATTAACGATCGAGAATAGAATTATAGATGTGTCGTTACACGAAAGATGAAAGATAATTGAATTGTCGTTACACATAATAAGATTAGAAGGACAACTAGAATAAGAGAATGTGTAATTAACAAATTGGAACAGAATAAGCAAATAGGAATAAGAGAATGATAATTAAGAATTGGAAAAGAATAAGCGAAGCTTTATTATATAAAAGAAGAGAAAGAGTTAAAACGAAATAAGGGAATAAGGATTAGCAAATGGGAATAGATTAAGTGTAGTTTTAAAGTAAAAAAAATACAAAATGATTAATCAAATCAGAATTAACGAACGAGAATAGAATAATAGAAAGATCGCTACACGAACGAAAATGAAGTGGGCAAATAAAGTAAAAGAATGATAATTTAAAATGAGAACCGAACAAGCGAAATGGCATGCTATAAGAGAAAAAGAAATACGTCAGAAAGGAATAAAAGGAATAAAAAGTAACGAATGAGAATTGATTGTGAGAGGTTTTACAAGATAGGAGTGAAAAACAAAATGAATAATGGAATCAGAATTAACGAACGAGAATAGAATAATTGAACTGTCGCTACACGAAAATAAAATTAGAAGACAAAGAGAATTAGAGAATGAGCAATTCACAACTAAGAACAGAATAAGCAAAGTGCCATAAAATAAAAGAAAGTAAAAAAAGGAATACTGGAATGAGAATTAACGAATGCTAATAGAATAACAAACTGATACACGTTAACAGAAAATGAAATTACGAAACAAAAATAGATAAATGATAATTAAAGAACTATAGTAGAATAAGACCATTTTCCCCGGAGAAAGAGCGAGGGAAAGATAGAAAAGAATAAGGGAATGACAGTTAATGAACGAGAATAGGATAAGAGAATCGTACGTAACAAAAATAATATGATAACGAAAGGAATACTAGGAATATAAGAATTAGAATAAACGAACGAGAATTAAACGCGATCAAGTACAAAAGTAATAATGAACTGGGAAATAAAACAAAGAGGAATAAACGAATGTGAGTTAACGAACGATAATACAATTTTAAAAAAAACGACGTAAGAATAATAAACAAGGAACGAAAAAAGAAAACTGCGAAAATTCATGATCGAGCATGAACGAATGACAATGGAATAAGAGTAGCTTTACAAAAGAAGAAAATGAAAAACAAAAACGTAAAAATTTACGAATGGGAATTAAAGAGTAAGAATATAGTACAACAAGCGTAACAGGAATAACAGAATGCAAGAATTATAATTCAACGAACAAGAATTGAATATAAGAAACAAAATATGGAACGATTACTGCAGGGATTCGATAATAACGGATATGAGGGGTTCAACGTGTTTTATTGGTCTCGTATTATCACGTGATGTAGACATAGATAAAGAGAGAGAAAGGGAGTGAGTCAGAGATAAATAGATAGATAGATAGATAGAGAGAGAGAGAGAGAGAGAGAGAGAGAGAGAGAGAGAGAGAGATGCAGATACAGAGATAGATAGACGGATAAATAGAGAGATATATTCTTTCTGTGAATCTATATTATTTCCTGTCTGCTTGTTCGTCATTTATAGGCTCCGAAATTACTCTACAAGTTTGCACCAGAATTTATAGCAAGTTTTTTCTTTTAAATACGCTATATCTTTTTGGTGAATGATTACATTAGAACAAAAAGTAATACAGATTATTAAAAATCGATAAAGAAATGCACAAAAAATGTGTAAGACAGGTCGAAATGTTTTTTTAAATCGTAAATTAAGATGTGAAATATTAAAAATGTTACTATTAAACTAGCTGGCTTTTGCGGCTCGCTATTATAAAAAATTATACAGTTTTCATTCATAAAGTTGTTGGAAAGACGAAACAAAATCGTTCTAGTTTATCTCTTTAGGTATATACACATTTACCATTTGGCAATTTGGGTACAAATGTATTTATCTTTTAAATGTGATCGTAAAGAAAGTTAAATAAAGAGGCAATCAATCTGTGTGTTCACTTGCACTTTAGAAATAGATCGTAACTTGTTAAAAATCAAGTCGGTCCTTGTAAAGAAAGGAACATTCGAACACAAATGATGAATAATGGCAATGAAATAAATATATGGATTACTTTTATGTACGTATAAAATTAATAAATATAATATATATATTAACGAAAAATACGTCCTATAAAGTTAAGGGCGACTAATAATGCAATTTTATTCATCTTAATCACTTAGGAAGTGAGACAATCGAAATAATAATAAGCAAAAAAAACAACAACGAACGCTGCAATCACCAATAAAAATAATTACATAAAATACATTAAATATTTAGGTGATAAAAATCATACATATTTCTAGACAAGCGTCTTGGTCCAGAGGTAAAGACGCTGGACTATAGACATCAATATAGAATGTTCGATCCTTGTCTAAGTTAGCCATGCTGATGACAGCTGTAAGCCAGAAACACGTGTCCATGGATTACTTTTATGTACGTATAAAATTAATAAAAAAATATATATTAACGAAAAATACGTCCTATAAAGTTAAGGGCGACTAATAATGCAATTTTCTGCATCTTAATCACTTAGGAAGTGAGACAATCGAAATAATAATAAGCAAAAAAAACAAAAAAAAACAACGAACACTGCAATCACCAATAAAAATAATTACATAAAATACATTATATATATATACATATTTTGGGAAACATAATTATTTGTTATATTCAAATCAAAAAAATCATTGAATTAAAAAAAAACACTAACAGATAATAGTAAATTAATAAAACGTCTTTTTCAAAATGACTATGCAAATTAGTTAACTTTGTGGCTGATATCGCATATACATTAAGCAGTATATAAAAAGATGATGTCGTTATCGCGTAGAACCTGGACCAAGACGCTTGTCGTAGAATGCTGGTGTACCCCAGGGATCTATTCTTGGACCTCTACTGTTCCTAATTTTCATAAATGACCTCCCTGATGCCATTGCGACTGAGATAGGAATATTCGCTGACGACACCACTCTCTACTCTCGTCATGTGGGCAAAACCGACGTGCACATATCTGAGGCAATGGCTAACTCCTTGGAAAATGACCTCCAGTCTGTAGACAAAACTACGTTCCTTCAATAACTACAAGAAACCTCTTCAACCATCGATTGTCATGGCAAATAAGACCCTACCTGAGAGTTCATCATTCAAACTCCTCGGCCTTACTTTCACAGATAGCATGAGTTTGAATAAATACATTGAAAACATTGCCAGGGCTGCTGCAAAGAAGGTGGGCTCTCTATACCATGTCAGTAAACTTCTCACACCTGACATTATCCTATATCTCTACAAAGCCACCACCCGCTCATGCATGGAGTATTGTTGCCACATCTGGGCTGGTGCATCATCCGTTAGTCTCTCCCTCTTAGACAAGGTCCAAAAAAGAGTTACTAATTTGATAGGTCCTTCAGTATTCACCAAGCTCCAGCCCCTGTTCCATCGCCGCAATGGTGCTTCCTTGTGCCTGTTCTACAAGTACTTCAATGGATTGTGCTCTGATGAGCTTGCTGCTTTGGTACCCCCACGACGTAAATTCACTAGACCAACCCGACAGGCTGCCAAATCCCATCCATACACTGTGGATGTCCCCAGGAGCCGTACAGCTTTCTACTCCAAAGCTTCTTTCCTCGTGCTGCTGGACTCTGGAACTCCCTCTCTGCTTCCTGCTTTCCTGACGCTACTGACATGCAGAAGTTTAAAACTAACGTAAACAGACATCTCGCTGCGCAGCTCCTAATTTAGGTTGAACCTCCCCTTTTTCTTTTTTTCTCAGTAGCCCCTTACACCTACAGTGGCGGCCTACCTTGTTTGGGGTGAACTATGATAAGAAAAAGAACCGAATTATCTTGACAAACAGGCGTTTTGACTTAACTTCTAGTGCGAAAAATAGGAATACATAGAAAATAAAAGCTACATTTCAGCATGCACATGAGAAGAGACTCTTTTAACGACACCTCTAATCATAATATAATGCTAGTTACTACGTTAACACACTGGTTCTCGTCAGATCACCGAAGTTAAGTTACGTTGAATCTATCAGAAACAGATGCGTGATAATTTGGGAATGTGGGAGTCGGGTAACACTTCTATTTATTTAGAAAATATTGTAGCACGACGGGAACCTATTCTTCGACTCCCGCAGGCCGGCGGCTCATCACGTAGACAGGTGATGTATTGTTGATTTGCTGACACGTAGCAGTTGTCCCGTTTCTTTCCTCTTATTTGTCGTGGTTGTTCTATCGTGATGTATGTTGATTAAAAAATGGAGAGGTGACCGTGGCTTAGTCGTTAACAACACGAACTGACAATCTCGGTGTTCCAAGTTCGAATCCAGTTTATTCCACATAATCATTATCACTTAGGATATTAGCAACCTTCACGTTGTTCCTCCTGTAAGTATCCGATGTTTTTCTAAAAATAATTCTAAGCAGAAAGATGTCGGGGAAACTGATGCCACTAATATGATCATCTGATATATAGCAAATAAATGAATGAATTAAATAATGAAAGCAGAAACTTATTTGGGTTTAACAATCTTGTTTTTAAAAATCTTTTCACAGTATACATATATGCACAGGTTGTACCCCTAACCAATCATCTATATGGGGAAGAGAGTCACTATACAAAAACTGTTGCGGTTGAGTAAGAGAGCAATTAACCACGTATCACTACCGACTTCCTGCCACGTAGTCTTAAGTTTACACTTTAAACTTTCATTGGAGTTGTCAACATTCTTACTTAATTCATCCTCATGAAAAATTTCGTTATTAATATTCTTTTACATACCCAAAGTTCAATATCGCTTTGCTAGTGTAATGGAATATTTTGTGGAATTTTATAATTTAATACTTTAAATTAGGCAAGTGGGGAGAAAAGTAAATTTTAGTGGTAAAAGTCCAGCTTCGTGTCGAGGACATACTACGATATAAAAACTGTGTATCGGCAATTTAAATATTATGTGTCTTAACATTAGGATATGATAAAGCTTTTGGGGTTAAACTCTATTTGGTATTACTCATGAAATCTAAAGAAAAACACTTTTTAAATAAGGGATTAAATAAACAGGAATAATTATTACGAAAAATAAATGTTGTTGTTTAATAATCTTCCAAACTAACCCTATTTTCGTATTCAACTATTCAATAAAATCTAACATTTTATACTCACTATTATTTAACTTTAGGGCTAACAAAATGTTATCAACCGGTACTTTCATATTTTATTGAGTTTTTTCTTCAGTTTTCAATTTTGAATCGAAACTTGACGATTCCAACTCTACTTGTCGATTCCAACATGGCGGCTTAAGAATCGGCTCACATCATGTCCGATGTATGTGGGGGATTTTCTCTGATTACCTTCTTTAATGTGAGTTTTGCGTGTTTTGCCTTGCTATTTTTCATCGTCCTTTTTTTCTATCTTTCTTCCTGTTTACTTTTGACCAGTGTGCCTATTTTTTTATTATAAAATAAAAGTCTCTGATGAGCAGCTCGTAAAAACTAATGATTATATTTTTTACGGGTTGTGAAACGTTCGTAAGACAGAAAATATAAGCATTCACCGAAATAAAAAAATATGATTAAAGGCTGACGTTTGTTTTGGTAGTTAAATGCAATCAATCAATATAGCTCTCTATCCTTTCCTCCCTCCCTCCCTGTCTCTCTCTCTCTCTCTCTCTCTCTCTCTCTCTCTCTATATATATATATATATATATATATATATATATACCTTAGTGGAATGCTCCGACTCTGTCGTTGAGATATATCGAATGTTTAGATATTTATGCTCGCTGCTCTCAGTGTAAATACCACTTAATTTCTGGCTCATAATTCACAGTAGTAGCTTACATTTCAGTGGCAATGTGCCTTGTTTAAAGTAAATATAAGTAAAATAATACTATGTTGGTATTCCGTCGTTGTTGGTGTTGTTCATAAATGTATCCATGTATCAAGACACTTTGAATAATTAAAAACAAGATGTCAATCCATACCGTTTTCAACACGTGTGTTAAAAATTGATGAGTTTTCTCCTATTAATATTAACTAATTATATTTGCTAAGATAAATGTTGCGTTATGTTGTTAACAGGATAGGTTTTAGACAAAGATCGCTAAAAGGACACGGATGTTGAACCAGCCTAGAAATAAACTAGGATTCGTGAGAAAGGAAGTCCATATCAATTAAGCGGAAATGACGTCACACATAAGATTGAGAGAGTGACATTTGCTAATTATTGGGAGCTTTGATGGAAGTTTGAATGACACAAAACGTGTTCTTAAGATAGGTTTACAGGACGTAAAAGAATTAAGCATGGACTTAAAATAATTAAATCTCTTTCGAACATTTAAGCTTACTGGAGATCCTGGCGAATAAATTATTCATCTTTGAAGATCGATTTATGAATTAATTAATTGAATAATTAATTTCAGAAGCGTGTAAGTTGTAATCAGTCGGCAGGATCAACACGGGAATAAATTGCGACGTCCGTGAAAACAAGGTTTGCATGATATGTATTAGTAAATAGACTTTCTTTATGTGGCATGATTGTTCGCATGCAAGTGACTCGTGTTTCTAATCCTGAATACGGATATGTCCTACTGATAAGCTGAAAAGAGGACGACACGAGAGTCTAGGGCTTCCAGTCTATTGCTTTCAGGTTTGCGTGGGCTGAGGTGTTGTCTGATTGTGGGAATCATTATATAGTATATCACATTAAATTTCATGTTAACTTTCTCGCTCAGTACTCTTGTTGGATGGCATCGTCCTAGCGATTGTAAAAGCCTACTTATGAGACATCGGCCTGGGTTCATTTCAGTTGGATGACTTGTTGAGAAAAGTACATACATCCCACACTCGGCATTCGCCGCGGTTTTCATGATCTGTGTTAGTTAATAGACTTTCTTGTATCTCGCGTGATTGCTCATGTGCCGGTGTACTCATCTCGCTTGCAACTGAATCGGGTTTCGAATCCTAAGTTCGGATGTCTCTGACTCGTGATTCTAAAGGAGTGCGAAACTAGAACTTAGGTTTTCCGGTTTGTGGATTTCATGTTTGTGTGGACTGCGGCGATGTCTGATTGTGAGAATAAGTATATAGTTTCTTATTAAATTTGATTTTAACTAGATTGAAGTTGTAATTGGGAGTAAATGACTGCATAGAGGTCACCTCGGCGATGACCTCGTAGGCTATGTAACACGTCGAGATAGGATACTAGATGAAATCACTATGACCACCACGAAGAAATTCTGACTAGATTTTCAACCTTATACGATTAGTTGACAGATTTCCATTGTTATGTGATCAAAGGCGGATATCTCGTGTCTTCTGATGGAATAAATCCCAAAGGATAGAAAGAAAGGGGGGGGGATAGAAGAAAAAAAGAAAAAAAGGAGAGAGTAAGGCCAAGTCAAACAAATATAGGAATAAAGAAAGAAAGAAAAGAAGAACGAAAGAAATAGAAGAAAGTATGAAAAGAAAAGAGAGAGAACGTAAGGCAAATAATGACGAGAATCAAGAAAGAAAATAAGAAAGGAAGAAAGAAAGGAAGGAAGGAAGGACGGATAGGGAAAAGAAGGGAAATAATAAAATACGGTAAGAAAGGAAAAGAGAGAGAGATAAACTGAGTCAAACAAAGAGAATAATAAGAAAGAAAGATGGAGGAAAGAAAAAGATGAATGTAATGGAGGATTTATAGTAGTAACGAGATATGAAATACATGGTGAAGAGAACAAAATGCATAATGGAAAAAGAAAGAAAAGAATAAAGAAAGACATGAAAGAACAAAGAAATGAAAAAGAATGAAAATATGGAAAATTAAAGATAGAACGATGGTAAAAACAGAGCACGAAAAGAAGAAAGAACAAACGAAAGAAAAAAGAATGAAAGGAGACAATATGACAGAAAGGTAAAATAAACGAAAGAATTGAAAGAAAGGAAGACAGAAATAAGGAATAGAAGGGTGAAAGAAATGAATAAATAAAAAAAAAACAAAGAAACGAAAATAAGTAGAGTGAGCGGTGAATACAAACCAAAAAAGAAAAAGAAGAAAGAAGGAATTAAAAAAGAAAATAACTTTTATTAAAAGGAAACATCGAACTAAAAGCGTGCGCTGATTTTAAATGCTTACTGTTGAAAATAACTGATATCCGAAATCAAAATGGCGGAATAGATGATACGGACAGGAAGAAGGGGAGGGGGTGAAGGAAGAGAGAAATAGATATGTCTATATGAGAGAGAGGGGTGTGGAAAGACTAGGAGCTATTGAAGGATAGCTTAAAAATAAAAATAGTAAGAAAACAAATGAACGAGTCGAGATAGATAAGAGAATAAACGAAGACAAGTAAAAGAAAAACAAAACACGTTATTAATATAAGCCGTCGAACGGTAGGGCAAATCGGCAGCGAAATTGCATGATATCTATCTCGCTGAAGTGGTTTTATAAATATGTACGCGCATGCGCACACAGACGCACGTATATATATATATATATATATATATATATATATATATATATATATATATAATTCTAAAAGTTGCAATTCACTTCACAACAAGAATATGTTAACAAATCGTGACATAAATAACTAAACAGAATACAATAAAAATATACAGCAAGAGAGTTGATACAGAAATAGAAGAATGATGTGGTTTAAGCCATCATATAATGCATGTGCAAAAAAAATCAGTTAACTCTGTTTGAATCGAATAAATAAACATTTTGGTCACTCCACTCTACGGCACAGTTTCTTTAACGGAAATAATGTTAAAGTAAGTTACTGCTGCTATGAACATGCGCACCATGCCTCCAGCCGTGACGTCATCAGTTCAGCCGTTCCGGGTTCGGTTGGTCACCCGGCACTGTTCGGGAAATGTTTCCGTTCTGATGAAGGTTGCCGATGTTGAAACGCCCGGTCCAGTGACTGCAAACTCCCACGCTGTGTTTGTTTAGATCAGTGAGCAATCAACTGGGATGGGCTAGCAACCTTGTCTCATTGTGAAGAGAGGATCATTTCACATAAACACTTGAAGAAAAGAATGATCAGCCGCGACGAATTGGTTTGCTGGTTTTCTTGGAAGAATAATTATTAACAAAAAAAAAACAATCAAAGAGAAGAAATTACACTTGTTGGGTTCCAAGGCAGGTTGGTTAGACTGTGCTTGGTTTGGGTTGGATCGACGGACTTGGTAATTCGCGGCTATTTATTCCTCCGACAGCGGAATGCTGTCCTAAGTTGGGCGAGGACACACACGTGACCGACTGGCTAATACTCACCCTACTTTTTCACTGACGGACTGCTCACTTCTGTGATTCCCCCTACTGACTCCTTATCTCGACTCTCGCTACTCTTTTATTGAGAATGCGCCGACCTCTACGGGGAGGGGGGGGGGCGAATTCTGGTCAGCATCTAATACGATCATGCCACGAGAACAACAATGAGGGAGCAACGTGTCATAAACGAAGAATGATAATAATTTTTTTTAAAAGTACATATTTCACTCTGACCTAAAAAACGGTATGATCTAAATTGCAATTAACATTCAAGGACAGAAAGGTTAATACGAAAACAATTAAAAGCAAAATATGATTTCCAATCGATTGAAATTGGGATGGGGAGTTCATTTACTGGGGCGGTTGAACTATGTTTTCCTACATTGTTCTCACTTTGTTTATACTAGAAACCTAAGATGATGCTTGACTTTGAATCCGCTCGTGGCTAATTCACACTAGCGCTGTATTCTAGGCCCTGCCCTTCGCAGGGCCGCTTAATATTGTCGCATCCGCTTAATATTGTCACACTGCGCCGACAAGTTAATAGAGACACGCAACATTAAAATATCACAAGTAATAAATAAATCTTGGAAAATTGTAAAAAAATTACCAGTTCACAATGGAAACGGTAAATTATGCAAATTATTATTTGAAGAAAAGTGTTCCATCTTGCGCTATACTGATATCAATAATTTAGTAAACAAAAAGTCTGAATTTGTATAACGATGTACACCCATTTCTTTTCTGTAGTTTATAAGTAGATTAATTTGATAGACACACTAGCAGGAAGAGCCGACGTTACTCGGGATGGAATGATGGCATACTATGTACTTTTGTAATATGCTCATAACACCAGATTCATATAGTTAGAAAAAGCTGAAATGTTGACACCCTCTCTTAATTGGTGTCTTATACATATTGTTAAAATTTAATTAAAATCGGATATACATATTTGAATTTTTAAGAGGGTTTTGTCTCAATGGGCCACTAAGAGGTGGAGGCAAGTAGACATTCAGCACATAGAATGTAACGTAGAGATTCAGGACTACTTCAATTATATCACCCATATAATTTTATACATATCATATAAATGTTATAAAACTGGGATCTCTCTGAAGTTTTAAGGTGCTTATGCTTTCATAGATCCCTTAATGATGCACTTATAGATTCGGGAACACTTCTATTGTTTAAATACTAAATGAGAAATAATGGCACAAAATTAGTATACGATTATATATATATATATATATATATATATATATATATATATATATATATATATATATATATACATGGATTTTTCACTTAGAAGATAGATTATTCAATGAAAACCGGGATTAGGCCGATAAAAACAAGCTCGATGATACTCGATTACAGGGTACATGGCATTTATATGTGATTTTTTAAAAACTTACCAAAGCATTGCGTTCAGGAGCCCAATCATCGCCACAATAGACTTTTTTTTATTAAAATATCATTTATTTATCATTATCAATGATAAATAAATGATCTTTAAATAAAAAAAGGTATTTTGTGGCGATGATTGGGCTCCTGAACGCAATGCTTTGGTAAGCCTTCAAAAATCACATATATATATATATATATATATATATATATATATATATATATATATATATATATATATTAAAGATAAAACATATCAATCAATACTTAAAAAACTGACATTTTTTTACAAAACAGATTTGATACGATTTTACCACGGCATAGTTGATTATATATTATATATTGCCCCAATCACGGACCTCCCCAATGCTTAGTATGTGCCCTAATATTTATAGAAACACAAACTCTTTTCGAGAATTGTGTGTTCATTCTTGTAAAATGTACGTTAATAGCACCATCTTATTTATGTCTATCGATCGATTTAGCAAGATCTAATCGCTCAAATATAGCACAATGAAACCCGTACATCAATTTATCGATCATTAACTCAAGATCTGCGTGGTTCGTGTAGCAAATTTATGGAAACAAAATATATATGTAAAACTGGATGAAGTCCTTCATGACTGCGCAAAAAAGCGGAAAGGAAAGGTCAGGATAAATTAGTAGTTTATCTGTTTATAAATTCCCGAGAGTCAGCCAAAAAGTGGCGCTTAATCGAACTCACATGGAACGGGGTTAACGGCCGAGTTTCGTGGAATATTAGTACATTGTTTGAGTAACTTTTACCAGTTCTCTTAACCTCACATCCCAGTACTAATATCGGTGGTTATACTGCTTAGAGTATTCGCTAATGGGTCGCATGACGAGGTTCAATCCTTGATAAGGTCATACCAAACATTTAAAAAGAAAAAAAAGTACTTAATACCACTTTTCTAAGCACTCCGTATTAAAATGTGGAGATCTAAGTTAGGTGAAGCCACCCCGGGAAAAGTGGTGCCCTCTCTTACATCTCAGTGATGTAGTTCATGAAAATGGAGTCTTCAGGTCAAACTTGACTACAGTAGGCCCATTTACTTTTTAGTGAGATATATATATATATATATATATATATATATATATATATTAATGAATAATAAATATTTAATTATCTACACACGTATACGTTTTTTCCTTTACAAATTATCAATGTAGAGACCATTATTTAAACCAGTCGCACGATTCGAACCCCGGAACGAGAGTCACATTTTGTTCCATAACTATGCATAAACTTCCCTCATTCCTTTAACTTTTCTCTTAACTTAAACAATTACCCATGAATTCTATTAACTTAACAATCCCCTTAACTGTTGTACCTCTTTCCCCGTACACCCTTAATCATTGCACTCAACCTCTTTAATCGTATAACCTTTATATGATATCAACTCTTTTTTCCTTTAACTTTCTTTAATACTCTCTTTCGATACTCATCGTTATATCCGACCTTTTAATATTCCCTTTCAACTTGATAACTAACCCACCACAATTGCATTAGACCTCAGCCCTCTTATTTACTTGATGAGTCGCCTTATCTACCTTTAACCCTTTGTACACTTCGATCTCGAACTGCTTACCCCTTTCTCTTTGCACTCTTATTACAGTCCCCCCTGTTAAACTTCTGAATAATATTACTTCCAACTATCTTAATAGCCTCGATGTTTCCCCTCGCGATCACTTCTCCCCTCGCTCACTTCTCTCTGACCCTGTTGAATGCCGACCTTAACTCTCAATCTACATCTCTTAACCCCCGTAATATTCACTTTTAACTTCCATCCCATTCTCACTCTAGAATAAATTATTTTCACTATTTTAACCAAAGTGTGAATTAAATACCCTTTGCCACCACTTACCTACTTAATAATATACATAATTAACTTCCATATTTCTTATTCTGAAATTCATTTTGATTCAAATTTGTAATTTTCCTACATCCAAAAACCTTTAGCATCATGAAAAAACATATTTTACTTCGACCCAAATCTTTACCCACTTTGGGGAATATCACTCCCATTCAATACTCAACGTCAAATTAGCATTTTCTTATTCGAATATTCACTTCCGGATTCTAATTTTATCGACTATTCCCTTAATTATGTATATCTTTATTTGTTAATCCCTAATTCTTTTTGCGGCCTAAGATTTATCTTCATCTCTATCCTTCAAATCAATTTTATCTCATAATAATTTCATCTGAACGAACATCCACCACCCTATCCCCCCTGCACACATTCCCCCAACACACCCTGGTATTTTTAATTCTCCCGCCCTTATCGACTTGCCTCTCCCTCCCATACCCTATTTCTAGTTGAACCTTATTCACACTAGCGTCTACTTTCATTTATAAGCGACCCCCCTCCCACTCACAATCTAAGTTTAAATCGCATTTACTCATCACACTCACACCCTCTTCTTCCCTCGCACCCCCTTACACATTCCTAGCTTGCCTGCTGATTTCATATGAATATTTGCCATTCTTCGGACGGTCCTGTTTATCAACAGCAATTAGGAAACTTGGCTTTACTTTAAAATATTAATTCGCTGTCTCTTCGTCAATTTCAACATATTTTATGAATTTCAGCCCAGGAAGACTTTTTAACATGGCTAATATTTCCCAGCCCACGAATTACTGAGCCTTGTTGCATCCACGAACGAATGACCCCTCTATTGGACTATTTAACCTCTGGATTGTATCTATTTTGACCGCACCTGAAGACGGTGGTTTCTGGAGTTTAACTTTGAAACCTCTCAATTTATTTATCGTGCATTCTAACGGCCTACCTACACACCACTTTCTCTGCTGGACTTTTTGACACAGGATTTTTTTTACAATCGGACACATGCTTGCATTCAGACGGCTTTTACCTTGTTTTTTTCCACACAATATTTGTTTTACTTTTTCAGATTTTGAATCTTGGCTTTTCGCCAACTTATCTATCCCAGCAATTTCCTCTGATGATAAGATTTTGATCTTTGAAAAGCCTTGCTTAAGGAAGAAATTAATTAAATAAATTGCTTTTTTGGCGGAATACACCTTGCATTGAGCAACGGAATTGAAAAAAGATCTACCTCCGTCGCTTTTCTAATTCCATTTTCATCCTTATATATATATATATATATATATATATATATATACTAATGCCAAAATGTAAAAATATAAGACTTCATTTTTTATATGAAGGGTTCGAATGCAAGACCCGATAAACCATTTTTTTAATTGAATAATTCGAACTAAAAACATATATTTGAATTCTCAAATTCGTATATTAAGACTTATTTTAATAAAATGCAAGAAAATACGAAAGAGATCACATTCTATCGAATAATTGTGTTCTCGTATGCTAAAGTGATGAAATGCGATTATTTTTCTAGTGAGACTAACTATTTGAACAATAACGGTGATCGTGTTTTGCATATTTTTTCTCAGTTTCTCTCACTTGATATTGTACTGACTTTTAAGGTCCTTATGAAATGTATTTTATTTCTACCTAATGGATCCTTCTTTTATTTCTACCCAATGTATCCTTCTTAGATTTCTACCTAATGAATCCTTCTTTTATTTCTACCTAATGAATCCTTCTTTGATTTCTACTTAATGAATCCGTCTTTTATTTCTACCTAATAAATCCTTCTTTTATTTCTACCTAATTAATCCTTTTTTATTTCTACCTAATGAATCCATCTTTTATTTCTACCTAATGTATCCTTCTTTTATTTCTACCTAATGAATCCATCTTTTATTTCTAACTAATGAATCCTTCTTTTATTTCTAACTACTGAATCCTTCTTTTATTTCTAACTACTGAATCCTTCTTTTATTTCTACCTAATTAATCCTTCTTTTATTTCTAACTACTGAATCCTTCTTTTATTTCTACCTAATTAATCCTTCTTTTATTTCTACCTACTGAATGCGTCTTTTATTTCTACCTAATGAATCCTTCTTTTATTTCTAGCCAACGAATCTTTTTTTTATTTCTATCGAATGAACCCTTCTTTTATTTATATTTAAT
>OY744526.1:23902796-23907796 GCA_963556195.1 Sepiola atlantica | reverse complement strand
ACAAAAATAATCACACTGACACCTGCGTGGTACTGGATTATTCAAGAAACATTTCCTTCTCTCTCTTTCCCTCTCTCTATCTTTCTCTCTGACCCCCCCTCTCTCTCTATCTCTCTCCCTCTCTCTATCTTTCTCTCTGACCCTTCCCCTCTCTCTCTCTATCTTTCTCTCTCTCTCTTTCTGCAATCGTAAAGATCATTCATTTCTTCGAGGTTTCACCTCGTATCATCACACAGTTGATCAATGAAAGTTCGAGCAGGGCGGCCAATTTGTGAAGCCATGTTTAGGTGACTATAGCAATGTATCGATGATGATGTCTTTCATTTTCCACCAACTGGAAATCTAATGCTGCATCATCCGATAGTTTTGAGATAAGCGAAAGCTTGCTATTCAATAAACAGAAACAATGAAAAATGTATCCTGCCATTTTTATTGTTAGGTCACACTAGATCTTATACTTAATGTGAAGACGATTTCACTCAGGCTTTTGTGATTAATAGTTTTTCTTACAGGCTACATGAAACAACATCTGTTTCGTTAGTGTGTTCGACAAATATTGAGCCATGTTGTTAAAATATATATATATATTTAATCCATTTAATCAACTTTTCATATTTAATCTCGATCAATATTTTGTTTTTTATTAGTCGTAAATAAAAGAAGGCGGAGAAGGTCTTATCCTCACAGTCAAACGTCCTAATACTGCCGCACAAATAACCGGATACTAATTTAATAATGGATAATCTTTTCGATATTCACCGTTTATAAAGAGGCAGAGGGGGTAAACATGCACTAGGCGAAATGTGTAATGGGTTGCATAGTTGCGCTTCATACTAATAACAAGCTTGCAGCAAGAGAAATATATAACTAAGAGAAACAAGTCTACACATTAAATTGGGAATGTGTCTGATCCGGAGGTTTGACCACCCAGAATTTGATTTCTCCGCGAGAAAAGTTAGTGTATCTTTAAACGGGAATTCATGCTGAAAGATAAAGCACTAAAAAAGTAATGGTTCTACAGATACGAGGTTTCCTGCTGTGATTATGAAGAACTTTAGTTTTTATAAAAATAATGGTCGTTTGATCCGGGACGCCCGGTAAATAAAAACACGAGTTTTTCTAATATTTCTGGACTGCTCCTTTTTATTAGACTCAGGTTATATGGTTCAAGAGATGAGCGCATAGTGATTGCACAATCCTTGCATCGCTATAGAATCCCCGCAGAGGAACACGAAAGTAGGTATACATTGTTATTGGGACTGAAAGGAGGCCTACATATTACTCATACATTGTACGCGTATGATTCATCATGAAATGCAGTCACGAACAGGAAGATGCGATGGAAAATAGACACATCACAGGGTTTTAATTTCAACAAGCGAAAAGATGATGCATAGTATATGAATCCGAAAGTTTATAGAAAGGGAAAAACACATCGAAGTATATCTCGATATTTATATACACATACATGAAATAAGTAAATAGACACCATTATGGTCATTAATAATGAAGACTGCTGTCAGAGAGTCTTGCTAGACTTAGCCAATATAATATTGATTATATTCCCTCGCTGATGAATTGGGCAATCACTCAGTAAACAGAGACACGTGGAATCTCAAGGTTGTCCGCTATTTGCGCTTATTAAGATCACCTTCATATTAACCTGTGAAACTCGAGAATTCTAATGTTTCTTTGTCCGGTGTTATATTTAAATGGTGATATATATATATATATATATATATATATATATATATATATATATATCTGAATCCACAAAAAAATTAACTAGTATAAAATATCGGTTTTTCAAACTTCTACCGCTGCTTTGTACGGTTCCGAGTGCTAGCAGTCGACGAAGGAAGCAGAAACTGTAAACATGAGTAAACATTGAGGAGTCTATTTGCGTATTTCATGCTTATGTGGATTAGAACTTGCAAAACAATTCTTATGTTTGAAGCTGTACTTCTTTTTTGTTTTTGTTTGTTCACGAACATCTTATGGGGTTTGGGACATAGAATCCCATAACGCTCTTGACTGCGAATCAGTGGCGATTTCTGATCGGAGCTCGCGCCCGCCGACTGTCGGGAATTTACTTCGCGCACCGAAGCTTGCGTAAGCATGAGACATCGATGTCTGTAAGTAATAAATAATCAATATTTATTTATAAAATATTATTATATACCCGCCTTTACTAAGGCCAGGCACTCTGAGTGAGTTTAATAACAAGCAGTACCACTAGCTTCATTGCGAGTTCCAACACGGTTAGTTGTTGTATCAGTCTTCGCTGCTTGTTGTAAATACCCGCCGACTTGGCATTTACAAAGTTAAATTCCTCCTAACTTCCAATTTGTGATGGCCAACTGGTAACCTTCTTGACTGCGAATCAGTTGCGATTTGTGATCGGAGTTCGAGCCCGCTGACCGTCGGGAATTAACTTCCTGCACTAAAGATTGCGTAAGCATGAAATATCTATAGCTGAAGGTAAAAAATAATTAATATTTATTTATAATATATGCATATATATATATTATAAATAAATATTAATTATTTTTTATATATATATATATATGAGGACTTGTCATTATTTAGAATAGCGATGTTAGGATCTACCTAATATCGCATGCGTGCAGATAAGTAACTACATGTTCCTAGCCCGCCAGGCCAACACGCGTCGTACCTTTTTTTATCGCCATAGTGTCATTGTTTGAATGAATATCTCCACCGAGATGGTTAATATAGATATCTAGCTTTGTACGACAGCTAGTCTCTCTTTCAAGTCAAAATTTTGGGAGCCAGCAACAAACACTAGCAAGATAGCCAGCAAAATGTTGAACTGCAGACCAACATGATGTGATGAGTGGTCTTTCTGTTTTTAAAGTAAGAATACGTCTCCACATTAAACGAAAATCAAACGATAAATAACTAATTTATTCGTTCTGTTTACAAAGTTATATCAACG
Source organism: Sepiola atlantica (assembly GCA_963556195.1). Taxonomy (NCBI): domain Eukaryota; kingdom Metazoa; phylum Mollusca; class Cephalopoda; order Sepiida; family Sepiolidae; genus Sepiola; species Sepiola atlantica. The sequence goes on along the minus strand of OY744526.1, from coordinate 23,904,837 downwards.
GTCGAGCGTTTCAAACATGATGATCTTTAAGGATCGATCTCTCTCTCTCTCTCTCTCTCTCTCTCTCTCTATATATATATATATATATATATATATATATATATATATATATATATATTACTCAAGGTACTTGAATTATACACAACGTTCATATTTAAGAAAATGGAACAAAAAAAGCCAAAGTTGGTTTGAACCATGTATTTTTAATGGCAGAACTCTCATCGTACTCTTAGAATAAATTTTCCTTACAACGTCTTTTCTCAAAAATTGCTTCTTACGCACCAAGCGGTCACCCGTTTAAGTATTGCCCAGTCAACATTGCATATACCCGGTGATATAGAAAGAATGTAAAAATTCCGTGCAGTGACAGGATATTGCTTCCCGAAGTAACGAAATATAGTGATAGTAGCAGAAAGTTACCGTCTAGATTCTCTTAGGTTTCGTCTGCGGATTGAAACCGTGTTTCCGAGGCTTTCTTCCCCCATTCTACATGAAACGGAAGAGATGATATGCTGCAACCATTACCAGTGCTAGTAAGAACAAACATTGGCAAGAGAGGAAGACAGCAAAAACTCGTTCAGCTACCACAACAAACACATTTTATTGCTATTTCCGCGTACCTACACCGAAACCTTTTTTCTTTTTATAGAACGTCCCATCTTTGTAACACGATACCACGGGACGACTTTTCAACTAATTACAACATTGTCGTCTTAGAGTCTAAGGTTAAAAATAGTTTTTGAAGCACCCTTTCAGATAATTCAATTCTGTCTATTTCATCAATCGTTTACAATACTATCATTGTGAGGTTCTTTGCCCAACTGACTATTTCATTAATCGTTTACAACTGACTATTTCATTAATCGTTTACAACTGACTATTTCATTAACCCTTATCCTTGTGGTAACCCATTAGTTATAAAACATGACTTCAACAAAGATCATTTGGTTAAACATGATATGCATTATGTAACCGCATCTAACGACTTGCAATTAGATTTGTTTATTTGTTTTACGGCAGATAATCAATGTTAGCGGCCATTTAATGCCGAAAAACAATACTTCGTGTTTACGATTACTTTGACATATTTTCATGAGAGTATTAGTGCGTAAAGGCTTTTGTTTACTTCTAAGTCACCACTTATCAAGGGCACTGTATATATATATATATATATATATATATATATATATATATATATATATATATATATATATATATTTATGACGTTCCTAGCTATATGTGCATCGTTCCTTTCATTAAGTAGAACGCTCTTACGGCGTCAAGCCGCCGGATAAAGTGTTAAAATTATCATTGTTTATTCGCTATTCAGCGTTGGACGAGTGGTTGTAGGCGTCGGGATTTGAGTTGCAAAATACTCGAAATCCGCAGTTTCGAATCGCATGACCAGTAGTGAATAGTTATATCTTTATGCTGATGAGTCCTGATTATAAAGGACGTAACGTATACGTACATAGATGATAAACAAAACAAACATATATATATATATATATATATATATTACTCACCGTACTTTAATTATTATATTTCATTTCATCTTCATACACTCACTTTGTATTTAAGAAAAGTAAACAATGGTAAATATACATCAGCGAATACAATCATGAACATATCTCTGGGGATTTACAGAGTGCCCCACAAAACTACCACGCATGTAATCGTTAATAAAATCCATATCCCTTTTTTTGCAATCCGACCATATTAAGTACAAAAACACTTTTTTTTCGGCGTCTAGCTTGCCCGCTAAGTTACAGTCATGGACCTCCAACAGTTTTTGGTTTATTGGCATTCATTGGTATGGGGAACAATTTGTCCGATCGTCTCATCAGTAGGAAGTATGATCCTGAACGGACTTCACACTACCGGACCGTACCTCCCCATATGTTTATATGTGGGTTTATTTCATCCTCAGACTAATATTGAAATGTTGAGTGTCATCACAGTTACAATCAAGATAATGTCAAGAGTGAAGTGTGTCAGGCTTAGATAAGTTTCTGCCCGTCGTATCTAGGTGTGCTTTTCA
>OY744526.1:23780296-23897796 GCA_963556195.1 Sepiola atlantica | reverse complement strand
CCTTTAACTATTACGATGAGCAAAAACATGCAGATATTTAGAAGAACCCATGTCGATTATGCTTAAACAAAAAGCTTGAAATGTTAAGATCTACTTAATTGAGACGAAATAGCAACAAACTGTTGACACAAAGCAAACTTTAATTATAGATAACTATAAATAAATAATATAACTAACTAAATAAATAAAATCTAAAATAAATAAACGTGAAATAGCGACAGGTAACAAAATAAATAGAACAGATGAATTATTTTAGTTCTCACATAAAGTCACCTGTTAATTTGATTCACTTAAAAGTTGGGTGCACTAAAACGTCTCACAAACAAACGGCTGCGAAAAATACCTGTGAAAATGTTATTTTAGTATACTTTAGCCATTAGACAATAAAAATAATAGCCCGAGAGGGAGTAATAATACCACTGTTTTTATTATTGTAACCTGCAATTATGCCACCTGTTTGTGTTCTCCATCTTTAATTGCAAATACCACTGTTACTGTAAAAACACACGGCAAGAATTCACTTTTGTTACTGACGAGTCACCACTCATTATTTTAGGAGGACAATGTTGTATGTACCTCTTCTACAGAGGAGACGTTCTTGATAAGAAACGGTATTTATGGGAATTCCACTTGATTTTTACCACACGTAGTTAGAAGTGATCTTTATTCGCAGTTGTGGGAGAAGACGAGTTATTGTTATGAAAGTTTTACAACAAGGAAGCGGAGATAAAATCTCAGTCGAGCATTTTCTGTAGAAATAACGAGTTCGTTTCTTTATTTAAAACCTAGCCGGGAAAACAGCTTCGGGAGCGTGGAAACCAAATCATCATTAATACGTGCTAACCTCACCTCTACCAAGTACTAGCATTCTTGATGTCTGCTTTCGCTGAAGTCTAACTAGTAATAAAGTCCCGTTTCATCTTGCACTTCTAGCAGTGACGTCATAGTAAGGCGATACTTACTCTTACACGTCATATTAAAAAGATACGATTTCATGAAGATCGTTGTGTCGATTGTTATAATCACAGATGTGCCTAAAATTTAGAGTGGATTAATAAAAGAGTTTTGCAGTTATTAACAAATGCGATTTTATAATCTATTATCTAACAATTAACTTTCGTTTATTACCCACTAGCAGAGTACCCGGCGTTGCTCGGGGCTATGAAAAATAGTAGCAATTAACACATCTATCTTTCTTCATGTCTCTCTAGCCGTCTCTCTATTACTCAGTGCTTCTCCAGATTAAGACCGAAGCTAAATTAGACTTGCCGTCGTTAAACAGATTAGGATCAAGGTAAGAGCTAGAGTAAGCGTTAGTTTTAGGGTTAGGTTAGCGTTAGGGTAATAGTTAGGGTTAGGGTTAGGGTTAGGGTTAGGGTTAGGGTTAGGGTTAGCGTTAGGGTAATAGTTAGCTTGGGTCTTTATCTGGAACAGCTCATGGTAGGTCATGTGTTTAGGAATGATGTCGCAGGCTTAAAAAAGAAAATAGGACGTATAAGCCGAGAAACGGAATCACTATTAACAGTCGCACAAAACAACGTAACTAGAACGAATTACATAAAATAAGAAGTGAAATACAAAGGCACTAGTACGAAGTACAATTAGAACGATAGGTAGACTATATTAAGAAGCCTCCAAGTGATCTAAGACTATTTCGATAAATATATAAGTAACATTTTCCCTGCACAACTCTCGCCAAAAAACAAACAATTGGTTGGTAGCACGGAAAGTTGGTGTGGAAAGTATGAGAAAGGGTATCAATATGAAGATCTTTACTGGAAGCAGATGGAAAGTACTGTTAAACGGCATGTGCGAACACACCATTGCTTATAATGGAATGTGACAGACACAACTGAACCCTGGGGAGACATGCTGTCGCTCAGATTCCGTGGAAGAGTACAGAGTTTTAGCAAGAAATAATCACTGGACCGACTGGAAGTGAGATAAATAGAAAACTAATCAATTTAGCTATCGATTAAAATTATGGTTAAAAAATGAATATTGTTAATGAGATAATTTCTAATTGAATGGTATTATAAAAATCATTACATGTGATAGACAGATATGACATATCGATCGAATGAACAGTATTTTAATTGGCAGTTTATTCGTAAATATGGGAATAATTAATATAACCAATATGATAGCATCATAGATAATGACTGTATCATTAGCAATACTGTACTTTTCTTTAAATGTAACATATATATATATATATATATATATATATATATATATATATATATATATATATATATATATATATATATATATATATATTGTTGAATATAAGAGACAACTTATGTCTAGATATCCTTTGCTAGACCCTTTAAATAATCCGTATTAGGATCTTAATTTCGGAGGGGAATTGGCTGATGAATTTGCCATAATTTGGATTTGTTCGATCGGGGTCCATTTTCGGGGAAAGGAGGTTAATGGGTCCGAAGGTACTTGGGAGACAAATCCAAATGATGGCAAATTCATCAGCCAATTCCCCTCCGAAACTAAGATTCTAATTCTGACTATTGAAAGGATCTACCAAAGGATATGTAGACATGAGTTGTCTCTTATATTCAACAATACCTGCCTGCAAGCGAAGATGCTGCTTAGATATATATATATATATATATATATATATATATATATATATATATATATATATATATATATATATAGGCAGCATCTTCTCTTGCAGGCAAGTATTGTTGAATATAAGAGACAACTCATGTCTACATATCCTTTATATTATATATATACGTATACATATTTTAATATACATATATATATGAGTTCGAAAATATATGTTTTAGCATATAGTTTCTATACTTCATGTATACCAACCTTTTCTATTTTAAAGCTCAATGATTGTCAACTTGCAACAACAGAGTGAACAAGGTTTGGTTAAATTCAAAAGCCAACATTTTATTTATCTCACGAAACATTTTCAAAACAGTCAATCTTTACAGCGTTTTTTTTTTTAAATTTTACCGTCGGTTTATTTTAAATTTTTGCACCTTGGGTTTTCCTGTCACACAACTATGTATACTCTTTCAAACTGAGAACTCTTTTGGCAATTTCTGAAGAGTTCAAGGAAGACGGATCCAATATTGACATAATAATGTTAATTGGTCCTCTTATGAACGAAACGAATTCGTAAAAGTTTAACTGTTTGTAAAACGTTTCGTGAGATAAACAAAATCTTGGCCTTTGGAATGTAACAAAATCTTGGTTACGTATACATATATATATAAAGTGTTAAAATCATTACTGTTTATTCGCTATTCAGCGGTTCCCCAGTGGTTCTAGATGTCGGGATTTGAGTTTTAAAATACTCGGAATCCAGGGTTTCGAATCGCATGACCAGTACTGAATAGTTATGCTATGCTGATGAGTCCCGATTATAAAGGACGAAACGTATACGTACATAGATAATAAACCAAACAAATATCATATATGTATATACATATATATATATATATATATATATATATATATATATATATATATATATACATATCTCTCTCTCTCTCTCTCTCTCTATATATATATATATATATATATATATATATATATATATGTTTATATAGGGGTCGTAATAGTAATTAGATTTTATTTAAACAATGCAATCATTGATGAATGAATGTTGCTTGTTTGGCCGCTTACTAAGTGTGTTTATATGTATCAGAATGTAGCGGTGTTTATTTGTCGGTAAATTAGTTAGATTCTGAGTGGGATTTATTAAGTGTTTTATATAATTTTCTTTTTTTTCAATTTATTTATAGATTTGTATTTTTTTAATGTGGATCTATATTTGAGTGGATTAATTGCTATGTGATGGTTGCATGTTGGAGGAGGGTATATCTTTGTCAGTGAAAAGATTTATCTAATGGATATCGAAATGTGTTACCTACAATTGCAATATGCATTCGTGTCGGATTCTTGTATTTAGTTTATTCTAATACTGTTTACGCGTCTATTGCAGGATTTGTTTGGGACGAAAGTGGTTAAATCTTAGTCATATATAATTTCTTTAATTTAATGGGGTTTGATATTTATATCTCTAGGCACTCAACTAGTAAGCTTCATGTATTTATAATGTTAGATATTTAAAAGATTATGATTGGTATCTAATGATTTTTGTTATATTTGTGATAGATAGATTTTAAAGAGATTTGACTGTAGATGTTACTGTAGATTATATTAGTGGGTTTATTAGTGAGTTATGTATTTTTGTTGCTAGTCAATTAGGCTAGTAGAACTTTTATTTATGGGGACATTTTTGAAGACTTCAGTTTTAATGTTTATACAGTTTATGGAAGAGTTATTAATTGCCTGTAAAATCCTAAATTTTTCTAATGGGTCATAATTGGCAATTCATGGAGCTACATGACTTTGGTTTATCAATAATCCTCCGTTCTATTTTATGAGGGGTTGAACCTATCGAGAACCTATATAGTGAATGCTAGGGTTCTGATGTTGTCTTTTTACGGATATCTAAAGGTGTTATTGCGAGTGTAGAGCCTTTGTTAGAAAGTACCCTGAGCCATTTTGATCTAAATGTTTTCTTCTTACTGTGTAAACTACATATTTAAATCGAAAGGTAAGACCCATACACCACTATATAACCCAGACTCCTTGGCCCGGTGACTTTTTCAAAAGGGAGATTTCAGCAATGCACCGTATTACGGTGAATTTCAACGACATTTCTCACTATTGTTTTTAATTCGAGACTGAAGATTTCTTACGTGCTATTGACGACTTTTAAAAGTTGAAAAGGTCAGTCAATCTAGATGAGACCACGGTACGCTTCCGAAATATGTTATGCATATATTTTTAAATAAATAATATATATATATGCATATATATATATATATATATATATATATATATATATATATATATATATATATATATATGGTGTTCGTTTAGTATCGAAATACAATAGATACTTGCTGTAAGGGTTATGCAATCCCCAACAATTCCTCTCTTGAGTAGAATTGTCCTGATTCTAATGGCAAAAATAAGTCCATAATGACTGGAAAAATGCCGAGAATACATACAGCACCTGGTATTTCTAAATGGTCACCCGTTTAGTACTGACCAGAGTAAAGGTCGCTTATTTTACTATCTGGTTTTAATTCGCTGAGTGTGGATCTGAGAGTTCTCTTTTCGTCCATCTCTGTCTATATATTTATATCTATTGTAAAGTATGACAATATATGTATGACAATAAGATAGAAACGTCCGTGTTTCATCCTCGCACAGAATCGTCAGGCTACGTGCACACATTTCTTACTGATTGTTTTTATTTATTTACGTTGTGTTTCGTCTAATTAAGGCAGCTTAGTTGTTATTTGTTCTTATGCGGGTTACTGTTTTCGTTAGCAATTGGGCGAGCTTCTCTCCCTTGACTTGACACCTGTTTCTTTTGTTTTGTAAATGTGTTGAACTAACAGGTTACGATAGTTTAGCACGTGCGTTGTTGGAATAATTTATTTCCTATTAATTTTGTTATGATTTGCCATTTTTTAATGTTCGTTGAAACTAAATTTTCATTTATGTTATTCTTTATTGTTATGTACAGTGTTATCCTCAAGTAAAGTTTATTCTATGTCTGCAGTTAGTGCTATTTCGCTTTTAATGTTTAAGAAAATTATTTGGATATTTAAAATTTTAAATCTTGAGCTTCTAATTTGAACATAATCTTCACGGGTCGTAGCTTAATAGGTGAGTTAACTGCTCACATTATGTTTGAAAATCTGTAGACAAATACTGTTTGCATACATAACAATTTTAAATAAAATAACAGCTCTATTTATAAACTATCACTTTTATATAAACACAGTAATGGATCATTGGATTTTTACTCTTTGGATATAAGCTTACATAGGATATAAGATGAATATATAATAGAAACAGTTCATGACAAAACTAAAACAAACCTACATGTGTTTTAATTTAATATAACGGGCATTTCCTCATAGCTATACCATTATATTATAAAAAAGCCACGATGATGATTTTAAAGCCACCAAAACTCGCGTCTGTATATATATATATATATATATATATATATATATATATATATATATATATATATATATATGACAGTAGGTGAAATGCATTTGTAAATAACTAGATTAATAAATAGATAACTTGCTACATGTATATATAGGTTGGTTAGCGAATATATATGCATATATGTAAATATATATATATATATATATATATATATATATATATACAGAAAATTAATTAATAGAATAGTTAATAAGCATGTAAGAGACTAGTAAAAATAAAGACGCAAACTAATCATTAAATCTGAATAAATATATTTCGGTCGATTCGTTTGACCATATTCATTTGGTTCAAACAAATCAGCTGAAATACGAGTATCTTACTTCAGTTTTTATGATGTTATTGCGTCTTTATTTTTTCTAGTATGTGGCCAAGCTTATAAACTATTTACTAAACTATTGTTCCATTTTGTCTTGGATTTTAATTTCATACTTTAACTTACTCATATGTATATATATATATATAGTCTCGGAAGTCTCTCAACCATTAAAACTATATACGAAAAAAAAACAAATCTTTTTAGTCTCAAGTCGTTCAATAGAAAATCACTCATGTAAGTCAATTTATTTTTTGTAATTACTATATAAGTTTTCTTCCAACAATTTACACTAGTCTTAACATTATTTAAAGGAATCATCAGTTGTTTACCATGAAAAACTGTTTCGTGAATTTAAAAACAAAACAGTATTTTATTTCATGGCTTCCCAGCAGAGTTGATCAGACCTCACTTCCCTTAAAAGACAAACACATAAACGTTCCGTATATTAGATCTAAGTTTTGTTACAGACAAATATTCAGCTAACTTATATTAGTTATTGAAAAATGTCCTCCTTACCTGTGTTGTTCGTCTATGTCTAATAGAATGTATCCGTTAATTACACAAACGTTGCTGCATTTTAAAGTGTTCGGACGAATCCATTACACTACTTTTTAGGTGAATTTATAGTTTAATGTATTTTTAGTTTTAGTTTTATGTTAAAATATTTAAAAATTAAAAAATATATATATATATATACATGTATTTAAAAAAAATTTATTTTTAAAATTTGTTCATATATAATTAGTATATGTGTTATATATATATAAGTTTATACATATTCTACATTATTTCTATTTAGATAGCTTTGGATTTGTTCTATCAATTTATTTTGATTCATTTCATAAGACTTAAAAGCGTCAGGGTGGCGAGTAATTGCTTTATTTAATTGTCTAAATATTTTATTTTGATCGCCAGCTTGTTTAATTATTATTATTATTAGGTCAGAAATTGGGGGCATAACATCTACTAATTTTAAGGTAACACGAGCAATCCTAAAAAATTCGAACATGATACTCCCGTAAAAATTATACATAGGGCAGTTGCTATTTTTATGTGGCAATCACACGATACAGAAAGGGAATGAATTTCTTTCATCAAACAGTTTATATATAAATATTTTATCTTCAATTTTTATATCAAAATCAAGAAATGTAGCTTGTATTCCCGTATGTACATAGTTTATTTTAACTCTTTAGGATATATTAAATGTTAAGTATTTGCAAACTCTTCTTTATCATTAATGCATACAAGGTCGTCAATATATCGTCTACATCCATGATAACTATATGCCCAAAATGGTGATAATAAAATATATATATAAAGAACAGAAAAATAAAGATATAATGTATACTTTTACAGTAGAACCTATCATGAAAGAATTAATACTCGATATATATAGACAAGTAAAAGATGATACTAAAGATTGAAAATATACAATATCTATTACGTCATCAGTTGCTAAAAAAAAGTGTTTCAAATAAAAAAAAGTTTAGTTTTTCTCTTTTAAGCTATGGTTTTTCAACATATGAAATTCAATAACCAGAGGAATACAGACAGATTAGTAGGCAGGTGAATTACTAAAGGTCATACTTTAGAAAATATACAAATATAAGATAAATACAAATCTCAAACGTATTGAAAATGTCAAATGCAAAGAGTTAGCAGCTACAATTCCCATGAGGCTTTAAACGGTGAACTTTTTCATAAACTTTCAAACTCTTCTCTTTGCATTTACCATTTTCGGTACTTTCTATATTTGTATTTATCTTATATTATATTTATATATTTTCAAATAATGGCTTTTAGTAATTCTCCTACCAATTTATCGATCTGTATTCCTCTGAGGATAAGATTTCTGTCTTTGAAAAGCCATGACTTAAGGTAGGAAAACCCAAATGTTTTATTTAAAACAATTTTTTGGGGAAACTGAGGACGTAATAGATGTTTTACGATCTTTATTCTCATATTTTACTTCTCTCTCTCTATCCCCCCCCTCTCTCTCTCTCTCTCTATATATATATATATATATATATATATATATGATTTCCTCTGAAATTAAATATGACTGAAGATATCTCGAACGACTTGTTCATTATTATAAGCAAACCAACTGAAACATTGAGGTTCGGTCTGAAACCGCTCCAGGATTTACACCGACGGTATCATGTTGATTTGACCTGATCTTTTGTCACGCTTTTAATAAATAAATATTATGTTCTTAGTATTAAATAATTGAGAACTCTGTGTGTTTGTATGTATAGATATTACAGAGAGACAGCTTGACAGTTAGATAAATGGAAATATTGATACTTAATTAAACAATTGGTATATGTATGTCTATATATAAAGCGAGGGGAATGGGAGAATGAAAGAGAGATAGACAACACTTAGCCTAAAACATAGATATATACACAAATAAATGAATTGGTAAATAAACAAATACATGTAGCTGTGAACATTTATACACATCATATACAGAAGAGCCTAGGAAAAGGAAGAAAAACAGGAAAGCGATCGCTTCTTCTATGCCAGTGTCCATTAAATAATGCGTCATAAATAAACCGGGAGATTAATATATTACAATACTCTAGTGAACGTATGGGAGGTGCGCGTGAATTCTCGTGATATCATCTTCACTTAAAGGATAAATGTACAACCATCTGTACGTGTGTATGAGGGTGTATGTGTGCTACTTGTATGTGTTTGTGACTGAGGGATGGAGAGTAAAAGGGGGAATGAAAAGATGGAGAGAGGAGGGAGAGTATCAGTGTAAGTAATCCATATTCTGTAAGCCATTTCGACACGAGTCGACAATGGCCGACACTGGAAGAGCAAATAATTTGTTCGCAGAGCACGAAACTCAGTGGGGGAGATAATCACTTTGGGAATGTTGTAGAATGGCAGGCGTCTGGTAAAAGGCGGGGTTCGAGGGTGGGGCGACTGTGGAAGATAAGGTAATAGGTCAAAAAAGAGATAAGGGAACGAATAAGATGACGAAGGTAATTAAAAAGTGAGAAGAAAGAAAGGATTACGGGTACGATGGAAAACGATAATATTGATGAAAAGAAGAACAACAACAAAAAGAAAGAGAAGGAATTAACTAAACGTGAGAAAAATAAAAGTACAGAAAAATGGGGAAAAAGACATGAAAAAAGAAGAAGTGGAAGAAAAAAGAGAAAAAGAAGAGAAAATGACGAAAAAAAAAGAAAGGAAGACAAAAATACGAGCAATAAATAAGAATAATTCAAGGCGGAGATGAGAAAAAGAAAAAGAAGTTACGATAACAGAATAAATACCATAAGGAAAGGGAAAGAAAGAGAAGAATACGTAGAAGGAAAATAATAATTAATATGAAAAGAAGAATGAAGTAGTTAAAGAGTAAAAAGAAGAAGCATAGAAAAAAAGAAGCAGAAAGAGGAGAATAATAATAATTATAAGAAGAAGACGGAGGAAAAAAAGGAGAAGGCAAAAAAAGAAATACAAAAGATAGAGAAGAAGAAGAAGAAGAAGAAGAAATAGTAAGAGAGTGAGAACAAAAAGAAAATTAAGAAGAAAGAAAAACAAGAAAAGAAGTAGAAGTAGTGTAGGTAATAGATTAGAGAAGGACAAGAAAAGAAAGAAAACGTAGAAGGAAAACAGAAATAAATATGAAAAAGAGAAAAAGAAGAAGAAAGTAATTAAAAAGGGAACAGAAAGAAAGGAAGAAGAAGAAGAAGTAAAATGTTGTCGAAAGAAATAGTTGTTAAGCAAATTAATACATGAAGCATGAATACATTTGAGAAATGAAAGACGATTTTTGATTGGAGAATTGGGAAGGAACAAGACAATGCCGAATGAATGAATCAAACACGAGAAGAATGAGAAAATGATATTTATTATACGGCATATCAACCGCTTACTATTTAAAACGAACAGAATCACCAACAACATTGTTTTAAAAATATAATAACGTTGTTTGATTATATTTCCCAGCTACCAGACTCAAACTATGCCTTGTTTTGTTTTGTTTTACGGCAGATCAACACTTTTGGGATATTTACTACCGACTTCATTTATATTGGTAAAAGGATTTTATATTTGAGGTCAATAATATTTTTAAATGTTTAACAGATTTGAATGAATTTTTTTTATCTGTGCATATTTCTTGAGTAAACAGTCGGCAATTGATTATTTTTTCCTAGGGAAGTTTAGTTTATTGAACTTAAAGATGTAAGAGTTAGCGGTATAAACCCATCATTCGTCAGAAAATACATTATGATTTCTACTCTGATGTCATTAAATAGTTTCTTCATAGTATACAAACATTGTAGTGTTTTCGTCGCATGGGGGCAAGAATCAACACATTCTAACATAAAGTGTTTATTTGTGTACTGCACTTGACAAGTCGCACACCATGGTGGTTCCTTCTGCTCAAACAGGAATAAAGAAATCACATAAAGAAGATTCCATTGATCAAAGGGACGCCCACCAAAGAGATTGGTCGACCAGATAATGGATGATACTGCCATGCCGCTTCTTGCAGCAGAAAGACTGTCCCAAAACTCTATTTATTATTAATTGTTGTCGTTTGGCATACTTCTTTGGGCACCTCCCTTTTAAACCACATTCTTAAAGCAATCCTTAAAACAAAACAAAAACTGACATCGCAAAGAACATTTACATTATTAATACAACTCGCATATTTTTGCTAGTATATGTGATGAACGAGATGATACCTGAGAGGATGGTGTCATGACGTACGAACATATACTACCCCCCTCCTTAAAAAGGAGAAAATAATGCCTGGGAAGATGGTCTCTTAGCAACAGAACAGATACTAAAGTACACCTCAAAGGAGGAGTCAATTCCTGTGAAGATGGACTCATGACAACATAACAGATGATACAGAACAGATACTACACTATCTACCCCTTGAATTAATCATTGAAAGATAGTACATTAGTCTGAAAAAGTATAGTAAACTGAATTGAGCATTAAAAGATGAGCATTTTTTAGAGTTAAGTACATCAAGTGTTTCTGTGAATTTACCACTAATCGGCTCCAAAAACTGCAGGGAAAATTACGCTACCTTAGACATGAAACACCCTTGTCATGCAGTTATATTTGTTATAATACATCAAAAAGAATGTCTACTACTACTAGTTCTACTACTACTACTGCTACTACTACTACTACTACTACTACAAAAACAATAACAAGTAAAAATACAACTACTAAAAACTTATAATATTAAAAAAAAACATCATCATCATCAGGGTTTTTAATAACTCCTGGAGGAGGATCCCCTCCCTGGTTTTCCGTCCACTTTATTGGCGACAGTCATTCAGGGGGGTTACCATAATCGCCAGGTTAGCGATGCTATTTGCCCATAGCTAGGTTTCTACATACAGCGCCTGATATTCCTAAATGGTCACCCATTTTAGTACTGGTCAGGCTCAACGTCGTTTAACTTCGGTGATCTAGCAGGAACCGGTGTGTAAACATGATTACACTATACTCCATCAGCTCCACAGAATTAAAGTGAGTAAAAATAGAAGGTATTTATCCTCTTTCCCACGGTGGAAAGATGCGGCACAAGGCCGGAAGGTGAGGGTGCTAGGCCGGCACACAAGATGTAGAACATTCTGTCCCCGCTAAAAATTCCTAAACAGACCTGTCAGTATTCCCTGGTAGGAGGCCTCAGGCGATTGACCATAAACCAACCCACTCTTCAAAGAGAAAAGTTAAAGCCTGGGGTAGTGGACCTGTTAGGACCAACCAGAACAAATACCTCTACCCGAGAGAGCAGGGTGTTAAGATGCCACAACGGTTCACCCTCTGTCAGACTGATTGTAGAAGACTTCTCTATGTAGAGAATTCTCTATTTATGTAGTAAAAATAGAATACCTCAAAAGAAGAATACACCTTCTTGAAATTGGATGAAGACACCTTATAAAAGTAATAAAACATTGGACCCCTCCACAAAAGAATGTCAGCTGTTATCGGCGATAGATCACTGAACACAATAAAAAGTGTAAACTTCATGAAGAAAGTATTCGAGTGGTGGAAATTAAAATTGAGAACTGGAGAACAATCCATGGCAGAGATAAGTATACGAATAGAAATTATTAAAGAAGACTCTCTATTTCCACTCCTTTTTGTTAACGTTTTACCATGTTGTAGTCATCTGGAAAGCAGTCGTGTGGTATTGTGTTCCACAGAAGGGTAGTTCTTGAAAAAAAATTGCTCATGGAAGTTTTGTTTAGTTTTTGGTACACAGAGGAAGACACGAAAATAATTTACAGTGGTTGTAGCTAGACGAGTTTTTGTTGTAAAGGTTTTACAGGAGGGGGGCCATAGATTGGAGATCAATCGAGCATGTATAATGAAAATAGCGATAGAATAGAGAAAGACTAGCAACGTCTCTACTCTGAGAAAGAGGTTGTAGGGAAGAGTACGTCCCCTACTAGATTTCGAAGTAGCAACAGTACTCCATCTTAAGACGTATTTTACTCTTATACAGGTAGAAGATTGCGCCAGGTGTGCAATACTTTTTGGAGCGGTAGAATTATTCAACCATGTGTCCAGCGACCTTAGTAGCAGGTTCGAAACTGCTTTGCAAACACGTCATAAAAGTAATAAAAACATTGGAAGCCTCTCCTAATATACACTAACAGTTATCAGCGAGACATCACTGAACACAAGAAAACTTATAAAGTTCATAGAAAAAAGTAATGTGAAGATGTAAATTAAAATTGAAAAGTGAAGGACAATCCTTGGCAGACGAAAGAAAATTCCCCAAAAGACTCCCTATTCCCACTCCTGTTCGTCATATATTGATGACGTGAAACTATAAACAAAATACAAAAACAGAACTATAAATGAAGATAGAGTATTTATTCAAGGGGAAGTTATGAAACTCGAGATGGGCCAATGTGCTCTACCTGTGACGAAAAAAGGAAAACGCGAACAAGCAAAAAGTATAGAGATACGTAATGATTAAGTAATACGATTATTTAAAGAAGGTGACATTACAAATACAGGATACCCTCCCCCATAGCACCTATGTCCTGCTACTCCTCTTGTTTAGGCTGTGATTGCTCTTTTCAATCTACGAATGATTTAGGGATTGTTTTGGTAGATGGTTGTTTGAGATAAACCCAGTGATAAAAATCTGAGAGATTATGGTCCGGTGAGTGTGAAGCGGAAAGGTTGGATATTCTCCACATGAAAACGAAATTGTTTAATTTTGCCCTTGTGGGAAGTCGGGTAAATAAATAAATAAATGAATAAAAAAAAATAGACAAAGAAAGAAACAAGTCTGTAAACGGTGGTGGCGAAGGGTATATTTCCTTTCGCCTCCTTTAGTGGTGAATTTACTGCTTGTCGCCTGAATCGTCTATTCATCAGGGAGTACCGACGCGCCAATACGGGTATTTTTGTTTCATTCCACACTTCCTTATTTTGGGAAGTGCGATATTCTCCACATTAAAAACTGACTTCGTACCTGAATTTGCCCTCGTGGGAAGGCGGATAAATAGAAAGGAACATGAAATAAAAAAAATAAAAAATAAAACAAAGAGACAAAACTGTATTAGCGATACAAATAAAATAGTCAAAAGAAACATGACAAGTAAATGAAGTCGGTAAAAGAAAAACCCGGAATTATAGAAATAAATATAAGTGACAAAAAGAAACGAAATTGGCACTCCATAAGGCAGAATAAATAACGTAACACTCGAAACTGCCGGAAGATGGGCTGTAGGATGGAATGCAAGTCATGATTTGGCAAAGAAGATAAGGGTGAGGACGGGGGGGGGGGAGTGCAGGGGAGTAGTGATAAGAATAAGAAGACGTGGTGTAGTTTGAATCCGTGTATCGAGATGAGAACACAACATCGCGAAATCCTTCGGCGCGAAGAAGCCATTGAATGTGAAACAGAGTGTGATTATGACGGGAAAACGAATTCCCGGGAATTGATAAGAGAGTGAGAGAGAGAGAGAGGGGGGGACGAGAGAAAAGAGAGCGAGAGAGAGAGAAAAAAAGAGCGAGAGACAGACAGAGAGAGAGAAAGAGAGAGAGAGAGAGGGGGTAGAGGGAGAGAGAAAAAAGAGAGAGAAAAGAGAGAGAGAGAGAGAAAGAAAGAGCGATAGAGCGCGAGAGAGAGTACAGACTGAACAAAAATGTGTACAAGTGGTTTTACGTGCCGTAACTGGCGCCAAATACAGACACGTGTACACGCACCGAATCGAGTTTAGTTGCACCTGCGTACGCGCAAGCGTACATATGAAGAGCTGCTACCGTTCAACGTTGGAGAATGTTTTTCCGAGAGCAATTCTATTTGATATTTGCATTAAAATAAATCATATCTATCTCAATACATTCGTTCATGCACAGACACACAAACACACACACACACACACACCCACACACACACATATATATATATATATATATATATATATATATATATATATATATATATATATATTACTGTTTTATATTGTATCTTATATTTTCCCTGCTGCCTTAATGTACCCACTCAAAGCTTTCCATATTCATTTCGCTCTTTGCTACTGACCGACTTCTCGCAGCCTTGACTCTCGTCAAGCGCTCTTAGTAGCCACGGCTACTACTTTTCCTTATCAACCCATCATGTCAACCCAATATTTCCATGTACTTGCATGACATTTTTCTTAAAATTATCATCATGAGAAAGTCTTACAATAAAGACGAAACGATGATGAATATATGAAAAAATATCTCTTGGTTTTTCCTTTTTCATTTTCCATTACGTCGGATTACTCTCATCCTTCTTTTCTCATTATCATATAATAGATCGTGTACATATATATTTGTTTAATTATTTACTGCAACAGTGCCTACTACATGAGTGGAGCTTTTGAGAAGCGAAACGCAAAGATATTTGCTTAGCTTGCCATAAGTACATATTCATTATATATATATATATATATATATATATATATATATACATACAGGGTGGGGAGGTAATATTTACAATGTTTCGAGAAAGGCATTGAAAGACAGTGTATGACTAATTAGTTTATTGAATGTCATGAGATCTTTGTTTCCACAAGAAAACGTGCATTACAGAAAATGTTTTTAATCTATGTGTTTACCTTTTTTTCAATAACGGTGTTCACACTCTACGTGAAATTTGAACAAGTGCCTTCAAATATTAGGAAGACAACTTAGCCCACTGTTCTTCAATAGTACCTTTAAGAGAGTCGATATTGCTGTGTAATGTTTTATTGGTAGCATGTTCTAAAATGCTGCAAATAACATCATCCAGACTAGTAGGCGGCAATTAATAGGATTCCCCCAAATTGCTAAAATTGGATCAGCAGAAACCTTGTATTTTCCAGTTGTGTGGACTGGAGCACCATGCTGCCTTTATATATGATCACCATCTGGGGAGTTTGCTTTAAACCGTGGCAGTACCATGCAATTTCAGAGTTTTGTAGAAAGTATAAACATTGATTCTTCTTATCAGCTTTGTAGAATTTCATAGACATTTTCTTTCGATCGGAAAGCCACAACACCAAAAGCCATAACTTGAATTGGAAGTTATGTTCTGAATGCCCTCAACCCCAGTTGTCGATTTTGCGATAAATCTGTCATTTCTGAGGTTGCGAACAGCATCGACAGTTACGATCTTTTCATCTGTAAAAATCATTACAACGGATGACTTTTTCTTGAACGATGTAAAAAAAATTATTGCATTTTCCAATCTCTGATCCTTCGTAGCTGTTGTCAACAAGTGTGTGGTGTGTTCTTGTGTAAGATTTTAACTTCAAATCACATTTACTGCATTTCTAGTGGATTTATCTCATGGATTTGCTTAGATACTCTAGGATTTTGGATTTGATAGCTTTAATGAAAGATTATGTACGTATTTTGTAGTTTCAGACTTCCTCGTAATAGTTTTGCTCATAGGCATTCTTATTCTTTACATTTGAAATAATCTTTCGTGGCCACTCCAATTATTCTTGGAATCTCGTTTGGCGTGACAAATGCATTCAGCCAAACACGCACTCTTTGACTCATGCTTTTCTCATTACAAAGGTTTCTGGCAAAGGTTTCTGAAAAAAGAAAGAACAATAGTGTTAAGTATAATTATGACATCAATACATGCTAGGTTTCAAAAGAATTGAATTGTATCTGCTGAGAATAAACATTACATTTTTTGTAAATTTTACTTCCATACCCTGTATATATATATATATGTGGGAAGAGAAGGATGAAAGTAATCCGACGTGATGGGAAAATGAAAAAAGAAAACCAAAAAATGGATGTTTTTTATGTGTACATCAACGTTTCGTCTTTATTTATAAGACTTCATCAGGATGATAAAATAGAGAAAAAATGTCATGCAAGTACAGATACATGTAGGGTAGACATATTGGGAGGAAAAATAGAATGAAATAGTGGCCACTGCTGGGTGGACGTCCGTATTTGTTGGAGAAATAGAAATGAATGTTGAAAAGAATGAGTAGGGAAAAAATGGAAGGATGGGGTGAGCAAGGACTACTGTGGCTGGTGGTAAGAGAAAGAGGTGGGGGATGAGCAGGGGTAAAGTGGATGGCAGAGAATATTTGGAAGCCTTTTTTCTTGGCATTTAATATAAAAGAAAAAAGCCTTCCAAATATTCTCCAGAAACACCACACCAAAAAAATCAAACTCCTAACACATCTCTAATAGACAGACCCCTTCTCCTACCCACGCATGAAGATTAAAATACTGATATATTTTTTCTAAACCTTCTGTCTACAATCGTTATTTCAGTTGCGATTTAAATTTATTACATGCTTAAGCTTACGGTATCTTAAGAAGAAATTGAAATATGTGGGATCATGCCTAATTGGTGTTTAATGACTATTGATATCATTCAATGAAAATCTTAAATATTTGAATTTTCAAAGAGAAAGTTATATGGGCTAAAATCCGCTTAAAAATACCCCAAAGAAACAAAAAATTTTAATAATATTTCATAACTGATGTTTAATATCTATTGTTAAACTTTAACAAAAATCGAAAATCTCAACATTTTCGCAAAAAATCTTCCACCCCGTTTTACCCTATTTGTATAACACTAAATTACACTTAATATATCCCACATTACGACCCCTTACGCCTAACGGCTCTGTTGCGAAATTCCTAATGAGCGGTTAATTATTTTAGTAACAAATCGTATAAATTAAATTATATAAACCTATATAAATATCTTACTGTGTACAAATATATATATATATATATATATATATATATATATATATTATATTATATTATTTGTCGCTCCTAGAAAAAGTAGACCACTGTAAGTGTAGTATTAACACAGCATGACGTCACTAGCTTTAAATGCATCGTTCTTTTCATTAAAGAAAAAGCAGAACGCTCTCAGACGTTAAGCCACTGATAAAGTGTTAAAATTATCACAGTTTATTCGCTGTTCAAATTGGCCGAGTGGTTAAGGCGTCGGATTTGAGTTGCAAAATACTCGTACTCCGGGGTTTCGAATCGCATGACCGGTAGTGAATAGTCATATCTCTATGCTGATGAGTCTTAATTATTAAGGGCGAAACGTATACATACATAGATAATAAACAATAACAAATATTATATATATATATATATACATCAGGGTCTTTTTTTTTATTTCACTCCTAGTATAGGAATCCCTCCTTGGTTTTCTTTCCACCTTGTTTCTTTTTTATGCCTGTCATTCTGGGGATTGTGGCATAGTCGCCACGCTAGGCACTGTGGGTTGACGACGCTATTTTCCCATAGATAGGTGTGTGTGGGTGATCGTTCGCTCAATAGAGCTTATCAGCCCTTTTGCAGGTTTTTTTTTCGTCCTGTTAGTTGCCTAACCCTCCCCCCTCTGTGCTGGGCCGAAGTTCAGTGGAGGTGTCAGTTTTACCCGACGCCATCCCAAACGGCAGCAGCTAGTAGTGGGTTAAGCGATACCAATAGTGTTTTAAATCACTATATCACACTTGTGCTCATTGAAACAACGCTAAAGGCTAGTCCAACTTGCCTCCTCATCATTTAAACCAAACACCGAACAAAACAAAAAAGGAAATATATAATTGTGTTATATAGACAAACAGTAAATGACGACGGAATATCACTTGCTTTTCATGGAAACAACGCTAAATCTAATGCCAACTGGTTTCCCCATCTACTTACCTTTCTGGTACCTAAGGTACTTAAGTTTTATTTTAATTTTATTTTTTTTATTTTTTTTTTTTAATGCAACTTTAATTCCTATATAATTTTATTGCTAGCTACCATATTGCAGAATGGTTCTTGGATGTAGTGTTAAGATAGTATTATTATTTTTTATTATTATTATTATTATTATTATTATTATTATTATTATTATTATTATTATTATTATTATTATTATTATTATTATTATTATTATTATTATTATTATTATTATTGTTGTTATAGTTAATGTTATTTGATATGCAAATTACCATACCATACGGTAGTCTTAAGGGTATTATATTATCATTATTATTTTATTATTATTTATTTATGTGTATATTAGTGAAATATTAAGCTGAATTATTTCGACACTTGATTATTGGGGAAATGGTAGTTTAATCAGTACCATTGGCCTGTTTTTAAATCTCCGAAACAGTTACATGGTAAACAGCTGATGATCCCCGTGTTAATATTAGACGCGTAAGGTACCCTGTTTTTGTTTTACTGTAAGATACTTAACCCCCTTCTTTTTTTTAAATTTTATTTACTTAGTTTTTCATTTATTTATGAATTTCCCAACGAATGTTAAGTCTGCAATATCTTGGATTTAGTTAGTTCCTCTGGGAATTTAAACTGCATTTTACTTTTTTTTTGTTAAAATGACTCAAAGCTTCTTTAGACTATATATATATATATATATATATATATATATATATATATATATATATATATATATATATATACAGGGTGGGCCAAAATAAGGGTCCTATCTTTAAATTTGAATAACTTGAATTTGAATAACTTCCACAAAATAAAAGTTAAACTCACCAAACTTTATGTGTGTGTAGACTGACCCTTCCGAGATTTTTTGAAATAAACAAAACAAATTTTAGCCGATAAACACTTCTTAAAACTTACAAAAACTAAAGTATTGTTTTTTACACTGTTTTGAGTTTTTTAAGCAAAAATAATGTTTTCTAAATGAGGGTACGTTCCTTAGGGCTAATACGGCTCATGCTTGCTTCGGAAGGGGTCCTTTACTTATTCTAAAAAAATTTTTTTAAAAAATCAATAAATAAAAAAGTTATGAATTTTTCAAAATAGGACCCTTATTTTTGCCCACCCTGTATATATATATATATATATATATATATATATATATATATATATATAAAGAAGGAAAGATGAAGATACAAAATTGCATAAAATTACATAAAATTCGATAAAATTGATACAAATTTTATTACATCGAAAGTTCAGATGCACTAATCCTTCGATGTAATAAAATTTGTATCAATTTTATGTAATTTTATATCTTCATCGTTCCTTCTTTATATTGATTGCTCTACTCAACGTTTTCTTGGCCTTTTGGCTACGATCAAAGTGTAGTATCTGTTCCGATGGATACTGCACCCAATAGACTGGTATTGTCTTAGCCTTCGGGGCTTGATTTACGCCGGTCTATGGGTCTGTCCTGTGCAGTTCTAGGAGGTCCAGGCTTCGCCTCTCCTCTTTGGGGAGGAGTAAGTTTATTGCTTACTGACTGAGGCGCCCCTACCGGGGAATGCCGACGGAGCTGCCCAGGCAATTTTTAAACCCCACTTTCCCGACCCGACCTTGGGTCACATCTTACTTGTGGGAGTAAGATAAAAACTGGCCTTGTGCCTAACTCCTGGAGAGGAGTAAATCAATACTCAACGTATTGACCTTTATTTATCACGATAGATCACTTCAATTATACTTCACTTATCGTTAATTATATTATATATATATATATATATATATATAGATGAAATTTTAAATTGTATCTTAATATTTTACTTACGTACGATGTCGCTTTGAGCTTACGACTCCCATATTTTGTTTTGATACTAGAAAAATGTGAAGTGTTGGGTGATCCATTGAGCTAATTTTAGATGTTTGAATCAGGAAAAAGTGAGTTTGTAAAGTTATCTAATTAAAAAAAGATAGACAAAATCAAAAGTCATTCTGTTCGCTATATCACCCTCTCTGGCTATCTCTTCATATCCCCCTTTCTCTCCGGATCAGAATAAAATCGTTTTTATATTTGTACGGATGTTTCATATTGTTCATAATAGACGATTCGATTTTTAAATGTTTTCCTTGATTTATTACCTTCGATTGTTAATAAACAAAGCGAGAGAGAGAGAGAGAGGAAGAGAGAGAAAGAGAAAGAGAGGGTAAATGTGATAGATAGAAGGACAGTAAGATGAGTTATTTTCAAATTTCGGCTAATTAGAACAATTGAAATGGAAGTATTTTCGAACATCAATCAATTAAAAAATAGAGTAATATCTATGTATACATATATGACAACACTGGATTTTATGAGAATATAAGATGTATATTTATTGTTGATGACAATGAGGATGGCGGTCGGGTAGGATTGAAATGCACGCAAATTGTTGATTCTTCTGAGGCCCGATCGTCGAAAAATCTGTCGATATCAATGTCGGGTTGTTATTATATAACAATTTTGTGCCCACGGCAAACGACCCCGTGGTACGGTGTTGTCACTGTAGCCACGCTTCTCAGAGCGTTTTATTAAGCGACGGGGTTTCAAAGTACAACAGATTTGTCTATCTCTCCTTGGTATGACTCAATTGCACCTGTCATGTACTTCTTGTCAGATAACCTTTAACGTTCCACCATCTATTTCGTTCAACATTAATCTCATGTTTCTTCTTCCCGTTTTAGGTGCGTTATTTTTAAGCGCTTATCCATTGGTCATCTGATAATTATCTTATCTTTTAGCAATCACCAAGTGCTTTTGTCAACATGACTTTCCATTATGTCAATTGATCAGGTTATGTCGCTTCTTCCGATGCAGGTAGTGGATGCTAGGTACATTATTTTTTTTATTTAACTGACATTTTGGTCATCCGATAATTATCTTATCCTTTGACAATCGTCAGGTGCATCTTCCTAGTGTCAACATGTACCCACGGTCTGGATATTTAACATTTTATGTGATTGAAATATATAGGAAATTAGTTTTAAGGTAGCAACCATTGTATTGCAGTTACATAGTTGAAATCTACTTTCTTTTGTATTTACATGTACTCTCTTGTGTACTGATTGGTAAGAAGTTCGGTTGGCTAACACAGGCATCTCCAAACTCGCGTAGTGATACACAAGTGATTAGAGCATCACTGCGTGTGTGCTACTTTTCCCGTTTCAGCCAAAACGGTTCAAATAATGTTAATTCTTGTCGAGATATAAACATAACAAGATGTAACATTTTCATGCTCGTCTTTCATCGTGGCTTCAACGGGAAGCGATCCCAGAAACCCGAGACCAGAATACCTGGACTTAAGTACCTTTCTATAACACATGCCGACCGAACCAACTTGTTTTATATTTATGTGTTCTTGTGTTGGTGAAACTGTTTAATGAAATGATATAAATTCTAAAGATGTTGGTATTTTTTATTAGAACTCTGGCCACCTTTTTATCTTTCTTCATCTAAATACCAGTCAGATAGATACAGACGCTACTACAAAATGGCGAATCTCAAATAAGCATTTTAACTTCACTAACTGATGATTAACTCAGCTCTAATATAGAAAAAATATAGATATATAGTTTGATAGATAGATAAATAGGTAGACAGACATATAAATAGATTGATCGATAAATAGATAGATAGGTACATATACAGATAGATAAACAAACAGACACATAGAAAGATAAACAAATAGATAGAGATGTAGATAGATTAATATATATATATATATATATATATATGTCTCAATCAAGAAAGAGTAAACGAAAAAGAAGAGGAACAAATATGCTTATATTTTGACAAGTGTGTATTTCACCGAAAGTACTCAAGTTTTTAAAGTAAATGAATAATTTATTAAAAAAAAACATAAATAAATGCGTTGTCAAGGTTTTCTAAATATTTTTTTCAAAATATTCTAATTATTGCGATTTCATCAACGCTTCCAAGTGTGACTTTTCATTCTACCTTATTCACGTAACCGCGTGCTACACACACCGGCATATCAACATTAATCGTAGATAACATCAAGACGAATTTCCACTTGACCGCGATAAATATGTCTTAATCAAGAAGGATTAAACGAATAAGAAGAGGAAACAAATATGCTTATACTATTGACAAGGGTGTATATCACTTACAATACTCAAGTTTTTAAAGTGAATAAATAATTTACTTTAAAAAAAACATAAATAGGTTTTGAAAATATATTTTCAAAATATTCTTTTCATTATTGCCATTTCATCAACGCTTCTATATGTGACTTTTCATTCTATATATATTTATGCGACTGGATAACTTGTCAGCTCTTTCAATTTCTCGTATTTGGACTAGTACTCATCGCCTGGATTAATCTTCAGTCAACCATCTGGATTTCTTTCCTGGTTATGTTTTTCAAATTGTATGACTTGAATGGATTATATGAATTTAACAAAAAAGTATGTTTTGGGGTTGATATATTTGATGTTATATATTTTTATGTATTTTTGTATATACTTTTATATATTTTCAAAGTTTAATTGTATTACCTGTAGTGGTATAACTGCGGTAATGGTCCTCTGAAGAGAAGAATTATCTTTGAAAACTCATGAGCTAAGGAATTTAAGATACTTTGCTGAACTTTGAATTCTAATAAAATTTGATTGACACCTTATTTTATTACTTCATCTTGTATTATAATTATATATATATATATATATATATATATATATATATATATAAAGATAGATAGATAGACAGATTACTAGATCAATAGACATAGACAGATGGATAGATAGACAGACAGGCAAATAGAATGACAAATAAATAGATATATATGTAGATAGATTAATATATATATATATATATATATACATATACATATATATATATAAATATATACATACATATATATATATGTATATAGATAGATAGATATATAGACAGATAGATAGATAGAGATAGATAGATAGATAGATAGATAGATAGATAGATAGATAGATAGATAGATAGAGATAGATATATATATATATATAGATAGATAGATAGATAGATAGATAGATAGATAGATAGATAGACTTGATGCTTACTTATTAACACATTTACATGTCGCTGAATTTGTTCAGAAAAATGTAACACCTTTCTCCTCACGTTTGACGAAACGACAACATTATACGGCGGCGTTCGAAGTCGTTTTTTCACCCGCAATATAGAAGTTCCAAGATGACGGAACACTTAACACCTGCAGATTCAAATATAAGCCACGCTGACGCATTCAGAACATCATATTAATGAGTAGTTCAAACCCTCTCCTCGAGTATGTCAGCTTCCATTTTTATCTAGATTCTACCATTTTATAGTTGATAAGAAGACTCCTATTTCTGACATCTTGTAGAAGAAATATGCTACTGAATATTTGCATGCGACTGTAAGTGACTACGGTGAATTTATTTGCGCATTGCTTTTATTGGCAAACAAATTAGAAATAAAGTCGTTATGACTACAATTTTGCGGAGTATCCTAAATGATATATATGTACTTTTTTTGTGTTATTATGTTATGGTATTTTTTTTAATTTATAAAACACGTATTCAGTTAAAATAAAATCCTTTTGACTTACGTCAGATTCTGAATCGGATATTGACATCGTAAAAAACTACTTCCTTAGTAACATGTACTCTGCCTATTCCTTTTTTCAAACAAG
Source organism: Sepiola atlantica (assembly GCA_963556195.1). Taxonomy (NCBI): domain Eukaryota; kingdom Metazoa; phylum Mollusca; class Cephalopoda; order Sepiida; family Sepiolidae; genus Sepiola; species Sepiola atlantica. The sequence continues at coordinate 23,873,481 of OY744526.1, read as the reverse complement.
CATATGTTTCTATTTGCGTAGAGAACAACTTAAACACATGATGTTTTAATAGTATATATTAAGAAATCAATTGCAGGTTTTAAATATTTATATTTTAGCATGATTAATTTTTTGTATTTTAAATAAGTAAAACAGACCCCCCCCCCAACAACACTAATAACAACTTTTATTGTATTCGGGAGGGTGGACTAATTTTTATATATTTGTTAATAAAGCGTATTTTTTTCCAATTTAGAGGACCTTTTCCAGTTTTGTCATCGGTCAAAGTAGATTTTAATAAGGTTACAATTATTTCATAATAATATATTAGGTTTAAACTGATTTGATATTCGCCTCGGATAGACCTCCGGCTTTTACTGAAAGAGGAAGTTTCTAAGGAATATAAAATCTGCATGCGGTCCCCAGCCTAATATATATTAAGGGCTGATGACATAAGGCACCTAGTATTCCAAAATGGTCACCCATCTAATACTGACCAAGCTCACCGTCGCTTAACTTCGGTAGTCTAACGGGAACATGTATGTCAGTGTGACTATTCTGTGCAAGAATACTTATGTCATGTGATGAACAACTGGTAATACCACTTTATAATAGGATTCGCCCAGCGTCACACATTCCGCTTTCTACTGAAAGTGGAATTTTATCGGGAATACACCTCCACAAGCGGTCTCCAGTCAGCATGTATATCTCCGTGAGGGAATATGGCATATAGCGCCTAGTATATCCAAATGGTCACTCATCTTGTACTAGCCAGGCTCAACGTCGCTTAACCCCGCTGACCAAACGGGAACCGTTGTATCAACGTGATTATGCCGTATATTTCGTGTAAATAACTATTAATCCTACCTTTAGGTTTATATTTAGCTAAAACTATTGACGAACATCTTAGAGAGATATCGGGATAAAGGGAAAAATAGAGAGCAGAAAAGACGGATCATGCAAATCGACAGAGAGAGAGAGAGAGAGATAGACACAGAGAGATAGGGAGAGAGAGAAAGAGTGAGAGAGAGAGGGATGGAGAGAGCATAATAGCATGATAAAAAGAAAATATACTTTTTAATCACGTTATCATGCACGAATTCACTAAAAAAGCAAAACTATCAAATCTAAAAGCTTCATTTAAAAGCTTAATCTAAAAGCTTATCTTAATTGAAAGCAAAAGGGAAATTATGCCGATATCACATTATGTAAAACATGATTTTTGGGGTGTGGTTGATTGGAATTCAACACTTTTTGTAGTAATTGCTACTCAATTATGAAAATTGTACCCCATGGACTGATGTTGTCTTGGCCTTCGGGGCTTGATTTCCGCCGGTCTGTGGGTCTGTCCTGTGTGGTTCTGGGAGGTCCGCCCTCTCAGGCTTCGCCTCCCCTCTTTGGGGAGGAGTAGGTTGGTTGCTTACTTCCTGAGACGCCCCTACCGGGGAGTGCCGACGGGGCTACCCAGGCAATTTTTAAACCCCACTTTCCCGACCCGACCTTCGGTCGCATCTTACTTGCGGGAGTAAGATAAAAACTGGCCTTGTGCCTAACTCCTGGAGAGGAGTAAATCAATACTCAATTATGAAAATTGCATTAATCGCGTTCTGTATTTGAACTCTCTCTCTCTCTCTCTCTTTCTCTCTCTCTCTCTCTCTCTCTCTATATATATATATATATATATATATATATATATATATATGTATATATATATATACTCGAAGCTATCTTTATTAAAACCCAGCAACCTACAAAAAATAGCATTACGAATTAAACCAGTAACAACATTTCAAAATGCTTAACGTAAATAGAATTCATCCTGTGACGCTAATTCTGGCGTGCCGGGTCTCAAATTGTAAACGTTCTTCTGCAATTGCATCGGTTTGTACATTTCACGTCATACGACTTCATATACGGATTCTCGGCTGCTTTTGAAAGTCGCTTATCTTTCTCCAGCTCTTTGTTAATTTGTTTTTGTCACCTGAAGATAATTCGACGAAGAATCGAAAGTTCTAGTGATATATATATGGAATATTTATTATTTTTTCATCTTGGCCCAAGAAAGGTTGTTAAAAAAAAATAAAAATCAAAAAGAGGTTTTATTAAGACTGAATAAATTCTGTTATACTAAACTATGTTTGCTTAAAAGAAAAGATGCTGCCTAAATACACACACAATATATATATACATATATATACACATATTTATATATATATATATATATTTATTTATCTGCATACGTATACGTTTTATCCTTTCGGAATCATTAGTGTATAAATGATTATACAAGCCCGTCGCAGGATTCGGAGCACGAGGCAAGTTTTTAACTAAAATTTCGACGCCTTAGCCCACACGGCCACACTGAACAACCACATACATCGATGAGAGTTTTAAACCTATAACGCTGATATAGCGCGTTTAGGCAGTCGACATGAACAGTGTCCAACTAATAAAGTAACATGAATTAGATCTATGAATTTGACAGCTGGTTTAATACTACTCACTAGAGTGCCAAGCCTGAAACTGGGGGCGACAAATAATTATTAATATGTGTTCATCATACAGAGATACAGAAATAAAGAGTGGGAGAAAGTTAATTGGTGCGTAAAAAGATATATATATATATATATATATATATATATATATATATATATATATATATATATATATATATGTATGTATATATATATATGGAGAAAGAGAGAGAGAGATAGATAGATTGATAGATAGATAGATAGATAGATAGATAGATAGATAGAAAGTGGAAGAACGAGAAAGAAAGTTTGTGCGTATGAGAGAGAGAGAGCGAGAGAGAGAGAGAGAAAGAATACGTGTTAGAGAACTTTATTGCGAGATAAAGAAAGAGAGAGAAATGGTGAGGAAACGGTTAATAGAGTGAGCATGAAAATAAAGCTAAAGAGAGGGAGAGAGGAGGAGAGAGAGAGAGAGAGAAAGAAAGAGGGAGATGGAGGTGGGGTGTGCAGGCCAACATCTATGAAGTTAGAACTTCATCATGAGAGATAGACAGAAACGTGATTGAGAAAGAGTGTTCTTCATAGACAGACAGACAGACAGACAGACAGACGGACAGAGACAGAAACAGACTGACAGATAGAGACAGATAATATTAAGCGTGTCCGTGCATCACATTCATCTCTTGTCGTGAAGTATTTAAATAGAGAAAAACAGAGAAAGGGGTGAAATAATGATAAAGAAAAAGAGGACAAATAAACACATAGAAAAAAGTCATAGATAGAGAGATAGAGAGAGGGAGGGAAAAGAAAGACTCGGTATGATTCCGTTTTAATTTGTTTCTAGTATTTATTTCCGGACATGTCAAGTATAGCAGTAAGCGGAGAAAAGATGATGTTCGTCGTCGTAAACATGTGATTAATAATTCCTGAAGATAAGCTACATCGAGTCGCACCAAATGCCAAAGATAGTTAAGCAGTTGTACTAGAAACGACTGTCTTCATAAAAGTCAGCTTTCACAGCGGTACAACACACCAGAAACACGCATAGAAACGCGCATAGACACGGCGTAAAAACGAACGCAAGCTGGCGTATTAAAATTATACTATATTTGTGTTTCCCTGTCTGTCTGTCTGTCTGTCTGTCTCTCTCTCTCTCTCTCTTTCTCTCTCTCTCTCTATCTCTCTGTCACCCTCTTTCTCTCTATCTCTCATATAATCAATCAAACACACGCCCTTTTTATCAGGTGTATCTATATCACTCTTTACAGCGTGTTCATTTAGAATATCTTGTCCTCGCTCTTCTGTTTACCTTTCTGTCTGTATGTCTGTCTGCCTGTCTTTTTGTCGGTCGGTCTGTCTGTCTGTCTCTCTAACACACCGGGATTATAATTGAAAACAAATTGCTAAATAATCTTCCTGTGTGATCTAGTGTTAATAATATTTATCTTGATTTAATACATGGATTTATTGTTAAATATTAACAAAATAACTTCTCTATATTTTTACGTAAAAATAATGGTCCTTATCAGCTAAATATGTTTGAAATAAATAGAACAAATCTCACGCACGACTTGTATTAGCTAAAAAATAACACATACCTAAATAAGTCATGGGCGTCACATATAGATGGCGTCACTTTTTATAAAGTAGTAACTATCAGATGGCAGGTGCCAAATTTTGAGCACAATCGGAATGTTAATTAAAAATTTCAGTTATTTAAGTGAAGATACGGTCTTAAATTTAAAGATGAGGAAAACATTTCAATTTTGTGTGTTGATAAAACATTGATTTCTGATGAGAGAAAATACTGTTTAAGGAAAGCTATGGTTTGATACTTCTATTGTCCCTCTGCTCCGTCGGAAACAACGGTTAAGAGGTGGTATGCTGACTTAAAACGCGGTCGTACAGACGTAAATGATGCTGAACGCTCAGGTCGTCCAAATTCGACAGTTGTCTCGGAAAACATACACAAAATTCTAAAGCTCATTTTGAAGTTGTGTGAGATTGTAGAGGAGTTGAAGCTATCAGAAGACGAAGGCGTATTCACTATTTTATTAGAACATTTTTTAATGAGAAAGCTGTGTTCAAAGTGGGTGCCGCGTTTGCTCACAGTCGATCAAAAACAAAAAAATGTATCGGTGATGCGTGTTTTGCACTTGTTTCAAGTCAGTATATACGGGTTTTCGTCGTCAATGTGACAATGGATAAAGCATGGATCACACATTTGATTCTGGAATCAAGTAAAAGCCGTATAAAGCGAACAAACACGCAAATATGAGAACGTAAGGTTTTGGCCTCTGTATTTTGAGATGGGTAAGGCATTTTGATCATCGCTTTCGTTGAGAAAACAAAACCTCAAAAGCATAATTGGTGCGTTTGACGGAAGAAATATCCAGAAAACGGCCATAAATAATAAAAAATATGTTCTTCACAATTGTTCAGCGTATCACAAGTAGATCGTAATGACTGCATGCATTGCATTTCAAATTTCTTTTGAACCTTCCCTATTTTCTTGATCTCGCCCCCAGCGACTACTGGTTCAAAAGAATGCTACAGGGAAAGAAATGTAGTTACAATGTAGAAGATGAGACATAGTTTGATGCCAACTACTAATCGTTCAAAAATAATGCATCAAATTGTTAGAGAAGCGTTGACAACCGTGTATCACCATAGAATGAGACTATGTTGATGAATAAAGTCGAATTCTGATTAACAGTTGTTTTTTCAGCGACTTATTAAAAGTATTAAAAGAATAGATGTTTTAACATATTCATTATAGAATTTCAATACTTTTGTAGAATGTGAATATATAAATGTACGTATATTATATGTATATATATATATATATCACTATATTGCAACGGCCGTTTCATCGCTTTTCCCTATAATCAAGTGAAAATGGGGCTCGTGTTTTTGTAAGTCATCATTCTCATCAGATTGTTTATTAAGCCATTAGTACACCCACCTAGCGAAGTACTGATAGGACTTTGTCCGCGGGCATCTTGGTCAACAAACTCACGTACTCTAAAATCACCATCTGGTTGGAAAAAATGAGACCCTCTCTCATTGTTTCCAGAAAAGATCACGAGTTATTGATATATGATTGTGATTTTACGGCTTGTGTGTACATGAAAGACATATGCAACTGTAATACGTATAAGATATACTAGACTATTGTTTACTAGGCATTTGGAAGTCTAGGATAAACCAAATGTGAGAGCGAGAGGGGGATAAACCAGCAAATATAAACCGATTTAGATGGATATGTAGATAGGTACACATTCAGATATATATGTAGATAGAGAGATTTATAGACAGAAAACGACATATAGATTTAAAAAGAGAAAGAGAGGAAGTGTTACAGATACACATAAACACATTCTGATAGATAGATAGATAGATAGATAGATAGATAGATAGATAGATAGATAGATAGCCTAATGCAGTATTTTCCTGTAACGTTGTGTTAGTTGTGTACATTTCGTCATGTGCTCTTATCGAAATCTGTATCAGCTCGTTCCTGTATTAATTGTTAGATCTTTCGCTTTGTAGTTGTAGCTTTTTCTATTCCAATGAGTTACCACTTACCGAGACGAAAACCCACTCGAGGATAAGGGTTAATAAGATTGCCAGTTAGATAAACAATACTACGAAATGATTGAAAAGGATAGAAAGAATGAAAAAAAGTTGATTACTAAAGATGGGGGGATCGATAAGTAGTTTATCACATTGGGCTTGAAGACGACTGTGTTGAAATATTCAGGGAAGTAGTACTTTGGCAATGTGTTCGACATATATAAAGGTATTGGAAAGAATTTCTATTCATAGAAAATTCCGTTTTGTTTACGGTAAACCGATAAAGAAAAGAAAGTATTTTGCATTGATGATACAACACGAGTTATTGATGTGAATGTTTAACAGGAATGGACCAGACATCCGAGCTTGTTTAAGCATCTACATTTATTTCGAAGTTAATAATTATTTGTGAAACGTCTGGATGTTCATAATAGCGTGACATTTCATTTGCTTGCAGGTCGGATACTTTTCTACTTCTGTACTTTTCATGTTTATTCATACGTTCTTCGCAATGTTGAGTTGAGATTGACATTCTACAGTACTTGTTTCACGTTCAATCTTACGTGATTTTTTTCTGAATCTTGTGACTTGCAATCGTGAATATATATATATATATATATATATATATATATAATTGAACAAGAGGTGAAAGTTCCTGTTTGTTCCTATTTTGATCAAATTTATCGAGTTTGCGAACCAACGATCTAATGTTGTGCTCCAGTGTGAATAAGAACTTCCCATATTTGCAAACGTTTTCAAGCACTGGTGAATTTATTGCGAGCGTCGATTAAGAACGTTTAAACACTTTTTAATATACCCTCTCCACTCTTCGTATCGTATATATATATATATATATATATATATATATATATATATATATATATATATATATAGATATATGTATATTGTTTATTTAATCATGATCAATACAAAAAAGGAGTATTGATTTACTCCTCTCCAGGAGTTAGGCAAAGGCCAGTTTTTATCTTACTCCCACAAGTAAGATGTGACCTAAGGTCGGGTCGGGAAAGTGGGGTTTTAATATTGCCTGGGCAGCCCGTCGGCATTCCCCGGTAAGGGCGCCTCAGGCAGTAAACAATAAACTTACTCCTCCCCAAAGAGGGGAGGCGAAGCCTGGGAGGGTGGACCTCCTAGAACTGCACAGGACAGACCCATAGACCGGCGTAAATCAAGCCCCGAAGGCCAAGACAATACCAGTCTATGCGGTGCAGTATCCATCGGAACAGATACTACACTTTGATCTTAGCCAAAAGGCCAAGAAGTTTGCATAAACATTGAGTAATAAATCACCGACGAATGCATTTCATCTGGAAATATTTCCCTTTTCTTTCCTGTTCTTTTTCCTTCTGTTTTGTAGATATATATCAAATTCACTTTCTCTTTACGTGGCTCCGATATCGAATGGCCCATCAACCCGAAATAGTACACCTGACAAACCGACACACGGGCGCGTACAGAGACGTACTCATACACACACTCACTCATACACACCCAAACATACATGCACACACACATACACATTCACGGACAGATACGTATACGGCTGGGCGTCAGAACTCATGCTCCCAAAAATAATAAAAGCCGACACTCTTGCAGCGTTTCTGCAGAGCGATGAAAACAATTCGTCTTTCATCCTGCTAAAATGGCGATAAACATCGATTGAAAAAGAATTCATATATGCCACCCAACACTTCTTTTTCTTGTAATCTTATTTTGTTGTTCAGGGTGGTAAACAATGACGGAATCCACATTCATCCCCACGGCTCCTCGCACACCGCATATATCACCTCTTCCATCACGACCATTAATAACATTATCAACATGACAGCAAAATCAGCCAGTTTCACGATCAGCACAGGCGACACCTATTCAAATATAATAATGATGATGATGATGATGATGATGATGATAATAATAATAATAATAATAATAATAATAATAATCATAATCATCATAATCATCATAATAATCATCATAATAATAATAATAATAATAATAATAATAATAATAATAATAATAATAATAATAATAATAATAATAATAATAATCTGAGGCATAAGTTTGCTATTATAAAAGCTGCTACCCTACAGAAAGAGGCTACCGAAAACGAATGAAACATCTCTGGGACATTGCTAGTGACTACCATACAACGGAACAAAGGATAGCAGATCAAGCAAGACAGATCCTCAAGCGAGGATGGTTCTCGGAGATGGAGCTGACGGAAATCAGACAGAAGATTAATGGCCAAACGGAGCAAGAAACACCACCGAAGGAGAAACCACAGGAAGAGGACGGGCAAAACATACACACTGAAACTGAAGAGATTGAAGAATACGGAATCACAGAACCATATGAGATAGAAGACTGCGGAACCAGAGAACCTGCTGAGATAGAACTCAACGAAAAAGAAGCAAGTGAAGTGGAGAACATTAGACGATACATGTTAGAAAACAAAACAAAACTCCCATCGCTCAGGAATGAAGTAGCGAAGAAGTTAAAAGCAGAAACAGAAAGAGTAAACAGACTCCTCACACACATCCCAACAGAAACTATTACAGAGCTAAACAACCTGATATATGCAGGGGCAAAATCGGTAAGTATGAAACTAAGAAACGAAGAGAATGGACAAAATAGAGGACCGACAAAACCTGGATGGGAAATCAGACTGGAAACCCAGATCACCACACTTCGGAAAGAAGCTAAAACCGTGAACAGAAGGAAGGAGGACATGAAACGATTAAGAAGCAAAAATCAGAAACGCAAGGAAAAACTAAATGAGAAACATGAAGAAATAAAACAAAAGATAGCAGCAATAAAAGGAAGACTGAGACGATACAGGTACAAATCAGAACAGAGCAAAGAGAACAGGACCTTTGAAAACAATGAAAGCCAGTTTTGCAAAAACGTAGATGGAGAAAAAACAACAACAGAGCAACCTAACCATACAGAAACAAAACAATTCTGGAGCAAGATATGGGAAGAAACAAAAAAGCACAACAAGAATGCCCAATGGTTGAAAAACATGAAAGATGAACTGCAGGAAATCGAACAAGGAACCGAAACAGAAATTAACAAAAAAACGATCAAGAAAACCCTAAGAAAAATGGCAAACTGGAGAGCACCAGACCACAATGGAATACATGCATACTGGTTTAAAAAATTCATGACCCTGCACGAAAGACTAGCGCAGAAACTGAGTGGATGTATCCGCAAAACAGACGTACCAGAATGTATGACGGAAGGAAGAACAACATTAATACAAAAAGACCCTAAAAAGGGAACGACTCCTAGCAACTACAGACCGATAAAATTTCTACCAATAATGTGGAAAATTCTCACAGCACAACTGAGAGAACAACTCTACCAATCCCTGGACAAACGTCGACTGCTCCCCGAGGAACAAAAAGGATGCCGGAAAGGACAAAGAGGGGCACATGATCTACTATACATTGATACAAAATACCTTGAAGGAGGTGAAGAGCGGACAAAGGAACATAGCCATGGCGTGGATTGACTACAAGAAAGCCTACGGCAGAATCCCCTAAACATGGATAATTGAATGCCTAAAAATATACAAGATACCAGACAGGATTATTAATCTTATCCAGAAAGCAATGGAAACATGGAGACTAAAACTAACAGCCGAAAGACAACATCTGTCTGAGATAAAAATACAAAGAGGCATTTTTCAAGGAGACTGTCTATCACCACTATTGTTTATAATAGCCATGATGCCACTCAACTACATACTCAGAAAGTGTGATGCCGGATACAGGTTTACGGATACAGAACAAAGAATAAACCACGTGATGTACATGGGTGACCTTAAACTGTTTGCAAAAAACAAAAAAGAACTGGAAAAGCTGATAAATACAACCAGGATATTCAGCCAGGATATCCAAATGGAGTTTGGAATAGAAAAATGTGCACTGCTAGAGATCAGAAGAGGAAAACTGGAGACGACAGAAGGTATAGAACTCCACAACCAAGAGGAGATGAGGACGCTAGGAGAACAAAGTAGTTATAAATACCTGGGAGTTCTGGAAGCAGACACAATCAAATATACAGAAATGAAAGAGAAGATTGGAAAAGAATATCTACGAAGAACAAGGAAACTCTTAGAAACTAAACTATATAGCAGAAACCTAGTAAAAGGGACAAACACATCGGCTGTATCACTAATAAGATACTCTGGACCATTCATAGGCTGGATCAAAGAAGAACTCAGGCACCTTGACCAGAGAACTAGAAAACTAATGACTATGCACAATGCATTGCACCCAAAAGACGATACGGACATACTCTACATGAAAAGAAATGAAGGAGGTAGAGGACTGGTAAGTATAGAAGACTGTGTGGAAGACACCAAAAAAGAGCTGGAGAAATATGTAACCCAGAACACGGAAATACTGATCACCACAGTAAGAGACCCCAGCTCAACAAACAACTCCGGAAGCACTGAAACCAAAAACAAAAAGATAAGAAAGGAAAAGTGGGAAGAAAAACAACTACATGGAGGCTTTATAAGACTCACAAGCGATGAAGCCAATGAAAACAGCTGGGCATGGCTAAGAAATGGACACTTGAACAGAGAAACGGAATCTCTGCTGACGGCCGCACAGAACAATGCGATTAGGACAAACTTTATTAAAGCAAAGATAAATAAAACCCAGGAAAATAGTAAATGCCGATTGTGTGGACAAAGAGACGAAACGATAAATCATATAATAAGTGAATGCAGCAAGCTAGCCCAAAAGGAATACAAGAACAGACATGACAGCGTGGGGAAAGATATACACCGGGAAATGTGCAAACAACTGAATTTCGAATATGCAAAAAAACGGTACAAACACAAACCAGAAATTGTACAAGAAAACGAAAAACACAAAATCATATGGGATATGAATGTACAAACAGACAAACCCATAACAGCAACGAGACCGGATATGATAATAATTAACAAGAAAGAAAAATCCTGCAAAATCGTAGACTTTGCCGTTCCAGCGGACCACAGAGTGAAGATCAAAGAGACGGAAAAAAGAAGCAAAATGCTAAACTTGCCAGAGAATTGAAAGGAATATGGAACACGAAGAAAGTCAGTATAACACCAACAATCATAGGAGCACTAGGAACAGTCCCCAAAAACACGGAGAAAAGACTAGGAGAAATAGGAATCAAAGGGATAACTGAGACCATACAAAGGACAGTAATGATCAAAACAGCTACAATCCTGAGAAATGTCCTCGAATGCGGAAACCAACCCACATAAGCAACGAATGGAGAACAAACACATAGAAGCATAAGACAACAGAACCGGGGAAAATACAACTACCCTCTAACAACCCACCTCGATGGTTCGTCCAATTCGTGTCGGAGCCGGCTGCACATGCTCTTTGTCAGTCCCTTCCAAGCGGAATCCCCTATAATCTCGGAGCCGGCGACCCGCCTTTCATAATATCCTTCTTCCAAGGAGCCCCATTTATGTACACATTGACCCCTACCGATTTTCCTAATTATTCTCGAAATGCCGGCCGTTCTGGCGCACATGTCAATTCGACTCGATCCGAAATCAAGTTCAATTTCCACCAACCTAATTCTACAATCAATCATTAAAATCCGTTACGTAGTTTCGATAGTCTTTTAGGTCCCGCTGACTCACAATGACATCTCTTACATCCTCATCCCCTCCGCCTTTCCGTACGTGAAGGAAACTCCCCGGTTTCCATTCAAGTCGGTAGCAGCAATCAGGCTACATATCATACCGGCTAGACATAATATACCTCGTTAGCTCTTTCGAAGCGCTCCATACTATCGAAGACCACGAGATTTCTCCAGTGCAATCCACTTTTGACTCTACACAGTTTCCTCAGTTACGATGGCAAAAAATAAGTACCAGTAGCATACATGGGATCTTTATCTAGATATTTTTCCTTTTGATTTTTACAACCCAGTCGACCACCAACTTACTCTTCATTCATCTTCAGCCACTTTTTAAAAATTATATAATTATTCCAATACAAAGAGGAAGAAACATATTTTTCTTCTTCCCTTCTTGATAAGCCAAAACAACACAAAGTAAAATGAATAAAATGAGTCTCTCTCCTTCCTGTGGTGGTCACTTACCGACTTTCCGAATCCACGGAAATCTACTTTCCTTACAATTCAACAATTATAACGTTTACAAACTGAAAACAAAACTTATCTTTCCTTTTATTTTTCTGTCTTTCTCTCTCTCTCTCTTTTTCTCTAAAGCTCAATGGTTCGCAAAAAACAAACAAGAAAAAAAAACAAATAACAAAAAAACAAGAAAAAAGACAAATGAACAGGGAAAGCGTCTCCTTTTACATCAACATGGAAGGTCCCATCTAATCAGAAAACACAAAACATACAAAAAACAACAATAACAATTTCTGAAAACAATTATTCATTCAAGTCAAGCATTTCTTTCTTTTGATTTGACCCTTTTTTCTTGTAAGAAAAAAAAAACACACACACAAACATATTTCACCACCAACAATGCCGCACTCAATAACCACTCCACAACTGAGAAAAAAAGGAAACCACTTCTCTGCGACATGGAAAGCACAAAAAACATGGTGGCAACATAAAACAAAACAACAGAAATAACATCCCTGACAATGGTGTTTCTCTGCTCCCGACCAAAATGTCTACCCTGATGTCACAATTGTCTACGGGCGTTGAGTTATTGTGTGTGTGTCCGTCTCTCGACGTGTTGTGTTATTTTGTGTGTGTGTGTGTCCGTCTCATCTGTCTTTCTTTGCTTTCCCTTTTCCTTCCTTTTTCTCTTCACCTCTCTCTCTCTTTCTACCTTCTTCTTCTCTCTCTCTCTGTCTCTCTTTCCACAGAAACCACCATCAGAGAATAATTCGCACACTCAATCTTTTCTCTCTCTTTTCCTCTGTTGCCAAATCCCCAAAACAAAATAAAGTTATTTCTTTTTTTCAGGATTAAAACGAAACACGCCAAACAATGGAATGCAAAAAAAAGAACAAAAAAAAACATGGAGGTCCGTAACACTGGTTGTTACGACGGCCGTGCTCGTACACAATATAAAAAAAAGTGAATTCGGTCTTTATCTTTTCGACATCTCACCCCATTTGATTTACTTTAAATATCGAACTTCTTTCTCTTTATTTTCTCTACTGAATAAATTCATAATGTTGTTGTTTTTTATTTCTTTCAGTTCATTTTTTAAGTAAATTAATTTATTTTTAAATCGTCTCCTTCACGACACATACACCTTCTTTTCGTCTCATTTTAAAGTCTATATTTCTTTTTTCTTTTCATTTCTTTCTTACATTTCTTTTCTTCTTACTTTTCTTTCTTCTCACTTTTCTTTTTCTTTATTCTATTTTGCAAGTGATTCGTTTGTTCTGTTTTTATTTTCATCGTCTCTTTTCTATTTAATATTACGTCGATAAAAATGTTCCCATTCTTTCCTTTCCTTTCCTTTAAACAAAATCATATTCTTTCTTTTTTCTTTTCTTTCTGATTACTATGTTCTTTCGACTCAACAGTCTGTTTCTTTTCTTTGACAGTCTATTCTCACTTAATAAAAAGTACATTCGCTGGTTGTTTTTCATCGTCTCTTTTCTCTTCTACTAAACTTTGTTTAACAACTAATACCATGTCTATACTTTTCTTAGTTATATTTTTCTTTCTTTTTATTATTCTTTTTTGTCTATATTTGCTTTTTTTAAACAAGATGTCGATAAATATCTTTCTACATTAAACAATTTATACACTTGGAAAAGCTACTCACGGTCTGACTCTCCTCTCACTTTTCTTCTTTTTTTCTTCACCTATCTCTTCCTGTGTCCCCCTCTCTCTCTTTTTCTCTGTCTTTTCCCTTTGTCGTTCACGTCGTCTTCCTTCTTCTGGCCCCGCTGTGTCCTTCTGCTGGACCACATATCGTCTGTGAGATCGCGGTTTGCACACACCCTCAGGACTAAGGTCAGTCGGCCCAAATCTGAGATGTTGTATACTCCATATAGGAGATGTTCAGTGCTCGATTACATTCTCGGGCGTGCACCCAGGATTTATCTCTGCTGATTTGTATATCTTTTCCTTTGGCCATGATAAATAACATGGCCTCTAGGGATTTAGTTTAAGAGATTTATCGAACAATCACATAGACAGAGATTTAGTGTTTTTCTGCACTAGAGAAAGAGAGCAAAGAAAGGAATTACCAGGGAAACATATTCAGACCTATTGTGGCACTGCTCCTCCCCGACCCCTGCCTATTCTCACGGATTGGGCCTTTACACAACCGCATCGGTCAAAAGTCAGGAACAGAAAGCAGCAAAAGACCCGCACGGAAGTGACATCATTTCAGATTTCCCTGCTACTCCCACCACATTTAAGAGCGGCTTCCCACCCTTTGACGCGCTCTTTCTCTGGGGCGCATCACTATCTAACAACACCACCGGTTATTATCAGTGTACAATTCTTGGCCTTTTGGCTAAGATCACAGTGTAGTATCTGTTCCGATGGATACTGCACGAGACTGGTCCTGTGCAGTTCTAGGAGGTCCACCCTCCCAGGCTTCGCCTCCCCTCTTTGGGGAGGAGTAAGTTAATTGCTTACTGCTTGAGGCGCCCCTACCGGGGAATGCCGACGGGCTGCCCAGGCAATTTTTGATGGTCAGAGTGCTCACCTCTCGGGCGCTGGCTTTTCAACCCCCACTTTCCGACCCGACCTTGGGTCACATCTTACTTGTGGGAGTAGGATAAAACTGGCCTTGTGCCTAACTCCTGGAGAGGAGTAAATAATACAATCACTGTGTAAGAAAATAATAATAATAATAATAATAATAATAATAATAATAATAATAATAATAATAATAATAATAATAATAATAATAATAATAATAATAATAATGGAATCAAAAAGAGTACTGAGAACGACAGAAATACACACACACACAATATATGGCATCAGCCACGGTTGATACCACACCAAATGGTCGTGTAAGAGCAAATAGGATTAACAATCCGTAGAGAGAGTGTTGTATAGTCTTTAATTTCTCGTACCTAATCTTCTTCGTCGCGGAGGGGGTGTCGTGTAGTGGTTGGATTCTTTCTTCTTTTCTGTACTGCCGTGAACATCGCCGTCCGCTGTGTCTACAACAAAAAACCTTCCCAACAAAATTCACGAGGCAACAATCTTTTTACTTTGATTTTGTTTTATTCAGGCGTCAGTTACTGTCGTCGCTGGATATGTTTCACTAACGTTGAGGGAGAGACTAAATTACTACTCTATCGTTGTTAATTCCTAGCTTTACTCCTTAGCCATTCTATGAGGGAGAAGAAGGAATCTCATACCTGTATTCTCTTAGGGAAATAAATTCCCATTTTTCATTTCGAACTACATAGAGAAATACATCTGTTCGGCTTGCTTCCAAAACCCAGTCTGGCAAAACTCTGTTTCCCACACAATAGCCCGTGACGTCACAGAACCCCTATGCGCAGGTGCATCTTGACCCTTGACCTGAGGTCTCGTCAACGTGGTGGACCTGTCAACGCCTGTGAGCTCCGACTATGAGAAAAGCGCTATTTTGCACTCGGTTGTACGGGTTCACCCGCACTAAATCACGCAAGCCAAACCAAACGATCTCCCACACATACGTCCGGTCTCACAGGGCCATTATCCAACAAGAGCACTAACCAGACCTCCACTGAAAGGGTACGTCCAGTACTAAACCCTTGGGGAGGCTTATTGCTACTAAAATCTATGAAAGGACTAATTATCGTTGCTAGTTAAATAAACAACGGTAAGTGGCTGTTCTGATAACGCTAAATCATTTGCGATGGTTATCAAAAGAGGTGAAAAATACTGGAAATCTTGGGAGAGTTGTGATAATTAACTTCGTATAAAACACTAGTGATAAATAATAATAAGAAGAAGAAGAAAGAAGAAGAAGAAGAAGAAAAAGAAGAAGAAAAAGAAGAAAAAGAAGAACAAGAACAAGAAGAACAAGAACAAGAACAATCACCAGAACAAGAAGAACAAAAACAAGAAGAATGAAAAGAACAAGAAAGCCTACGACAGAATACACCAAGCATGGATAATTGAATGCTTAAAAATGTAAAAGATACCCGGCAAGATTATCAATCTCATTAAGAAAGCAATGGGAATAAGAAGACTAAAACTGACTGAGATAGAAATCTGCCAAGGAGACTTCCTATTACAACTACTGTTTATAATAGCCATTACGCCACTCAACTACATACTCAGAAAATGTGATGCCCGATACAAGTTTACAGACGCAGAACTAAGAATAAATAACCCATGTACATGGATGACTTGACACTATTTGTAAATAGCAAAAAGTAACCGGAAAAGTAGATAAATACGACCAGAATATTTAGCCAAGGCATTCATATGGAATTCGGAATGGAAAAATGTGCACTGCTTAAGATTAAAAAGGGAAAACTGGAGGCAACTAAGGCCATGGAGTTGCCTAATCAAGAGGAGATCAGAGCGCGGGGCGAACACGTTAGCTATAAATATTTGGGAGTTCTGGAAGCAGACATCATCCAATCTACAGAAATCAAAAAACTAGATTGGAAAAAAATACCTGAGAAGAACAAGAAAGCTCTTAGAAACGACATTATATAGCAGAAACCTCGTAAAAGGAATACACACATGGGCAGTATCACTAATAAGATACTCTGGACCATTCATAGACTGGACTAAAGAAGAACTCAGGCACCTTGACAAGATTACTAGAAAATGAATGACCATGCACAACGCACAATATCCAAAAGACGATATGGACATACTCTACATGAAAAGAAACGAAGGGGGGAGAGAACTGGTAGGCATATAAATTTGCGTGGAAAACAAAAAAAAATCAGAACACAGACTGATCACCGCAGGAAGAAACGCCGTCACAACGAACAACTCAGGAAACACCAAAACCACAATCAAATAGACAAGAAAATAAAAGTGGGAAGAAACACAAATTTATCTACGTTTCATAAGAATGACAAGAGAAGAGATACACGAACATAGCTGGTCACGGCTAAAAACGGTCACCTTAACAGAGAAACGGAATCCCTACTGACGGCTGCACAGAACAATGCGATTAGGACAAACTATATTAAAGGTAAAATATATAAAACACAGAAAAATAGTTTAATTCAGACTGTGTGGACAAAGAGACGAAACAGTAAATCACATAATAAGTTAATGCAGCAAACTAGCCCGGAAAGAATACAAGAACAGACATGGCTGCGTGGGGAAAGTAGTACACTGGGAACTATGCTAACGACAGCATTTCAGACATTTCAGACTTTGAAGTACAAAGATAAACCAGAGACAGAACTGGGAAACGAAAATCATAAAATTCTTTCGGTCATAGAGGTGCAAACAGATAAACTCATACAGGCAAAGAACCGGATGCCATAATAGTCAACAAGAAGGAAACATCCTGCCAAATCGTAGATCTTGCCGTCCCAGCTATCCAAGACGTGAATATAATGGAAACAGAAAAACGAAGTAAATACACGGAATTTACCAGAGAATTGAAAAGGAATATAGAGCAAGAAAAAAAATCAATATAATTCTAATAATCGTAGGGGCACTAGGAACACTTCCGAAAAAGAATTGAAGAAAGACTGGGGAAATTGGAACTAAAGGGAGAACTGAGACCATATAACGGACTGCATTAATGAAAACAGCTGCAATCATAAGGAAAATCCTTGAATGCAGAAACCAACCCACATAAGTTACGAAGACAAATCAGTCACATGCAAGTCGCAATAAAAAAAAAACAAATACAAAAAGAAAGAACACATCCACGGGAACCAAGAAACAGAAACTTGAAAAACTTTTATAAAATACCCACCACTCCCGAAAACACAAAACAAAAAAGTGATAGCAGCTGTCTCGGCTGATTCCACAAAAAATAGTCGTGAAGAGTCAAGGAGGATGAGAAGCCCGAAGAGGGAGAGCACTAACCAGATTTCCATTGTAAGAGTGCAGATAATACTTGGACGTTAGCGGAGGCTAATTGCCACCCAAATGCCAGAGGAGACAAATGGTCGTTATTAGCGAGAGATCAATGGCAGTCGGCGGTTGCGATACTGCAAGGTCATATACGGTGATTATCGAAAAGAGCTGGAGAGTACTGGTAATCTCGGGAGATTTGTTATCACTCAGACTCCAGGGAACACCACCGGTTGTTGTCGGTGAGCAATCACTGACGATGACTTGTGTGAGAACACCTAGTGAGTAGAAATAATAATCTATACAGATAAAAGTCAATTTTTATTCGTCCATTATAGAAAATTTATATGTTAACAGTCAGAACATTCCCAAATATTTCAATTGAATTTAATTATCCAAGGAATTTCAAGATAACATTTAAACTTTCTTTTGAATCCATCTGGGATAACTAGGTCAGGTATGAGTATTGATTTACTCCTCTCCAGGAGTTAGGCACAAGGCCAGTTTTTATCTTACTCCCACAAGTAAGATGTGACCCAAGGTCGCGTCGGGAAAGTGGGGTTTGAAAAGCCAGCGCCCGAGAGGTGAGCACTCTGGCCATTAAAAATTGCCTGGGCAGCCCCGTCGGCATTCCCCGGTAGGGGCGCCTCAGGCAGTAAGCAATAAACTTACTCCTTTCCAAAGAGGGGAGGCGAAGCCTGGGAGGGTGGACCTTCTAGAACTGCACAGGACAGACCCATAGACCGGCGTAAATCAAACCCCGAAAGCCAAGACAATACCAGTCTATGAGGTGCAGTATCAATCGGAACAGATACTACACTTTGATCTTAGCTAAAATGAGTAGTGTCTATCATATAACTGAAATATATTATAACGTAAAGAAACAAAATCTATTTTAAAAATTAAATGTTCTTCCTTTCATAAAACGATGATAAAAATAAACAAAAAATATCTTGTTTGAATATGAATATATAGATAGCTGATATAGGAATTGCTGTTATTGGCACAGCTTTTTAACCAGGACGGATAATATTAATTCTGAAAACGTTTAAGAGTAACATGTGGCTATAGGCGCTGTCTGCTTGTATATCTGTCTATAAATCTATCTAATTAATAGATCCCCTTGGATTACTACTTCTGTTTCTCTCCTACATAATTAAGTGTAAATGGTGCTTGCGATGATGTAACCTTTTTCTTTCAATAAACAGCATTTCCAAATTTTCGTACGAAGATTTTTCTCACATCCAAGAGGAATTTCATGGAGGCCGACAAAAAATTCCGTGCAGGTGAAAACTTACTATGATGATGATAAAAATGACTGGTACTATTTTGTTCCGGAAATGGTGAAAGTGTGTCCTGGCCTAACTTTAAGGATGAAAGTGAAAAGAAATCTTAGAACTATTTTTCAGATTAGGTGAAAGGAGTGTTAGATAACGGGTGTGTACGTCTACGTGCATACATTTTATCACAGATTAATGAGTGCAGGGACAATGACTTTGTCAGTGGGTGCAACTAAGAAAGTTGAAAGAGTGTACTGAGAATAACCAGTTACCAAGTGGTAAATCTGACGGGTGTGGCCAGGAAAAGTCAAGACTCAGAACGATATGCGAATAGAGGAACACGGATATGACGTCACGTGGGACAAAATCGAGATAGAACTGTTAGATTTTGAAACAGTTTGGAAGTTGATGCAAACACTCTCTAACAAAATGTCTTTACAACCACAACACTGTTCAGGGTCGCACACGGTCATGGGTGCTGTCTATCTATCTATCTATCTATCTATCTATCTATCTATCTATCTATCTATCTATCTACCCCACTAATAATTCCAGTAAACTTAATATATCTTTCTCTCTCCTACATTATTAAGCGGAAATGGTACTTGTGATTAGTAAACCTTTTTTTCTTTCAATAAACCTCCATCAAGAAACCTTGCGTTCTCTCAAATCTTCTTAATATAAATCAACGAAGTTATACGAACAACGGGCTTTTGGCCAAGATCAAAGTGTAGTATCTGTTCCGATGGATACGGCATCCCATAGACTGGTATTGTCTTGGCCTTCGGAGCTTGACTTACGCCTGTCTATGGGTCTGTCCTGTGCAGTTCCTTCTCACCCTTTGAGAAGGGGTTAGTTCATTGCTAATCGCCTGAGGCTCCCGTACCGGGGACTGTCGACGGTACTGCCCACGCAATTTTGAAAAAGCCCCAAGTACTCTTCCTCTAGAGTGCGCAATTCCCATTTTCCGACCTTGTGTCACATTCTACTCTGTGGGAAGTAGATAAATAGGGGTTCTTAGACGAAACAAAATCAGGCATTCTGTGCTGGGTGGCCTTGTTCTCTGCCCGTCTCAGGTATGGTGCTGTGTAGTTCAAGGAGCTCTACCGTTACAGGCTTTACTTTAGAAGGGCTTAGGTATTGCTAAACGTAGCATCCATAATACGTTTTTCATCTAAGTCACCGCTTATCAAGGCTCGGAGGCCACTCGAGATAAGGGTTAAAAGGATTGTTGGCTGGTCGATGATCGCCGTCACAAGAGGATTTGAAACAATGGGTGGAATAAGCAAAATATTACTTAAAAGGGGTTTGATTTACAAAAAAGCCGGCGGGACAAAAATTGTGCACGTCAGACTTGAAGAAGGCCCTGCTGTCGTCGGTAGGGAAGCAGAATCCTTATAACTTGTTCCACGGACGGTATGTTCTAGGAAATAAACCTTGTTCATGTAAGTTCCTACTGGTTTTTAGTACCGATAGACAAAGGAATATTATTTACTGTGGTTGTAGCAAATTGAGTTCTTGTTATGCCTGTTTGACAGAGGCCACCAGTAAAGTTCAGTAAAGCACCTACTATGAAACTAAGGATTCAGTAGTGAGAAGTTACCAAAATCTCTTCAATTAGAAACAGGGTGTAAGGACGAGAAGAGATCATCTTCCAGCAGATTGCACAGTCGAATTTGTACTCTGTCAAGACCAGAAAAGGCGTTGCGTTGCGAGTGGCGCTTCCTCGGGTATGAGAGTAGCACTTGTCGTCATTTTTTAATCTGAAGCTTCATAAAAATCAAAATAATGTTCAATTTTTTGGGATACAATTGAAAATCTTGCACTGACAATCAGTGGTCTGTTAACCATTGACTGACGACCACTGGCCAACACGACACACAACTTATGTGGTTGCATTCTAGCGGTTAACCTGGGTTAAGTTGTGGATAGACGTACGAAATGGTTTGTTCGGTTTACTCCTGTTAAGACTCACTTCGTATCTTACAATCGTAGGCGTGCCCCTTTTATTCCTAAGATGGCTCTGCTCTTGAAGAGAAATTGGCTCTGAAACTTTTTAGTCTTTTTCTCTCATGAAATCTTTCTTGGGGTTCACACATTAGATCCATTGCTCTTTCTGCTTCTCTTAAAGTCGGTTCCCTCTATCGCTCTAAACAATTTCTCACACCGTATACTATTCTCTATCTCTAAAATTTATTATCAGACCATGTTTGGAGTAGTGTTGTCATATCTCGGCTGATGAATATCTGTCCCATTTGAGGGTTCTTGATAAGGTGCAGAAACGTATCTGTAATTTGATTGGCTCCATCTTTTCTTCTTCTCTGCACCCTCTCTCACAGATGGTATGCTGCTAGTCTTATTATTTTCTATTAAATACTATTATGACATGTGTTATTAATAATTGTCTGATCTATTCCTAGCTACTTTTGCTCCATCTCGCTCTACTCGTTAGTCTTGTGGCTTCCATGAATTCTCTGTGTTGCTACCTCATTGTAATATAGCTTCCTATTAAAGTAGCTCCTTTCCAAGAACTGCAGTTTTGTGGCACTCCATTCCTGCTGACTGTTTTCCTCCAACCTATAACCTTTATCTTTCCATGATTAAAACCAATAGGCATCTCCTGTCTTTGCGATAATCATCTTTTGTTCTTGTTAGCTTTTTATATCAAGTTGCTGTTTGCCTTGTCTGAATCGATTTTCATAAAAAATACTGATTTACGGCGGGCGTAAGAGTGACGTACTCCTACACAATACTAAGTCCTCGCCCTTCAACCCAGTTCACCGAATAAATCCTTACATCTAGTCGCTTCATGCCTTGTCTGGAGTGCTTTCTATTTAAAAATCTGTGTTTAGTGATGAAAATGACATTTGAAACTGAAGTCTGAGAGACCGACAGACCGAAAGTCGGACCAACGGACATAGCCTCGCATAGCTATCCGAGGACGCATCTAGATTAATTAAAAAAAAAAACAATAACAAGAACTGTGTAGGAAATAGATTACAATTGTCTTAGCCTGATTTTTATTTAGATAATTTATTAGTCTTTGAACATATAGGAGCTATTTTTCGCATTGGCTGTAAGACAAACTCCTATAATAGTCTGTAACAAAAGGATCGTCAATCAAATGTTTATGAACAACAAGGATATGTATTTATTAACGTGACCGACACTGTTGGGTGTAGGTTGCCGAAAGTTAAGAAATTGTCACAGTAAAAACGAAGTAACAATGAAGTAATTCGGCTTCATAAATTATTTTCTTAGAGTGGTGTATCTTCAGTGAAAACCTCGCTCGACTATCCAGTAAACAGAGGAAAGATAGATAACGCTTTCTTCGTAAAGGCCAGAAAGCTCTCTGTCTGACCTGCAAACTCCAAAGGGACTGTAAGTAGTCCTTCAATATTCCGGTTGATATTAATACACCTCGGAGGCTGATTGGTCCTCGTGTGACAACTACATCATATCGTAGTGCCTACTCTCTGGTAGAAGAAGAATACACCTGTTTATGAGTGATACAAATATGTATACCATCAATAATACGTTTTGCTAAAATAATGTTACAATCGTTTTTGAGACTATAAAAAAGTTTGCACGGAGCACTAGTAGTCCATGAACCACCGATTGGTGACCACTGCCTGAGAAGATACTGAAATAATATGGTTTAAGTTATGAAACTGCTATTTGACTTTGGAGCTTGACAGACTGATTGAAGGAGAAAGCCTTGCATAGATATGCGAGAACGCTTTAGAATAACTTCAAAACCAAACATAACAGAAACAAAATGGCCGACAATTGCGTAGGAAATAGATTGCAATTGTCTCAGCTTTGTTTTCATTTTTTCATCAATTTATTTGATTGCAATGATTTTAAAAGTATTATCCTGTGATGTCGCAATTTTATTTCATAATGTGTTTTTCTTATTTCGTTTATTGCACAGCGTAGTGCTAACATTTTTGTGTCCGTGTTAGATTTTTTTTTTCAAACCTATTTTCGTCATTCGTTTAATTTTGATCCCATTCATAATCTGACAGAAATAATTTCATTAATTTATTTCACTCAATTGAAATCCTTGGCCTCTATTTGTTTTCCTTTTATCGATTTTATGTTTGTTAGGTTTTGATTTAACTTTTTTTATTTATTTATTCATGTTTTTACTTATTCATTTAATTATTTATTTATTTTAGAAAGCCGATCGCATTTTCCTTCAAGCAATAATCTCTTTATGTCACTGTGTACGCTTATGCGTTACCATACATTTAGAAATTCAAGCTGGCTTTCCTAAAACAGTCCACGCGCATCACTACTCCCTGCCTCCTTTTCTCTTCTTCCCTCTGTCTCGCACTCTCTTTTTCGCACTCTTTCCTGTTTCTTCATCTCTCTTCTCTCTTTTCTCTATCTACACTCTATTTCTTGCCTATCCTTTTTTCTTTTTTCTCCTCTCTCTCCTCCTTTCTTCTCTAAATCTGTTTCTCTGATTTTCTCTGTTCTTCCCTATCCTACACACTCTCTCTTCTTCTTTTCCCTTCACTCCTTCGATCTCTTTCAGTTTCAATCTCCTTCTTTCTTTCCACCCCTTCTCTCTACTTCTCTTTCCTTATAGTTCTCCTTCTTTCTCCTTCTATCTCATTCTCTTCCCTCTCCTTCCTTCTCTTTATCTATCTTATTCTTTTTCTTATTCCTTTTCCCCCTTCTCCTCTCCCCTCACTATATCTTTCATTGTCTTTCTCCTTATCTCTGGATCTCTCCTTCTGTTCTTCTCTTTACTTCTTTTTCTTTCTCTCGCCTTCTAGCTTTTTTCTTTTACATTCTCTTTCTCATTCTCTCCCCTTCTCTTAATTTTATTTCTATCTCATTATCTTTCTCCTTCTCTCACCTTCTCTCTCTCTCCTTCTCTCTACCATTCTCTCTCGTTTCACTACTCTTCTCTCTATCCCTCTCCTTCTCCCCCTTCTCTCATTCTCTCTATTTCTATCTCATTGTTATTCCTCCTCCTATCTCCCACCTTACTTTCTTATTCCCCCTGTTCTTCTCTATTCTTCTTTCCCAGCTCCTCCTCTCTCATGTTATACCTTCTTTCTTTCCTACTTTCTTTCTCTTTCTCTGCATGTTTCACTGTTTCTGGGAATGAATAAGAAATTGAAATATCCCCAAATAAATAAATAGAAAAGATTAGCTTTTTCTAATCCAGCTGATCGCATCGCATGTTTATTCATGACAATATTTTTGAAAATTATTCCCAACCTAACGTAAAATTGGCGACAGCAAGTATCAAAACTATATCAGTGTTGTAAGAATAGTATTACGATCAACAGTGAAAATAATTGGGGAAAACTCCTATAAATAGTGTATAAAGAAGGTATATATAACAATAGACACAAAGTGAACAAAGTAATTTAGCAATCGCAAGGTTGAGCTAAAAAGTTTTGGGATTTACTCACATCCCCACCAATGCAAGATATGACACAAGTTTAAAGCTGAAAGTCCGGCTTTCCCAAAAAGGAAGCACCCTTGATTAGTTCATTGGGATTTTCCTAGGAAAGCGCCTCAAGCGATTTGTGATGAACTTAAAGGAAATGATGAAGGGGTGTACCTAATCGCCACTACCGAAGCAAAAACTCTTTCTTGGGATGGTGACATCCTGACACTTAGGACACAATAGTTATCTGCAACCCAGACAGAAGGCTAGACTATTTTTTGTGTGTTTCTTTTACATATATTAACCCTAAACACGGCACATTGCCACTGAGACGTAAAATACTACAGTGAATTACGGACCAGATTTATAGTGATATCCTAAGTGAGGAACTGTGTTTGTTCACATTATATTTAAATTTTTGTATATTAGTAAAATTAAGAAAACAGGGAACAGGGGGCATTCATAAGGCAAGCAGTTCAAGAAAAAGAAGTTATTAGAGTAGAAATCCTTTCGACAACTGGAACCGTCTACAGTGAATGGGTGGGATTTTGCTGATTGTCGGATTAGTCCGGGGGTATTTACGTCAATGGGGCACTAGTATAGCAAGTTCATCGGAACACATTCCATTGTAGTACTTGTAAAGCAACCACAGGGACGCAACATTGTAGCGATTAGACAGAGGACGGAGCTTGGTTGACAGTGAGAGACCTATTAGATTCGAAGACATTTTTGGACGCTGTTTAAAAGGGAGAAACCAGAGGGTTGTGTACAAGCTCAGATGTGACAGCAATACTTAATGCATGGGCCAATGATGGATTTGTCGATACATAAGCTAATGGTAGGTTTGAGAAGTGTTCTAGCATGATACAGCAGCCTTGACAGTATCTTCTATGTAACGTTCCAATTCACGTTAACCGTGAATGTTAGGTCGGAGAGTTTTAATAGCATTCTACCTTAGAGACCAACAATCGTTGGTAAAAGAGTGTTAGATGAGAAAGAGCACACGGCGGGCCTTATGTGTCGCCGAAATGCATTGGGCGTTTAGAATAACACCCAATTCCTTGTTTTTAAGATATGTCATTATCCCCTCCTTTAAGTTTTCAAAGGGAGACAAACACTTAATTCATAGTCAACGAAACTTTGCGGATATTCATTTAAGATCACAGCTTTCGCTATATATTTTATTATTTTTTTGTCTGATATTTTAATTTTATTAATATTTTCATTTTCATCCTTGCTCTGCGATTGAAAATTATTTACCAAGAAATAATGACAGTGAACATGTTTGTATAGTTTGATATAAAACAAATAAGATTACTTACATTTAGTAACGGAAGTAAAATGGTATGTATTACATATTTAGCTAGGGGTTATTATTGTTAATTGAAGCCCTATAATAACTGATAATTGTTTATTATGATTTTATTGTAAATTTGCTTATCAACGGTGAACTGCCTGAAATGTCTGCAAATGATACAAACTTCATCTCTTTGATTCAGTAATATATCTTTTTCAGGGCACGTAATAATAGCTAATGTTTCATTAAGGCAAAGGCAACATGTTGGGTTATTTAGCATGGGGTTAAAATATTTTACTATGCTCTATTGCAGTGCGGGTGCCTTATTGTTCATCTTCAGAAACCAGATGTATTTGGATAATGAGAAGAATGGATAACACCTTTGAGATTGTACATACAATATTGAACTGCAGGTATATCCTATTTTTGAGAATTATTGATAATCTTTAAGTATATCCTATTGTGGCCAATTCTTACCAATAACTATCTATAGACTACAAATACTTTCTGAAAAGGAGGCATTTTCGATGAAATGTCTCGAATTAAAAAGGGTTGTACAATCCTTGACCGCACCTCTCTGATTTAGCATTTCTTAAATGACGTCACATGGAGAATTAGTAGAGTATGCGGAAAACACCTGAGATAAGTCTAAAATATCATTTTAGAGTTTTCCTTATCCGAGACTAGTTGCTCTACCAAGATTTGAACATCCAGTCTACCCTATTATTTTACCCATAGCTAGGGGGCAGACATATAGATTAATACTTTCCCAGGGTATTAGAGAACACTGCTACACGGCCATTCCCACTTTCAAAACTACGGCAGCTGGTCACCCATCAAATGATCACGTTGCTTAACTTCGGTGGTTCGGCGGGAAACAGCGTGTCAGCTTGATTCGTGACTCGTGACTCATAACTGCCACTAGTTGTTCTGAATGCCCTTTCTCAATCTATAATTTGAGGCACCATTGTCTTTATTCAACCGTCTGTCTACATCATCTTCGTTGGCTTCCATTATTAATTGTATCATCCCAAACAAAATCACGATTACCGCTTGAACTTTGATGACACATTAGTCGCGAACGAAGAAGCCGTATCAGGGTTTAATGAATCGCTATCGTTTCTATCCATCCCAAATAACAATTAGTTTTCGTAACATTTACAGAATATTATAATTGAATGAAAATACGCTAATCTCCACGAACACCTTCGCTCTCTAGATGCATACTCCTCTCTGTATGTCTGCTTGTCTGTCTTTCTCTCTTTCTTTTTCTTCAAGGTCTCTTTCTTTTTCTCTCTCTTTCTATGTATGTATGTATGCATGTATGTATGTATGTATGTATGTATGTATGTATGTATGTATGTATGTATGTATGTATGTATTTTTGGCGAATCTGTTTGTTATTCATTTATTATAAACATTTATAACATAATAACTTTCTAGAATATTTAATGGAAAATATTGTGAAAAACAAAAACAAATAGGCAACAAAAATTATAACCAAAGACAATAACACTTACTTTTCTACTTAGATGCCTTTTTTGTTGTTGTTTTAAACTATTTTAAAACGCTTTTAGTTACATTTTTATCGTGGCTTTCGGAGTCCAGTAAACTCGATAAATTCAATATGGCGCCGAATGCTGATCGTATGACTAAAAATTCAAAAATCGAAAAGTAAAAATTAACAGCTTATAACTCACTAATTGGTCGGAAATTTAATTTTCAACTGTTCTGTATACTGTATATTTTTATTAGCTACATTTCTGTTTACTTTCGATTTGGGGGCGATTATCGAGGCTTCACGTCGAGTAAAATTCTGCGAAAAGTTGAATTTGTCGAGTTTACAAGACTCCGAAATCAACGATAAAAAATTTAAACACAAGCGCTTTAAAATATATTTTTTTGAAATAGGCAGATAATTAGAAGAATAACTTTTCTTACGTCTGATAACATTTATTTATTTTTACCATCCTTTTCCCTGTTAACTATTCTTGAAAATCGCCCTAACTTGATTTTTAATGAAAATCGCTCCAGATAAAGCATTAAGCCACTTGATGTAAAGATCTAAAGAATGAAATACTAACTCAAGGTCAGAAACTAGCCAACGATAAGTGTTATGAATCAATTCTGACTCAGAAAACAGCAATTCTTCCCTCTTTTGTCAGAAACAACGCTCATGGAATGTGAGGACTAAAAGACAAAATAAGAGAAACGAGAGTTATGAGGCTGCTGAAAATAAACTCAAGGTCTACTTTATACTCTCCTTGAATTATTTTTCATTATATATATATATATATATATATATATATATATATATATATATATATATATATATATATAAGTTCGAGCCTCTTGGTAGTTAGGCCTGTTACTCGAATCTATACTGATGAGTCTTCAAGAGACGAAACAAGCTTGCCTATAGATAAATAAATAATATTTAATTATTTAATCATTATTGTAAGCCCCACTCCGTAATAAATGGAGGGCACGTTTATTCGAGCAAACTAATTGCACCTGGCAGTTACGCTAGAGTGTTCTTCCCTTGGTTAAATATTTTAGATGTATATACAGGCACGACTTTGTATTGAAACCGTATTTACACGTCGCGATCGGTTAACAACGTTGGATAGTAAGAGTACTGTCGTGGAGGGGGATGGCTGATTGAAGACATTAGTTTCACTGTAAGCGTTCCTTGACTCGTAAGAGGTAATATTGCTTTAAGCTACTAGTGGTGGGGGCACGTAGAGCCTGCCTTAATCCCCTTCTACACGAAAAGCAACAGAATGGCTACGCCTACTCGACACTGTTGGCCTTTTGGCTAAGATAAAAGTGTAGTATCTATTCCGATGGATACTGCACCTCATAGACTGGTATTGTCTTGGCCTTCGGGGCTTGATTTACGCCGGTCTATGGGTCTGTCCTGTGCAGTTCTAGGAGGTTCACCCTTCCAGGCTTCGCCTCCCCTCTTTGGGGAGGAGTAAGTTTATTGCTTACTGCCTGAGGCGTCCTTACCGGGGAATGCCGACGGGGCTGCCCAGGCAATTTTTAACCCCCACTTTCCCGACCGAATTTGGGTCACATCTTACTTGTGGGAGTAAGATAAAAACTGGCCTTGTGCCTAACTCGTGGAGAGGAGTAAATCAATACTCTACATCCTGTGCTACAGAACATCGCTCTGGTCAAGCCAAACAAGCCGCTGGATGACCCTAAAAGCTACCGCCCGATCTCGCTTCTCTGTGTCCCATACAAACTCCTGGAACAGCTACTATATGCGCGTGAAAACCATACTACCTAAGGAACAAGCCGGCTTCCGTCGTGGCAAGTCAACAATAGACAAAGTCGCCTTGCTAACCCAGGACATCGAGAGCGCGTTCCAGAGAGGAGAAAAAGCCGGCACTGTCCTACTTGACCTCACTGCTGCATACGACACCATCTGGTTACGTGAACTCCATGTTAAGCTGCTGCAAACCATTCCAGATCGATACCTGGTGAGTTTCATCATGGAGATGCTGAGTAATCGTAGCTTCTGCCTCCACACCAGCGACGGCCAACGCAACAGTCTACGGAGACTAAAAACTGGCGTCCCGCAAGGCTCGGTTTTATCCCCGATGCTCTTCAACATATACATCAACGACATACCGACAACAACAGCCAAAAAATACGGGTACGCTGACGACCTGGCCATTCTACAGACGGGCAAAACATGGGAGACTATCGAGGCTGGGCTCACTGCGAACATGACGACCTTGTCCAGGTACCTCAAGAACTGGCGGCTGAAACTGAGTATGGGCAAGACCATGTCCGCGGTATTCCACCTCAACAACCGCGAGGCCAAACGCAAGCTTAAGGTGATGGTCAATAACACCGCCCTCCTGTTCGACGCCACCCCGACGTACCTTGGCGTGAAACTCGACCGCCCACTGACATACCGTCAACACATCGAAAAGGTGAGAGCAAAGGTGACATCACGTGCCGCACTGATTCGTCGTCTGACCGGTACCCCATGGGGAGCCGCAACCAAGACCCTGCGGATATCTACCCAAGCACTGGTTTTCTCGGCGGCCGAGTACTGCGCCCCGATTTGGTGCCGAAGAACCCACACCAAGAAAGTGGACGCAACTTTAAACACCGCCATGCGCACAGTCTCTGGGACACTTCGCGCCACGCCGGTGAACCAACTACCGATCCTCTCCGGTATTGCCCCACCCACTATCCAACGAGAAGCGACTGTCCTGGCACTGTCACGCAATGCCAAGATCGACAAAAGACATCTGCTCCACGACATCATGAGCAAACTCACTCCACCAGTACGCCTCAAATCACGCCACGCACTCTTGCAGCACGCGGATCAGCTTCTGCAAACCGTCTCAGACACCACCTCAAAGCAGATGTGGACCAAGAACCGCTGGAGGGAAGATTGGCAGCAGGCTGACCAACACCGAATGCACAGGTTCATCACCGATCAGCCGACATACCAGGGGCTGAGCTGCCACGAAGGCAATGGACCAATCTGAACCGCCTGAGAACTGGTGTAGGCCGTTTTTCTGCCACAATGAGAGACTGGGGCCTGAGAGAGGGTGCTGCCTGTGAATGTGGCCACCCAGATCAGACAGTAACGCACGTCATAGAGAAATGCCCGCTGTTCAAACCACCTAATGGCGAGCAGGGCATAGCGGACCTTGATGACGATACGAGAACCTGGCTTGCCAAGACCGAGCTGCAGCTTTGAGGGAGCTGGTATAAGAAATAAGAAGAACAACGTTGGATGACAATACCCAGAGTTCTAAGTTAGGTAAGCCAGTTGTTTAAATCTAGTATGTTTAGTCTCGAAGGGACGAAACAAAAAATCATATTCTATTACTATTTATCTAAATGAAAACATACGAATGGTTTTTCAATCTATCTTTACTTATTAACATGAAAGCAGGTTTGTCCTATTTTATTCTATAATACACCATTATTTTTTTTAATATCGTATATCTAGTAGACTGCAAATACCCAGAAACAGTTTTAGGTCTTCTTAATTTGCATAGTTATTTCATAATCAGTTTCTAATAAATCAAGATTCTGCAGAAATACAGTTGTAATTTTCCATGTTTTATTTTCTTAAATTTTCGCAATACTTTCATCTATAAGAAAGAATATGAAATCGCTGGGATGCTAAGAACACATACGTCCGATATCCCCGGGATGCGGCGAACATATACTACACTTTGATCTAAGCCAAAACGCCAAGGAACCATACAGATGTTTTCATGACTAGGCATTTTTAAATAATAAAAAAATATTTCATATATTATTGTATTATCATTTAATGAGGGTGTGTAGTTTAGTATCGGTGCCGTTGTCATTGGGGGAGGGATAATGTAGTATATGTTATGTTGTCATGAGACTATCTTCACCTTTTTGTAGTCAGAGGTTGGGAATTACAGTATTTGCTCTGTTTTCATAATACCATACCATATATTGTTGTAATTAATTATTTATTTAAGATCTCTACATCAAGTTATCCTATGATTCGATTAGTTAACTCAATCCTACTTATAATTGTTAATTATGATACATTAATTACGCGATCCTTTATCATTTGTAATTATGTAATGTTATATTTAAAGAGATAGTGATTGAAATTTCTAATCTTTGTTTTTATTTTTTATTTATTTATTTTATTTTTTTCTATGTTATGTTTACATCGTTCTCACAATACTTTTGAACTTTTTGAAGTGCCTGCAATTGTAACCTACCTCACCACTCTGGTTTAGTAAATCATTCTTATTAGGAAACACAATTATAGCCAGTTTTGCATTTAAACACAAGGAATAGGTAGGGTGTTTAGTGTAGGTATCAGTGCCTTTTTTAAAATACCCCATTTCACTACAGGAACTATACCATTTCTTTTTAGGGATACAATATATCTGGATAATGAAGTGCACTTCTATAAGTATCTATGTTGTTAAATAAGAATATATGGTTTCTATACCTATCCTTAACATCAGTATTAGTACCGCCTATGTAGAATTTTTTTCAAATTAGGATCATTCTCTGGGAAAACTGTGCTAAGATATACTTCATTTTTCATTACACATTTTTCTTGTAACGGGCACTCACTTGTATTTCTACAATTACAATAAAAAATTAAAATCCCTTAATACATTACGCAATATATATATATATATATATATATATATATATATATATATATATATATATATATACATATATGTTTTGTTTATACATATATATATAAGTGTGTTTGTGAGTGTATAAGTGTGTACTATAAGCGTGGGTGTGTTTATGTGTGAGTGTGGGTATGTTTTGGTGTGTGTGCATGGAGTTAAGGAAGAGGAGACGGGCCGAGTCTAGCCAGTCCTGCCTATAGTTTGAGCTGACCGACTTTCTTATGCGTCGATAGGTAGGTGTCAAAGTGTCATCTTATGCAAAAGGGTTTCTCGTCTGAACATTTTGAAATGTAATTTGTCTGTTTGTTTTTTGTCTTTTGCTTTCATTTTTTATGATTGTGTATCGGCGGATCTAATCTTTGCTCATCAGTAAATCTCTGATGAGGGTCCAAAGAGGTTCTGAAACAATTGTTGGATACTCAAACTATGTTTATTTTAATATAAAAGCTGTAATATATATAAGGCACGTTTAAAAAGTATTTGTTTTGTTTATTTTGTTAATATTTGAACTAAATTAATAACTATATATATATATATATATATATATATATATATATATATATATATGTATATAAAGAGAGAGAGGGGGAGTTATAGTTTTAGATCCAACGAGGGTACTTATTTATTCTATAAAAGCGTGATATATTTTCACTTTATTTATGAGTTTACAAACGTTTAGATCTCATGAAACAAATGTCTCCCAACTAAAATGGAGCTTTGCAAAATAATTGTCGGTTGTTATCTGTCGTATCGATCGGAGGATGAACCGGAACTGTTACTTTTCACCCTCCCTTATTAAACTTTCCTTACACTAAATTTAAACAAACATAAATAACAGTCTAAGCAAATAACGCGTCCAAACGAGAGTGACACGTGAGTGTACATTTCCGAAATAGATCACAACAGAAGCTGAAGAGAGCCAGATGGCTAAGTCCTTCTGTGCTTGAAACCGACGGTACAGATATTGTACTAATTATTCTGTACCAATATATATATATATATATATATATATATATATATATATATATATATATATATATATATATATATATATATATATATATATATCGTACATGTATTGTATTAGTTTCTGTAAATGTAAATCCGTAGAAACTCAAGTGTTTATAAAAAGTGCTCAATACCAAGTAGAGCTGTTTATAAGTATAAATTTTTATTTATACAAACATTATTGGTTATATATGTGCATACATGTTTCGGTTGCACTTTTCCAAGAAAGTCAACCTCATCAGACCAAGAATTTTTCATTCCTGAAATTAATACTTATATATATATATATATATATATATATATATATATATATATATATATATATATATATATATATATATATATATATATATATCCATATATATATATACAGGGTGCGTCAGGTATATGAGAACATATTTTCCATTTTATTAAATGATAAAAAAAATCAAACAAAAATATTCTTAATAAAAAACAATTATATAAACATGTAAGCTAAGGTATTGTTTAATAATTTCATTCAATGAAATTCCCCTCTACTTCAATGACAGCTTCGATTCGAGACCTAAACCGACTGCAAGCGCGCTTGAGATGGTCCTCATCTATGTTGTCCATCACTCTGACAATGGATGCTTTTAGAGAATCTTTAGTGTTGTGGGGGTGTTTATTAACATCTCTCTCCACGACGCCCCACACATAATAATCCAATGGATTCAGGTCTGGAGAGTTTGGAGGCCACAAGTTTGGAGTGATGTGATCATAAAAATGATCCGCCAACCATTCCTGAGTGTTTTGAGCCTTATGTGCTGGTGCAGAGTCTTGTTGAAAGATGTAGGGCCTTCCATTTGTTACTCTATCGATCCAGGGCTTAACAACAGTATCCAAGACTTCAATGTAAGCAGCAGAAGTGACTCTTAGTCCTTGCCGAAAGAAGTGTGGTGGCATCACATGTCCTTCGTTGCTAACAACCCCCAAAACCATAACAGTTGCAGGAAATTTTGTATGCATGACTGTTGGAACTTCGGAAGGGTAATTACACAGCCATCTGTCATTCCTTCTGTTTACCTTTTGATCTTGATCAAAGTTTGTCTCATCTGAGAAAAACCAAAGCATGCCTTGCTCAACAGGATGTTTCAGTTTGTTTAACAGCCTCTTGGACCTTATCAAACGATTCTCTTTGGTGGTCTCGGACATAAACTGGCCTCTCCTCATCACATAAGACTTGTAACGAAGATTTTCATGAACAGTCCTTCGAATTGTGGCTTCTGAAACATTCAGGTCTTTTGCGATGGACCTCATTGACATTGACTTTTGGGGGCTCTCATCAATAATATTCTGAACTTGATGAATAATGTTCAGGTGTTCTAATCGTGTCTGACCGTTGGTCGTGCTTTTTACGTTTAGCAACCTGCTTACAATCACCATCATTTTCTTCTAACTCCCTACGAACTTTATAAACAAAAGAAAGGGCGACTTTAAGAAATTGTGCGATTTGTAAATCGCTATGATCTGCCTTTATTGCGACAATTACAGCCTGTCTTTTCATTTGTTCCGTTACATTATTATCTGCCATTTTTCATTATCTGCAAAAAAGAATAAAAATAATTAATATAACGTAACAATAACGACATTACGCGATGTTCTCATATACCTGATGCACCCTGTATATATATATATATATATATATATATATATATATATATATATATATATATATATATATAATAATCCAGGTAAAATATCCGCAGGATAGTGATCCAAAGAATTTCAACCGGGTTTATAAAAAGTGCTCAATATCAAACAGAGCTTTTATATATGAATATTTTTACTTACACAGATATGTAAAAAAATCTGCGACACTGGCATGTCGATGTTATCGATTAACAGCTCTTATAAACTCGGATCTCATCAGGCAGAGTTAAAATCCGATCTTAACCTGGGATCATATTGGGAAAGAATGAAATGGAGAAAAAAATGAAAAAAAATTGAAATTAAAAATTTGGAAAGTAAATTGGTTATGGCTGTTAAGAATCAAAATAAAAAAATAATAATGTCCAAAATTTTTAAAAAAATATTAATATAAAATATAAAATATAAAATAAAATAAAATAAAGTAAATAGAGAGAGAAATAATGAAAAAAGATAGATAGATAGATGAATAAAAAGATAGATAGATAGATGAATTATATATATAATATATTAAATATATATATTATATATAAATAATATATATAAAATATATATATATATATATATATATATATATATATATTTATATATATTTATATATATATATATATATATAATATATATATATATATATATATATATATATATATATATATATATATATATATATATATATATATATGTATGTGTATATATATATATATATATATACACATACATATATATATATATATATATATATATATATATATATATATATATATATATATATATATATATATATTATATATATATATATACAGTGTGTCCCAAAATAATGTATACACTCTTTGAATCGTTAAAACTCGTTCAATTTACTGATTTTGACTTGCAAACAAGGTTGATAGAACAGTAGAAGAGTAAGAATACACATTCAAAAATACTGACACTAAAATTAACAAAACCATAAGAAATTAACTTTTAATAAACGTAAAGGCTACAATGTTTAAAGCAAGAAACCTGAAGCAATTGCAAACAAATGGGAGTAGCAATTGTAGTAGAATGTGCCCAAGGAGTAAATGTTGCAGGACGTTTGTAGGTACAATTCTTAACATCTTCACTATATGGAAAGTGTATTGAGCAGAACGGGTTGGGGTTAGGGTGAGGGTTCATTTTATGAACATTCTGAAATTACCCTAAATAGCCTTTATCTTTGTTAAAAGTTAAGTTTCTATGTTTTTGTTAATTTTACTGTCAGTATTTTTACGTATATATTCTTACTCTTCTGTTTGTGTGTGAATCTTGCAAATAAAAATCAGTAAATTGAACAAGTTATAACAATTCAAAGGGTGTATACATTATTTTGGGACACCCTGTATATATATATATATATATATATATATATATATATATATATATATATATATATATATATATATATATGAATGCGTTGTAAAATAAGATGAAGATCAAGGTTAAAGGCAAAATGTATAAATTAGATTTTTCTTCCCCCCAGTTCTAAATAAATTGACGACAGATCGATTTCCAGTGAATAATAAGCAATGAAGAAAACGCGTTAACCTAGAAAGGAAGCTGTCGTTGGATGTTGTCGACGAGAAGAGAGATGCAATGGCCGTCGGCGGGATTTTGCAAATGGCGGCAACACCGAGAAACATAATGAGAAATCTAATGAGGAAAAAAGAAAGGAATGAAAGAATTAAAAGAAAGAAATCTAATATATGAGGGAGATGAAAACGGAGTCGAAAAAATTAAAAGGAAACTATTTAAAATTTACAGACAATGATTAAGAAAATTCAAAAATAATTAACATTTTAGGTTTGATAATAAAAATAATAATTATAATAATAAAAATAATAGAAGTAGCAAGAAACACTATCAGCTCCCCCCCAAAATAAATAAATAAAAAAAAAAAAAAAAAATAATCAGCTCCCCCCCCCCCCAAAAAAAAATGTTACCAGCTTAGGCTGACACCACACACAATATTTGCATAGGATCAAGGAGGATGAGAAGACCGAGGAGGGACAGCACAAACCAGACCTCCACT
Source organism: Sepiola atlantica (assembly GCA_963556195.1). Lineage (NCBI taxonomy): Eukaryota > Metazoa > Mollusca > Cephalopoda > Sepiida > Sepiolidae > Sepiola > Sepiola atlantica. The sequence goes on along the minus strand of OY744526.1, from coordinate 23,836,569 downwards.
GGAAGTACAGAGAGTGCTGGGACCTTGGGGAGGCTTATTGCCACCCAAATCCCAGAGAAGATCAATGGTCCTTACCAGCGATAAATCAATGGTAAACGGCTGTTGCGATACTGCAAGTTTATTTGCGGTGGCTATCGAAAAGAGGTGGAGAATACTGGAAATCTGGGGAGACTTGTTGTCACTCAGACTCCAGGGAATACCACCGGTTGTCGGTGAGCAATCACTGATGACTTGTGTGAGAACTCCTAGTGAGTAAAAATAATAGGGTCAAGGAAAGGCCGAGGAGTAAGTGCACTAACCCTAACACCGATACTTGAAGGGAGCGGAGAGTGTAACGTCAGTCACATGTGTTTTTCGCCTATCTTAACTCTTTTAAGGCGTAGCTGGCTGTGTTCCTTATACGTGAGTGCGTGTTTAATCATTAATTTCTGTTGGTGTGTGTGTGTGTGTGTGTGTGTGTGCTCCTTATACGCGTGTATACACTATACGAGCCCTTAAATTCTATACGTCTGTGTGTGTTCAACCATTTATTCCTTTTAATTCTTTTACGGTAACAAATTAAAATATTTTATGCGTGAGTATGTGGGTGTGCGCTCATTCATTAGTCTCTCTGTCTTTCTTTTTCAAGCGAAAAGCGATAAATGTCCGAAATGTCCATTTGAATATCAATGCGTGTGTGAGACATACCTTAACTCGATGGTTCCTCGCTGTCTCGTTTTCTATTTTCTTTCATTCTGGCTGGCTGCGTGATTTTCTTCGTCCTTTCTTTCTCTGCGTGTTGTTGTGGTGTGATATGTCTAGCGATTTCAATTTGGTTACCTGTAATACACTTTTCTTTGCGACAGAGAGGAGACTTAAAACTTTCATTTTGGAAATTCAGGAGATTTATTTTTTTGGAGATAAAACATCAACAGAGAGACACCATAATTCTCTCAACTATTGTCTATTTCATACACTTGTTGAAAAGTTTGAATACATCATTCTTAGGAGATAAAGTGACTCGACAAACGCATATCTGGGGGTATACATGTTCGCTTAATGGCTATATTAGCATTTCCAAAGTCTCACCGCATAATTATTGTACGCCCGCTTTGTTCAAACTTCCACATGGAATTGACTAAAATACCATCGTTTCTTTGTCAACACCAAAAATCACGTCACTCGTCATCTCAACTAATCCCTCTTTGTGTCTAACATTTATTGACGCCATGTTGTTTTTTTCTGAACTTCGGTTCATCTTGTCTGCTTAATCTTTCGTGGGGATTATTAATTTCTTAAACTTGGTGTCAGCTTAATCTGCACTTAATTTGACCCTTGTCAAAATGCATACAAGTTTATCTACTCTCTTTAAGCATAAGGGTAGCCAAAATGGGCCAAGAGTACGGTGTTCTTCGGAGGTTTATTGCTACCCACATATCAGAGAACAAAGGTCGTTCCAGTGGAAAATCAATGCTAAGTTGCTGTTGTTTCACCGTAAACTTATTTGCAATGTTTATCGAAAGAGGTGGTGAGTAGTGCGTGTCTGGATAGACTTGTTGTTGCCATTCTGACTCCAGGGAACACCTTTTTTGCCAGTTAACAATCACTGATGATCATCTGTGTGAGAACTCCTAGCGAGTTGTTGATACTACTACTACTACTACTACTACTACTACTACTACTACTACTACTACTAATAATAATAATAATACTAATAATACTACTACTAATAATAATAATATCTAGCAGGATCCGTCGAGTATCCACAGTTGTATCCTTCAAGTTTTGTATATTGCTAAAGAATATGTCTCACTCTATGGACATCCGGTGCAAATGCAGACGCCAATATGTCATTGTACACCTTTTGTTCAAGCTGCAACCAACTTATTTTAGTACTCTGATTAATGCAGTTTAAGAATGTATAACGTTATGGGGGTAATTATCTTCAAAGACCCTTGTAGACATTTTTGAAATATTTCCATTCAATAGACCTCAAGCAAAAAAAAAACGGACAACGATATTATTATAGCATCTTTGGACAGAAAAGATACTACACTTTGATTGTAACCTTCTAGCCAAAATTGTATTTTAGTTTTAATTTCCCGATTGATCCAACATCGCCATTAGATAATCCCATAATCTAAAAAAGTTGCTAGCGGGTGATAACGTACGTACGAACAGAAAATTGCCGTCGCATATTATTTTATAGATGATGATGATGTTGTTGATGATGATGATATTACTACTACTACTACCCCTACTACTACTAATAATAATTATAATAAATAACAATAACAAAAATTACTGTGATACCAATAATTCTAAGATTACAAGGAACAGTTCCGAACAAAACTTGAAACATTTTTAATCAAAAGGACAATTGCCATCAATAATGAAAACAGTTTGAATATTAATACTAACTGACTGTTCGGCGAGGGTTAAGTCATTTCCGGTTTGTTCATGAAATCGCAATTTGAAACATTTGGGTCGATATAGATCCTCTCTCATAGAAGTACCTTATTAAAGAACAAACCCGCTTCCATGGCCCACCTCCTAGAGATCGACGAACTTGTTTCATTTCCACTAAATGATGGAGATCACATCCACTAATTTCCTTTCCTTAGTTGAAAAAATTAAATTCGTTATTTTACTAACAGCAATCCGATGGAGCAAGTATTTCAATTTCTCGTTTCGGGATGTTTGTTGTTGTTGTTGTTGTTGTTGTTGTTGTTTTTCATTTTACATCGAGGGTAACGTAGTGTAATGATAATTAACCAAGATCGAACCTCGTGTCTAGAACCGCCTTGAGGATTCACCGAACACGAAGACTCGAGTGATTATCGACCGAACGCACTCGACCGAATAACCAAAAGCCATTAGATTCTATTCTGGATCAAGACAATTCGAAAATCAATAAATTTACTAGAATTCAATCACTGAGTACATAACGAAATCGCTGCAACTTCTGATGAAAGAAATAATAGAAAATAAATAAGGGTTTGACTTGGAATTACTGCATTTTGAAGTCTAAAAGAAAATATAAGAAAGCTATATCAACGTTACAGTACGATATTGCTGTATATGCATGTAGTACACGGACTATACTGGCAAGGTATACGGGGCAGCTCAATGTCATTGAAATAACAAGTTTAAGAACTATCTCTCGAGTAACTTCGCGAGATAGACGAAAAAGAGGCTTAATATAAACAGAGCCATCTACATTATTCAAACATTGCGATTAACGTGGATTGGACATGTTTCCCGGCTACCAGACTCTACATATGTAAATAAATCATATCAAAAAGATTCTATTCAATTAAGATTAAGAGGACGCCATCGAAAAGATGGGTCGACCAGATAATTTTCAGATTGGCATGGCGCTCTTAGTAGCTGAAAAACTGGTCTGAGATCGGGATGAGTTGCGGAATTTAATTTTCAAGCATCTGGTGATGCCCTCTTGAGTACGCGAATAAGTCAAGTGTGTCATCATAATCGCCAAGTTATGCTCTCAATCTGCCCAACACCTCGTATTAAACCTACAATTAAAAACATTTAATTTAAAGGTTTATCAAAAATAAAATTGATATTACAACTTCAAATGACTTATTTTCTTTAAATCTACTAAACTGTTAAAATGTCGTAACACATATTTCAATTAGCTTGCTTGCCTCTCTCGTTATCGCTTCGCAATTAAATTCTTATTCTACTATTTGGAGTCACTGATACGTGACTAATCGATAAGAAAGAAAACAAACTTCATTATTTAGAATATAAAACTAGTCGTAAGAAAACTAAAGCCAAATTAAAGTATTACTAATACTACCACTACTACAACTACTGCTACTATTAACAATATGAATATTAATACTACTAATAATAATAGTAACAATAATAACATATATTATTTTTGTCTATAATAAAAGTAAACAAATGTATTTACTTTTGTTTTTATTATCAGTTATAATTAAGTTTAAGCCTCCCCTTATATTCTCATGAAATAAAATTAGCATTCGTGGTTATTCTTGCCTTTCTTTTTTTCTATTATTAGTTATTATTAAAATTAAGCTTTCGCTTGTTTAGTCATAAAATTAAATGATTGAATGTGTAATGTCGACAAAGTTACCTCCCTTCAAAGCTATTTCTCATTCAGAATGTTGGGTTTAAAAGTTGTTCTCCGATGGTAAAACGTTCAATTCTCCATATCTCGTGAAAACACATGCCCAAGTCCAGGGGCTAGTGTGGTCTGAGAATGACACTAACTTTATTCCTATTTTTGTTCGCTGTTCATCAAAAAAAAGCAGACTTGCATGATCTCCGACCTGCTTCTACTTAGAAGTCTCATGTGTCGACTGTGAGGAAATTCCTCATGTCTTTCAGACGACATATTTGCTTGTATTACAATAATGTGCATTCGATCGTCTATGAAGATGTATTAATTTTTTGTTTGTTTACTTTATATTTCACTATAGTTTGTGAATACAGACTATAAATAAATGCATATTTATGTAACCAGCCCCTTTCTGTGTTCTTTTGCCGTATGAGTTTAGGAGATTCGTTTGCATTTTTCCTTTCTTGGTATGATAAGAATATGTAATATTTCCATTCTTCAAACGTAATACTGTTGTATTACCAAAGAGAGATGGGGTAATATATGAACATTATTTCTTTCATTTGGCGCTCTTTTAAACCGTTGAAGAGTAAACAATGTTTAGATGTTGATGTGTAAAAATAGTGTTATAAGCAGGAATTTCCACGTAAAGTTAGATGAAGTAAGAGAAATAAATACTTCATAGAAGCAGACAACGTGTACAGGAAGTTTTCAAGTCCAATGTAAAACAAAATTATTGTTGAGCCGTTCTCTTAAATAATTAATTTCTTACCAGTTACAACTATCGTGACAAATCTCCTCGATGTGTTGTTGTCTCAACGTCCACTTGACAAACTCAATGACCCTTATCCTTGAATGACCTTTGTAAGTGCGGATTCGTTAGTAAAAATAAAGCCGATAGTAATCTAATAATATAAATATACATAGAATAGATATAAACTATCTATAAAAATATATCAAATGAATTAAACACATGATAAATAAATAAATAAATGAATGCCAGAACAAACATATAGCTAGCAAATATATTTGAATTTTAGGACCTCAAATAAATAATGTTATACTTTTCTTTGTCCCAATTTACTCTAGAATAGCTCTGCTTGATCTAATTCATTCATTGAGCTTATTTTAATACCTGCAGTAATTTAAGTATTGAATGGCATAATTTTATTTCAGCTGCCCTTACATAAAAGCTGTATTTTTCTATTTCCCATTTTTCTATTTCCCTACTGATAAACTTAACTTCAACTATAGTAAGTTCAAATAACACAAACATTAAAAAGAATAGTAACTTAGATATCAGCACAGTTCAGAATCAGAATAATAACCCCCAATGTAACTGTAGAAATATTAGCGAATGCCCTTTAGAAGGGAAATGTTTAACTTCGGATATAGTGTATAAGTGTAACGTTATAGAGGAAAACAGAACTAGAACATACATTGGGTCGACGGGCTGTAGTTGTAAGGACAGATTTAGAAACCATATACACTCTTTTAAAGAACTTGATACAAATTCTAGGAAAGTCCCTACGACTTTAGCTAAACATGTAAGAGAACTAAACAGTAAAACATACAATACAGCCTAAAATGGTCAGTACTAGGTAGAGCAGGGAAATACAGACCTAACAAATCTAAGAGATGTAATCTTTGTATTCTGGAATCCTACTCTATAGTTATGTCTAAAGAAAATTTATTAAATAACAGACAGGAAGTGATTCAGAACTGTCTACATAAAACAGCATATATCCTATCCCGTTACAGACCCATATAAAATACCTGTACTGGTAACCGTTTCATCACCATGAGCATGAAAGTATCTAAGGTATAGGAATAAAATATGACTATTTTGACAATACAAACCATAAACCTAATAGTAGATGACAGAGTACTAATGCCTCAATATGAAACATTTAGATATAGAACCCATCACTTATAACTAAAATGACAAAAGCAATTAAGCTTATATCTGACTTATAATAAAAAATGGTAAGAGGGCTAGATTATGAGAGCAGCAATAACTTATAGTAAATTTTCTTTTTCTTTTTGATTTTAATCTGTATTGATTGGTGAGCGAATAGTAACTAGTAAATATGATATTTATCTGGTGGGAGTATGAACTAATAATATAATAATCATCTAAAATATAATGCCCAAAAAATGTTCAATAGATGAAAAAGAACAAAATAAATAAATAAATAAATAAATTAATAAATAAAATGTATATATATATATATGTGCATGTATATTTTGTGTGCATGTGTGTGTATTTGGATATGTACATTATAGTATGTGTGTATATGTGTATGCGTGTATATGTGTATGGGAGGTTCGGGTGTTGAGCGTGATAGTTCCAATATAAATTGAGACCTTAAGTAATAGAAAAATGTGAACGTATTGAATCTAAACTTCGATGGCAAGCTTGCTTTAATGGAAATCATAGGAAACTATTTGGTATCATATTATTTAACACATGTTTTTAGGGGCTACACGTTTGCAGAATTTGGGAAATGTTGTTTGTCGCATTTAGCGTACGGATCTCGTAGTATATGTAGTGGGCATATTGATAGATAAGGGTAAGAATACGCACAACCTAATATTAAATATAAGCTACAATAACAAGTGGGAACTGGTATGGACAATAGTGCCTGTGGGTATTCGCACGGTAATGCGAATTAGATTTGAAACGTAATCACGAGTAACTTTAGGTATTAATGTCCTTTAACTACTTTTGACACCTCATAATAGACTAATGAGATTTTTTTTAAAACGTCATTTTATATAAAAGGTTGGCTTTCTTGGAAAAGTGCAACCGAAACATGTATGCACATATGTAACCAATAATGTTTGTATAAATAAAAATGTATACTTATATATATATATATAAATAGATATATATATATATATATTTATACCTAACTTATATATAGACCTCAACCCTAAGCTAACCCAAATACTAATCTTAAGCAAATTTCAAATTATATATATATATATATATATATATATATATATATATATAGAGAGAGAGAGAGAGAGAGAGAGTAAATGTGTGTAGCTCTGCGTGTTACTGAACTAGAACTTGTTTAATGAGTACAGTGTCGATAAGTGCAAAATATATACTTCTATGAACTTGCTTACATCAAATATATTTACCACAATGACAACAAAACACTGAAACATAATCAATAATGCCATTGTTCCTGTTTGATTCGTATTACGAAACTATGCAAAACATTTAATGTACAAAGACGCCGCCTTTCAAAACCATCGATAATGAATCAAATACGCATGCGCCAATGGCGAAACGTATTTTTTTTTTCATTTTTAGATACCATGAGGTTGGTTATCAGAGTACCGAAATAAAGTGCTTTTGGATCATCTAATTGTATACGGATGTTCATGGCTCGGTTTAGTTGCCTCAAAACAAGGGCTGTATTAGACAGAAGGTCAATTTTTACAGTAGGGAAAACTCAGCTCCCCCAAAAGAGGTACTCTGGATTGGAACAAAAATTAATATTGTCACAGTCGAAGATCTCTCGGTAAAGAGAATATGAAGTGCAGTATCAGAACAGATACTATACTTTGCTTCTAGCCGAAAGTTCAAGGAAGAGAGTGTCTATTTACTGGCACCCTCCCCACGAGGGCAGAATTAGACACAAAATCTGTTTTTAATGTGATGAAAATTGCCTCATTCTTGAACACGACAGGAAAGATGAAGTGCGATATGAGAACACAAACTACACTTTGGTCTTAGCCATATGGCCAAGGAAGGCAACGTCTATACGTTTTCAGATATCCGATTGGACCCGACTGCACCATATTTGTTCGCGCCTTGCCCATCTGACGGCGTTAATATGGTTCCAGTAAATTATATTTTTGTTTACGGTATCATTCAGTCTCAGACTTTCAATGCTAAGTGCAGGAGGTGAATCAGTTTGCCACAAACAACGTCATTTATTTCGTCTACAATTCTTTCTTACATAGGATTGCTTTTCTTTGTTCGTCTAAACACGGTTCTTTTCTTTGTTCGTCTAAACTCAGTTCCGTGTTTGTCTCGCCTAAATTGTTTGGTGCTTTTTAAGAATAGATATTCAGAAATGTGAAGTCGTTACGTAACCAGTTCCGACTACGAACGGAGAAAGCCGAATCAAGTTCCGATGCATCTACACAATACAAACTAAACTAAACCGTCTTTGCAAACTAAAACTAAAATTCAGTTCAGGGTTACTTTAAGATTAGTTTAAGATTAGTATCGGGTTAGTTAAGGGTTAGGGTAAAGATTTTTTTAAATAGTTCGGTTCGTGTTGTGCAGATTGTTTGGTCAAGTTCGTTAACGTTTGCCACTACTGAAAGTGTTGTCTGAAACTCAGAATTGATGACGTAAGCACTGACATTTTCTTATATGCCTATTCTTTAAAAAGTACCAATAGTTTACCCTTTTCCGAGCGCTTTGCTTAGTATAATGAAATATGTTTTCTTTCTGCTTACAGTCATCTCATCAACTCTAATATATATATATATATATATATATATATATATATATATATATATATATATATATATATTCAGGCAAACATTATTAAATAACACGGAGTGTTTTGTTTGAGGCGATTTTTTTTGATTTTTTCAATTTTCCGAATTGTCCATCTAATGTTTCGGTCAAATTGATATAAATATGATCCATGGGTTTCTTGTTCCATTCTTTTTTCTTTTTTGCAAGTACTTTCGATTTGAATCGTCAAATCATCTTCAGGCGGTATTAGTTTTAGTGTCTTTACACATTATGACTTTACTGTTGTGCTCATGTTTGAATTATAACGGCGAGTAGATTATAACTTGAAAAAGCGTCGTAAAGTTGAAATGTATATGAAAGCGTGATGGCGTTCTACACATATGGGAGATTTAAAAGTTTGACTGTTTAAACCGTTAAGAAATTGATGACGTTAAAGAAAGTGCATACAATTCAAACGCATAACTACCTAATGGCTAAGAATTTGGTAATGTTAATTATTATGCTAGACACTTTAAAATGTTGCGACTAGTTTCATAATTGACATTATTAATTGTGGGATGTTTAGTTTTTATGTAGAGGGCTTCGAGTATTTTTAATTTGTTGATATTGGTATCGTGGTGTATTATTTTGGTATTGTTAACAATGATGTTTCTATATTGGGAGGGGGTACAATTATGTTTTTTAGGTGTTGGCATATAGAGCTAGTGTCGGAGAGATGTAGGGTGAGTCTTCGGGATAGTGTTGTGGAAGTGAAACCTATGTAAGAATTAGTTTTTTTTTTATTGTTGTCGGAGATACATTCTCCCATAGGGCATTGGAACTGATATATTACATTGCTTCTACTTAATGTATTTTGGGTTTGAGAAGTGTTATTTTTAACAACATGGTTTGATGTTTTCATTTTTTTATAATAAATGATAAATCGTATTTTATCATCAGAATTGGTGGGGGATATATAGCGATGTATTATATTTTAAAGAGCTTTTTCATAATTTAAAGTTTGGATGCATTTGGTTACAATAGAATAGATTTATGTAGTGGGAAGTATTTAGCTTATTATTAGTACGATTATCTAAATTTCTAATCATTACTTTTATTTGTTCATCAACCATATAATTGGGAAATATATATATATATATATATATATATATATATATATATATATATATATATATATATATATATAGATAGATATATAGATATATATATATATAGCAATTACGAAGGGAAAACAAGTTTTATTTTTCATGATCAAAAAATATGAGATGGAAAATAATGCCAGTCGGCCGGTTACTCCCATACTTAACGAGAACTGTATTGTGGGATTTTAAAAGGGGAAAATGTAAAAAAAAAGACAAAAAAAGGGGAAATTTTATTTTTAAAATCCAAAAGAGCGTTATGTTATTTACAATGGAGGATGTGTCTTAGAGACAAATCACACTCAACTCCAATGAACATTCCTTCTCTTTACAGAGGGAGTGCCGTTTAAGAGATACGTAGATAGTCTCCAAGATTTAAAAATGGAAAATTGAGTGAGCACAATTCAAGATGGTAAATGAGTTTATGCTGAAGTTCGTTGCACACGACGGGGTTTTAAGCAAAGTGTAGGTTATCGAAGACCCGTATGTGTTTCTTAGAATGTCCATTGACCGGAAGGTTCCATTCTTAATATATATATATATATATATATATATATATATATATATATATATATATATATATTAACTCTTGAATTAAAAATAAATGTCACGCTTAAACTATCAATATCATTTTCTTAGCTAAATGCGTAGAATGCATAGAATCTCAAATGCGACCAAACCTCTGTAAAAGAGGCTCTATCGGTGTCCCTTTGTTAGTCTGTCCGCCAGGCTTTAATTTGAAATAGGTTTCGTCTACCTGTCATGTTTCGGTTTTAAATAGCAGTTCGTTCATGCTTATTAATTTTTTAAATTTTATTTAACCACAAACAAGGCCTATTACCACTGATATGTAAGGAGTTACTATGATTAGAAACAACATTTATAGTGGTCATAGTAAGTGGGGAGTTGTGTAGCAAACTGTTTGTTCATATTACATTTAAATGTGTGCATGATAGGATAGTTGGGAGAAACAGGGAGCACGGAAGGGAATAAAAAAAAATATGGCGGCCCGAGGAAAGTTGCTATTTGAATAGAAAGTTCGTTGGCTGTTTTTTAATCTTAATACTAATGAGTCACCGCTTATCAAGGCCAAAGGCCACTCGTACATAAAAGAAATGAAATTGTTCAATTAATTGACACAGTTGTTGTATTTTGTTCTTCAAAGGCTGTTGCTCAGCTTAAACTTGATGCAATTATCTACGAGCTGTCGGTATTACATAGTCATAGTTGATTATGTATAGCATTTTTCTCTTTCGGTTGTTTTAATGAATTTACTGTAAAACTTGATGTTCAATTTCTTGCAAATCGTCAAATGCAGCCATTTACACAACTAATATGTAGTATATTATGTAGTATATTATGTAGTATATTATGTAGTATATTGTGTAGTATATTATGTAGTATATTATGTAGTATATTATGTAGTATATTGTAGTATATTATGTAGTATATTATGTAGTATATTATGTAGCATATTATGTAGTATATTGTGTAGTATATTATGTAGTATATTATGTAGTATATTATGTAGTATATTATGTAGTATATTGTAGTATATTATGTAGTATATTATGTAGTATATTATGTAGTATATTATGTAGTATATTATGTAGTATATTGTAGTATATTATGTAGTATATTATGTAGTATATTATGTAGTATATTATGTAGTATATTATGTAGTATATTGTAGTAACTGCCCTGCAGCAGAACCGTACACTTTGATGTAAGGCTGCACACACTCTCCATTCTCGGGTGATTGAGATCAGCTATGTTTAAATGATTGTTTATGAGGCCTTGATTTTGTGCAGCCATTATCATCATGTCCTGATCATAGTGGATGTATCCTCTTTTAAACCAGTTTACAGAACCATTCGTTATCAATATATTCCATAGATAGTTTTCCAATAACATTTGGTACGTTGTTGGTAGGTTCATTCTTCTAGTTTTCTAATATGGAATGCCTAAATGTTTATTTCTGTCGACTCTTTCTGACTATTCTCTTTGAATGCTAATTTGATGTCTCATCAAATATCTTTGGCCAGTTTTATTGTTTTACTGTCTGATGCTTCTTGATGTTCATGGGCCCTTATAATGCTTCGGTTCCGGAAGATCATTAGATATTTTCCAGTGCTCACAGTAGTGGCTTGAAGTTGATAGTACATTTCTGAGAGACCCATACCTGCTGTTTTCCCTGGCAGATGCAGCCGCAGCAGACACTTGCTACTGTACATAATTCTAGACAGTGTTAACATTTTCCTTGATTTTGTGTCTAACTCATTAATGTTTAATTGTGTTCAGTCTATAATGGCACACCTGTTATTTTATCATATACATGGCAAGTAGCAGTTATTTTGTTTCTATTCTGCCAATATTATCTCGCATCTTTGTGTGTTGGATATAATCGTTTTCTTAAATGCTAATGTGTGTGTATTGTTATTGTCATTCTAGCTCTTTGATATCAGTCTCTTCATCAAGTAGTATGCTCGCAGGGTTGATTTTGTTCCAAAGTCTGGCACATTTTCCAAGCAACACTTCATTCCAATATCATTGGAGAAAGTGTGGACAACTTGCAACAGTTGAGGTAACTAAATATCGAGACTGGCATGCAACTTGAGATCGTGCATGAAGAGCAGATTGTTTACTGGTTTGGTTGAGTCTTGTTTGCGGTATACGTTTAAGTTGTAGGCAACCCGAGAGTTGTTCAAGAGATTACTGAGCTTATCTCTCTATCTTGACATCGGAGAATCTTATCCTTCTGTTATTATGCAATAAAGATATGTTTGCCACAGTTTTATATGAGCAAGCTATGTTTGTCGTATTAGTACGTGGGTCTTGTATAACTCAAGGCACCGTAGTAAACATGAATGGGAGACACTATAAAATATTAGGTAATCTATTCATGCCAAGCTTAGATATCTCTGCCTCTTCTTGCAGTTTTCAATGATGACCTAATTAAGTAATAGCTAATTCAAACTCTCCAGTAGGTAATTCGAACTCCCCAGTAGTTAATTCACACTCTCCAACGTAAGTACCCATGAGTGCGTGCATAAAAGATCACAACATAAATAGCGTGCAAGGGATGGGAGGTCAAAGTAAAGCTTATATATAAAGCCAACACGAAAGGTCAGAAATATCTTATATAAATAGATGTTTTGTCTGTCTGTTTGTTAGTCATAATTATTTTAAACGTCATAAAATATAGCAGAATTTGTCTTATTTCCAAATATCAGAACACCATACAACTCTTAGAAATGGGTAATATTGCATCTATAATAAATAATAAGTAAAGTGGAAATCGAAACCGTGAGCTTGTGATCAGTAGTCTGATGTTCAACTAACTGAGCTAAGTGGTCTCTCTGATAAATAGATCTTAAAACATGACTGTTACCAAATATTATAGCTTTTGCATGACGTCATAGATTTATGATTAACTTGATGTTTACAAAACATTAATTGAACCATACGCAATAATAAAATAAATAAATAAATGAGTAAAACTTATCAGTATAGCGTTGAGAATTAGTTTAATAGTGCAAAACAATTTATTCCGCTTTAACTATGGCTGTATGCAGTACTTTCACAATTGTACAATTCTCCCAGTCTAACAAAAATATGCGACCAGGAAGAGCATATATTTGCTAGTGATAATAAAAACGCAAAATATGCATAACATTAATCATGGGATTATGCATCATTGATACATGTAACACGGTTAAACAGGTTCATATACCATCTCGATTGTTATAACCACCTCTATTTTATATAACACTACACCGCTGTTCATGCAATAATACGAGGTATGTCTAAAAAGTATCCGACCATTATCTTTCGAAATAAAGACGTTAGAGCGGCGCCACACTACACAGTGAAGGAAGACATCTTCATGCGCATGTGTGAATTTGATCACCGCCTGCCTGCGCCTAAATAATAATAATAATAATTTTTTTTTTTAATTAATTAAAAAAAAATATTATTATATTTATTTATTTATTTATTTTTTTAACTGGTGCTGACACCAGATAAAACATCTGTAGAGGGTCGAAGAGGATGAGAAGACCGAGGAGGTACAGCACAAACCAGACCTCCACTGGAAAAGTGCAGAGATTGCTGGGACCTTGGGGAGGCTTATTGCCAACCAAATCCCAGAGAGGACCAATTGTCCTTACCAGCGAGAAATCAATGGTAAGAGGCTGTTGCGATACCGCATCGTTATCGAAAAGAGGTGAAGAATACTAGAAATCTGGGGAGACTTGTTGTCACTCAGACTCCAGGAAATACCACTGGTTATTGTAGGTAAGAATCACTGACGATGATCTGTGTGAGTACTCCTAGTGAGTACAAATAATAATAATAATAATAATAATAATAATAATAATAATAATAATAATAATAATAATAATAATAATAATAATAATAATAATAATAATATTACGAGTAAACTATATGATGTACATGGACGACATGAAACTATTTAAAAAAAAAAAAGAACTAGAAAAGCCAATAAATACGACCAGAATCTTCAGTCAGGACATCCAAATGGAATTCGGAATGGAAAAGTGTGCCCTACTAGAAATAAAACGAGGAACACTGAAGACAACAGAGGGCATGGAACTCCCAACCAATAGGATATGAGAGTGCTAGGTGAACAGGATATCTACAAATATCTGAGAGTTTGGGAAGCAGATACCATCAAATCTACAGAAATGAAAGAGAATATTGGAAAAGAATATTTACGAAGAAAAAGAAAACTCCTAGAAACGAAATTATATATTCGTAATCTCTCAAAAGGAATACACACCTGGGCAGTAGAACTAATACGATACTCTGAGCTATTCATAGGCTAGACTAAAAAATAACTGGTACCTTGACCAGGGGACTAGAAAATTTATGACAGTGCACAACGCACTACACCCAATAGACGATACGGACAGACTCTACATGAAAAGAAACGAAGGGGAAGAGGACTGGTAAGTATAGAAGATTGTGTGGAAGACTTAAAAATGAATTAGAGAAATACATAACTAAGACACGGAAAGGCTAATCATCGCAGCAGGAGGCATCGTTACAATAAGCACCGAAACCAGAAACAAAAAAAAAAACAAGAAAGGAAAAGTGTGAAGAAAAACAACTACATGGACGCTTTAGAAGACTGACAGAAGAAGAAATAAACGAAAATAGCTGGGCATGGCTAAGAAAAGGAAACTTGAACAGAGAAACGGAATATTTACTGATGGCTGCACAGAACAATGTAATTAGGACACACTACATTAAAGCTAAAATCGATAAAACCCAGGAACACAGTAAATGCAGACTGTGTGGATAGTAAATCATTAAATAAGTAAATGTAGTAAACTAACCCAATAAGAATACAAGAACAGACATGCCTGTGTAGGGAAAGCAGTACACCGGGAACTGTGCAAACAATTGAATTTCGAATACGCAGGCAAATGGTACACACATAAACGATAGACAGTACTGGAAGCGAAAAACACAAACTCATCTGGGATATGGATATACAAACGGACAAATGGGTTTTATAATAATCAACAAGAAGGAAACATCTTGCAAAATCGTAGACTTCGCCGTTCCAGCAGGCTACAGAGTGAAGATCAAAGACACGGAAAAACGAAGTAAATACACGGAACAAACCAGAGAAATGTAATGAATATAGAGTAATGAAGTTAGTATAATACCAATAATCGTAGGAGCACCAGGAACAGTCCCAAAAAACCTGTACAAAAGACTGGGAGAAATTGGAATCAAAGGGACAATCGAAAGCATACTAAGGGCGGCAATGATCAAAACAGCTGCAATCTTAAGGAAAATCCTCGAATGCAGAAACCAACTCGCATAAGCTACAAAGAGGAACCAGTCACACGAAGAAAACCACAACACGAACCAAGAAACGGAAACTGCAAGAAACATCACTTCATAACTTCATAATATCCCTCAACCCCGAATAAATTACACCGGCCTCAGCTATTACCACACAAAAATTACCCAAGGAACAGAAATTACAAGAAACACCATAAGCTTCCACTTCTCTCCCCACGTCATCCCCCCCCCCCAAATATATTAAAACAACATTTTTTAAAAAATAAAAAATAAAAATAATAATATTTTTTTTTTAATTAAAAAAAACAACTTAATTTTTTGTTTTTTAAATGGTGCCGGCCTAGGCTGACACCAGACAAAATATTTGTAGAGGGTCGAAGAGGATGAGAAGACCGAGGAGGGACAGCACAAACCAGACCTCTACTGCAAAAGCGCGGATAATGCTGGGACCTTGGGGAGGCTTATTGCCAACCAAATCCCACAGAAGATCAATTGCCCTTACCAGCGAAAAAGCAATGGTAAGTGGCTGTTGCGTTACCGCATCCTTATCGAAAAGAGGTGAAGATTACTGGAAATCTGGGGAGGCTTGTTGTCACTCAGACTCCAGGAAATACCACTGGTTGTTTTCAGTGAGCAATCACTGACGATGATCTGTGTGAGAACTCATAGTGAGTACAAAAAAAAAAAAAAATAAATAATAATAATAATAGTTTTGTAATTTGATTATGTTTGAAAAAAGTTCAATTTTAATTGTTTGAATATCACGCAATTTGTCTGCTGTCTCGGAGTCAAATATCTCTGTAAAGAGGGTACAGAGCCGTGACTTCGTAAAGAGAATGCCATTATATTGAGTCTCGTTTTTTCTGTTGACCTCATAGTTGTTGGTGCTTATAAAATAAACAAGATTATTAGAAGGAAACGGTTTCACACTAAAGTGCGTCTCGAGATTACAGGCAAGTACTATATTGGTATTTATTTAATGTTATTATGTTAAATATATACACATTTTATTATGCGAAATAGTTTTAGTATACATTTTGTTGTCACTGTGAAAAATAACCTTTAATATATGATTCCATAAACGTTTGTGATTATTGCATTTGTCAGTGGCTAGAGGTTATTTGCAAGTGCTAAAATTAACCTAAATGGCCTGCAAAACAAAACTAACACGTGA
Organism: Sepiola atlantica; assembly: GCA_963556195.1. NCBI lineage: Eukaryota > Metazoa > Mollusca > Cephalopoda > Sepiida > Sepiolidae > Sepiola > Sepiola atlantica. The sequence goes on along the minus strand of OY744526.1, from coordinate 23,819,821 downwards.
TGAATAAAACACCGTTATATAAGAAGTTAGTAAAAAAGTATTCACTTCAAATTTTAAAAAGAGTTTTTTTTTAAAATCGGCCTTACCTCGTGAAGAGACATGTAATTACATGCATCGTAACCAACACTATTTTCTACAAAACAAATAGGTTGATATTGTAACATTAAAAAAGTATAATAAGTTTTGCTTGACTTCGAATGTTTTTATTTTAAAAACTTCTGTAAAGAAAATAGTTTTCAGATTATTCACAATCAAAATAACAACACGAATTGTAGTTTCTAAAATGCCTCAAAAAAAGTCATGTTTATTTACTTTAATGTAGTAGACACTCATCGTTTTTTTAAATTATTTTTAAAAAATCAATATTTGATAAGTTTAGTTTCAGTATAAATCAGATCGTGTTCCTTTTTTTCTTTTTTCTTACAATTTTAACCGTTTTTTCTCAGATATTTTATAAAAGTTCTTATTCATTATCGACAGCCTGACTTTTCGATCTGTTTCGCTCGAACTAATATGTATGACGTCATTTTCGATTGAACAGGACTTTTTAACGAAGGTCGTGACAGAGCACTGTTGACGAGTTCGTAGATCCTGAGATGAGGGTGGTTTCGCGATAGGCGGTAACTATATTTTATCTGAATAACGTGAAGAAAATGGCTTAAACCATGCAGTGCTTTTTGCCCCCTGTAAGGACAGACAAAGACAGTAATGAGAAAAATACTCGAACGTAGTAAGCTTCGCCACGTCTCATTTATGACTTCCTGTGCGTGTTATCATACCTGGCACATGTTCTTAACTTCTAAGTTTACTTTCAATTTACTTTCAATAGAATTTTTACATTTTTTGTTCAATTAACATTACATGAGATTTTCCATTTTTAACTCTATTTTTACAGACTGGAATCTAAATATTGTTACATTAGAAGATGAAAGCATGACATGTTTTATAGACATTGGTTATTTTAGATTTAATTTCATTTTGGGATTATTAGTTCTGCCATCGGCAACTTTTAAAAATCAAACAATGCATGGCTGGATCTGAAATATAAAATTCGAACTCATAAATCTGTACAGGTTTTTAAAAATTTAATTCACCACAAACAAGGCAAAATTCAACTGAAACGTGAAGGACTACTGTGAATAAGAGGTTATATTAAAATAGGACCCTAAGCAAAAAGTTCTGCAGCGAGATGTTTATTCACATTACATTTAAAATTGTGCATGTTGTAATGCAGGAAAACAGGAGGCAAATAGTGAATTACACAGGGAAACTGTTACAGAAAAGAAGCTGTTAGAGTAAGAAGAATTTCGAAAAAGCTATTAAAGTAGAATTAATTATATTGCTGTGTATCCATCAGCCATGACCGGCTAGAAATTTCAAGTAATTCTAAACTATATTCTTAGTTACATATGTCCTGAGGATTAAACCTCCAAATGACCTTGACTAAGAATTGACTATTCCTGAAGAAGTTTAGAGTTGACAAAATGAAAGCGTTGTAAACTTACGTTTAAAAAATTAACTGTTTTAACGTTTGTGTCTGTGGTTGGTCATATTCTCTTCGTTGTCCTCCATTTTTCTATATTAAATTACAAATTATATGTAGCTACATTTGATTTAATTATTAAAGTGGTATTTCTACGTGAAGTCTATAGGAATTCCAAAGCGTTAATTTTCAGAGAAAAAAATGGAAGAGGAAGAAAATAGAAAAAATAGTAGGAATTGTGGAACTGACATACTATATAAGTGTATGTGTGCGTGTTCGAGAATATGCTTACGTATACACACACACACACACACACACACACACACATATATATATATATATATATATATATATATATATATATATATATATATAATGTGTGTGTACCGACCTAAAAGTAAACGAAACTTCCATGAGCAAATTATCTTTCCTCGAACTGTCCGTCTGTGAAACACAATACCACTAGACTGAATCCTAGATTACCACAACATAGAAGTTTTCAAGTAAACAAATTCTTATTCAGCTGTACTCCGAAATAATCACATTCTGCCCAATATAATTTATTGTACCGATCATCACGATGTGGTGGCATCGTCCAACTGACAAACTCTTTAACCCTTATCTTCGAGTAGCTTTTGGGCCATAAAAAGCTGTGAAATTAGTAAAAAAGATAGATCTACGTATATATATATATATATATATATATATATATATATATATATATATATATATATATATAAATAAATAAATATATATATATATATATATATATATATATAAATAAATAAATATATATATATATATATATATATATATATATATATATATATAAATATATATATGGGAGGGTGTACATACATATTCATATGTGTCTATCGATTTATAAATATATATATGATATATATATTCCTATTTTCAGCGCCTTCACTGTTGTTCGTGGCCTTATGAAGCAAAGCGTTTCATAAGGTTATAACCGAAACATATGCACTTGCGTAGCCGCAATGCTGTATGAATAAGCATTTATACCGTCTGTGTTTCCAGACAGCCAGTTCTGGGGTTTTGCGGTGGTGTGAGCCAGCGGTCACACGTATGGCCTTCACACAGCCACCCACCTCACTCAACGTTTAAAACCTGTGGACTGAAACTCAATGTAACCATCTAAATTGAATATGAATATCTTTTCGTAGATATGGGGCTAGATGACGCGTATGAATTTTTTTCCTATATTTCCTACTTCCTGATGTATCAAATGTATACCATATCAATAATCCAACACCCTAATAGATTTTGACAAGTTACTCGAGATCAAATGTAACATGAAATCACCAAAAGTGACCAACCGTATAATCTTCATCAAGAGCTTATCCTAAAATGAATCTTCCCTCAACTTCATAACTACATGTGGCGATCCACCTTATCTTCCAACCTGTCCCTACTCCCGCCATTTCACGGCATAAAGAACTTGCAATTTCTCTTCGGATGTTCTTCTCTTAAATTTGCGCTCACAACATCGTGAGATACAACAAAGTCATACGATAGATTTAGTTTAGCTCTGTAACAATTAGTAGGGAACATTCCCCATATTAGAAACTCATAGCAAATCGTATTTGTCCATAGTCAATCCTAGTTGGATTTACGTACCATCTAGAAACTAAATGTGTCACGTATTACTCACGTCTCCTGCTTCACTACTCACCGTAGGTTACATCATAAGTACTCATAAAGGACCTACGCTATTCTAGCGCCTTCACGTCACACATGGATACCCATGGTCTACGACCTTTTTCTCGCCTTATTCAAACCAAAATATTGTTACAGCTGTTTTAGCCCATATTTCATTTCGGGATCTACATCACTCGTCAACAGTTATCTGCACTCGCTTTACACAGATTTTTCAATACCCCTTCTAATCATGAAAGGATAACCCAAAATCATATAAGGATATTACAAAAACATCCCCTCTACATTGAGGCGCTTTCTCCTCCCACAGACATCTACCGTAAGATGAAACACAATAACAAATATATTAATTTACACGACATGCACCCCCACTAATATATATATATATATATATATATATATATATATATATATATATATATATAGTAAGCTATGAAAATATATTTATGGCAATTAAGCTACACAGAGGCTCCCGCGTTTCATCCCCGAGAGAAATCTTCAGGCTAAAGTGTATGGAGTTATTTTTGCCGGGTGTTTTTAGATACACGGTTAGCTTGTTAACCAATCAAATTATTACGTATCGAGCACTGTTGAAGTAAATACTGAAAATTGAGACATAAAAAAGTATATTTCCTTATAAAATGTTATGTAGATACATGAAATAGTAATATATATATAATATGTTATATTATTGTTTTCTTTCAATAGTAGAACACTTTACAACAGCTGTCTTTAAATAGGATAAACCTCTAACTGATTTACTTGAGTAGTTACGGACGTCTAGTTTTAGAGCAAGTCGTAGTTCTGATGTAGCCGTCATCGACGTGGTGTTTTAACAAGAGAAACAGCGTTGTTTGCTTTTTACTTATTTGGTTGTGATGATAGCAGCCGTCTTCCTACCCTGGTAGGTGTAAAAACTGATTCAAAATATCAGGGGAAACACGCCAACAGCATTTTTCTCGATAGTGTATGTTTTTTTTTCATTGTTTTATTATTTCACAGCATTACGTGATCCCCCCCCTCCGACCCCCGCCGAGGGTGGGGGACAAAGACAGAACTATTAAACGTCCGAACACAGGTAAAAAAGACAGACCTTTCTCTCTTCTTCATCACGTTTCATTTAGGACTTCTCCGTGATGTCATATCCTTGTACGTACGGTTAACCTCTAACTTGACATTTAATGAAATTTGTCATGACTTGCTTAATTTACATTACGTGAAAATTTCCATGTGTAACGCAATTTGTTCACACTCGCAGCTACATATTTCTACGTTAAAAGAAGAAAGCATCACATTTAGCATCGAACTGTGTTATTCGCGATTTCATTACATTTAAGGGTTGTTATTTTATTATCTCCAACGTTTTAAACAAAACTAATCCATCGCTTTACCATAATAATAACATTTAAAGGCGGAGAGAATAAAAAATGAAGTCCGTTACGTTAGATACGTTTCTTTAGATTTCGTGTCAGATTCTCACTGCTTTACACCGTTCCTATATTAAACTATAACTATATATGGAAAATATTATTCATAAATATACAAAGTAATAAAAAATCAGTGATATGTTGCATAGAAAAGAATATTCAGACACACACACGTGTGACATATTCTAATATATAAAGTAAAGTCAGTCTCTTTAACGTTTTTGTAATCGAATAGCTTTTTTCTTAGAAAACCTATTTTTGTTTCTAGTTTTTTTTTGTTGATTGTTACAGCATGTTGTTAAAAAGAAAAAAACATGTAATTCAATTGAATTCCTTCAAGAAAATAATTTGTCTAGGTCGGAATTACTTTGAAATAACCGCCATCTCATGAAATAAGATAACTCTGTATTCGTCCATACACAGTTCCTTCCCTTTGATTGGAAGAAAATAAAAAAGCGATATACGAGTATAGAAAGGAAGTGTTTAAGAATTATATTAAATTCAATCTTTGAAAAAATATGATTTAAAAAGGTATGACTTAAACAACAAGAAAAAACCCTATGTCATATTAAAATAATTAAGTATGTGAAGTTTAGGATGAATAGAAAAATGGTAAGTTTTATTTTTTAATGTAAGACTCAAATGATGTAAACATTTTTGAATGTGAAGTGGTTAATACAGCAATTGAGCTTAATATAAAGAGAAAATAGGAATAAATGGTGATGAAGAATGAAGAAGAGGGAGGGGAGGTAGAGAAAATGGATAAAGAGAAAAAACAAACCAAACTTAATATCCTTTACCACTGTATGCATTTTAATACAAATTCAAACAATAATTCAAAGAATATCTCTACGATTCTCGACCGTTTTGGCCAAGATCAAAGTGTAGTATCTGTTCCGATGGATACTACACCGAATAGACCGGTATCGTTTTGCCCTTTGGGTCTTGATTCCGCCGGTCTGTGGATTTGTTCTGTGCAGTTCTAGGAGGTCCACCCTCCCAAGCTTTGCCTCCCCTTTTTGGAGTGGAGTAAGTTTATCGCTTATTGCCTGAGGCGCCCCTACCGGGGAATGCCGACGAGGCTGCCCAGGCATTTTTTTTTTTGTAGGCCAGAGTGCTCAGCTTCTCGGGCGCTGGCTTTACAAATCCCACTTTCCCGACCTTGTGTCACATCTTACCGCTGTGGGAGGAAGATACATAGCATCTCTACAATGTCTGTCAGCGGTGGAAAAGAATATTCCACCTATTTTATTTTTATTTTAGCGGTACGGTTTTAAAAAAGGGCAACACAAATTGTTTATTCATACATTACCGGACAACGCCGGGTCGGGACAGGTTTTACATTGGATATGCAATATGAATGTATATAGCTTTGTTGCAGCTAGTTATAAATAGATGTGCGTATTGGTTTACAAAAAATAAACTTCGAATTCATATTTTTACGAGCCAACAAGTTTCTTCACTACATTTACATTCTTTGTTTTTTTTTAAATAATAACCCATCACAGATATACAAGTATTCTTTCATTCTATTGATATGAACTTATTTAAGATTGTTATTATGTACGGACGGTTATTAAGGCCCAAAGGCCGCTCAAGGCTAAGAGTTAATGAGTTTGTCAGGTGGACGGTGAGACATCACCGTGAAGATTGGTAACCACGGTTGAGACGAGGCAGAATCTGATTATTTAAGACGTTTCAACAAGACCTTCTTTTTACATTAGACTACACACGACCATGTTTTAACTATCTGGTAAGCAGCCCACCAGTACTGTTTTTCAAGACGGGTAGTTCTTGGAAAGTAACGTTGCACATGTTAGTTTCGTTTAGGTTTATGTACACAGAGGAAGACATGAACATCATTTAGTTGTCGTATCTAGACGAGTTCTTGTTGTGAATGTTTTACAAGGGAAACCATAGATTGGCCAAGTATCTACCATGAAAATAACGATAGAGTAGCACCCTGTCTTCTGGGAAGAGGTTGTATGGAAAAGTAGAAGAGGACATCCCCTATAGATTTTGAAGTTGGTTATGTACTGTATCAAGGCAGGAAATGGTGCTTTGAGTGACACCTTCCAAGATGTGGCAACAGTACTCAATATTTGATATCATATGTAAAACAAAACCAAATGTTAGATTTTATTTATATCATGCATAATTACTTAGTTTCTATAATGAGTTTCAAGTATTTTTGCAACTTCACAATTTTTTAAATATCGCATATGCTGACATACTTTTATATTTACTTTTACATCGGCAAACTATCCTTTCTTTCTCCTTCCGAAGTTTGCTTATGGGTTTAACATGCCCCAGTCGATCATTATATTGAAATAAAATCATTTTCATCGAATCTTGTTTTTTTCGCAGAACAAATTGACAATTTATAAACGTAAACGGTCAGCGTAAATCAATTTCCCTCTTTTCATTCTTTTCATTTTCTTGCCTTCTTATTTGTTCTTTTTTCTTTAATTCTCAGTGTCAACTTATTAAATTTCAGTGTTGTCTACGATATAAAAAAACATATTTTTATGATGTATGAGAATATATCGCATTGTTTACAAGTTCACCGTGTCATAGCCACGAACACATATCGAGGAACATAGATACACACACGGACACACACACACACACACCCATATATATATATATATATATATATATATATATATATATATATATATATATATATATATATATATATATATACATATATGTGTGTGTGTGTGTGTGTGTGTGTGAGTGATATATATATATATATATATATATATATAGAGAGAGAGAGATAGAGAAAGAGAGAGAGAGAGAAAGAGAGAGAGATAGTGAGATTTGTGGGTGTGTGTTGTTGCTTTCCCATAACATCCGGACACGTCCTCGGTGAGTCAAGAAGACACCCTATCTGCCCTAAACTTTCTGTGGGTATGATAGGTCCTGGTAGCGCCCATATCCTCTCCAGGCCACATACAACACCTGCTGTTCCCAAATGGTCACACATTTAGTACTAAACAGGCCTCAACGTTGCTTAACTTCGGTGATCCAACGGGAACAATTTCTTATATCACATTTCAACCGCGCACTTTCTTATGTTATTAATAATGTAAAAATATTTCATTGTTGCGTTAGCAATTTTTCCCTGATTAAAGTTCAATAAAATCTAATACTATGTTTAGTTTTTATAATATGTTTTACTGATTTTTCCTTTATTTTGTAAAGTTTTAAAATCTGCCATCATGATTATTTATAAAATTATCCTTGTGGTCCTTCAGTGTAATGAAAGTCTATATTCTGGCTACATATTTTAATCTGTTATCTACTTTTGGCTTCGTGTGTTGTTGATTATATTTTGGTAATTTGTTTTTTTGTAAGATTTGGTAAATTTATCGTTCATTTGTTATATATTTAAATATTGAATTCATAAATAATTCATCATTTTTATATATTTTCAAAAGATATTCTAGAAATTATTGTGAATTAGTTTATACTCTAAAATATTGATTAGATTCAAAATCTATTAGTTTAATTCTTCTAATTCTGTGTTTGCATTTCATAGATTTAAATACGAAATTATTGGTTTTGCCATTATTACTATTATCATTCTCTTTTATTCTGTCGTGCTTATTAGTTATAATAAGTTTTAGCAATTTATTTGATTTTGTAATTACCATAACTGTATATTTTTCAATAAATGATCAACATTTATTTCTACCACATTAATCAGTTAATCAAAGTGCAGTAATAGATACGAAAATATTTAGTATAACTATTTCAATTCTTATTATATATATATATATATATATATATATATATATATATATATATATATATATATATATATATATATATAACTAGCGTAGCTCCCAACGTTGCTCAGGGCAAATGTGTAACATATTTCCATTAAAACTGCTATCTTTTACCTATCTCTATCCGTCTCTATCAGTCATGTTTTTTTCCAAACGGACAGTTTATTTACAATATAGTAAGAATTAGTAATAAGTTAAAACAGTCATGTTTTTTTGCCAAACGGACAGTTTATTTGTAATATGTTATTTGAATATCTCGTTTATTTCGTTGGATTTTCGCACATATTTTGGACGAAACTTATTAATTAGTTTTTAATTGTATTTTTTATCCTAAAATACAATTATAATTTAATTTTTAAGACTTTAAGAGATCCATTTAATAAGCTGTTTGTATTAACACAAAACCGGAAAATACGAAATCGACATTTACATTTTCCATTACGTCAAGACTCTGAAAAATGTGATCATTTTTATGAAATACTTTGGAAAAAAGGAACAAGCTAAAATGATTTCCAAGTGAATGAATAATCCTTAGGAGGGTATCTGTGTTCTTGTAAGGGGAATAAAGTCACAATAGCCGGAACAAGTTAACAATTATTTCCAAGTGAATGAATAATCCTTAGGAGGGTATCTGTGTTCTTGTAAGGGGAATAAAGTCACAATAGCCGGAACAAGTTAACAATTATTTCCAAGTGAATGAATAATCCTTAGGAGGGTATCTGTGTTCTTGTAAGGGGAATAAAGTCACAATAGCCGGAACAAGTTAACAATTATTTCCAAGTGAATGAATAATCCTATGGGCGTGAGTCTGCTTATCTGATTACTTGCTTTGATTACATATGGACGCATGCGCTTTAAGCGTTCCGAGGACTTCCGGTCAGAATTGATTGTGGCTTTTACTACCACTACTAATGACATCACCAGAAAATCTCAACTCAGTTGACATGCCTTCTTCTTACGATAGCAACGGCCCATTTCATTCTTAGAACTAACACTCATACCACAGATAATGTTCCTCGAGGAATTAGTCGGCATAAGGTAAGTAAATTGTTAATCAAAATTTCAGAATTATTTCGCTTCAGTTAGTAAACCAACTTTTCTTGCACGTTCTGCGCCTGTTTAGGGTTAAAGAATTAATATATTTCTCTAAGTGTTAGATCTTATTCCACCGGATAAACGCTGATCAAGAAAATACCAACATTGTGGCTGATTGATTTGTAGTGGTTTACTTTTAGCCGGACATAAACACACACATACACACAGACAACTGCTCTTTATATAATAGACATTACGCTAAGCATGCCATGTTCGTGCGTATATTGTCATATTTCAGTAACATTTAGAGAAAAAAAAATGAGATCGGCAGAGATATTTATTAATCTAATGTCGCCAAGCTAAAACAAATCCGACATCATCAATTTTAAAATGAATTGTTACAAAATTGCATTCTGTCGTCCCGTCGACTAAAACAGTACAATTTTACTTACATTAAATATTTAGCTGAGGATTAATTTACAGTAGGAAGATAGAAAAAAGCATTAAGTTACTACAATTTTAAATAAATAAACGTATTTGTTTTATTAGCTGGCATTAATTTACGGATGAAGTGTTATTTTTTCTCAATAGTATTTCCCCTGACTGATATTTATTATTTTAAAGGAAATGTTATTATTAGCAATACATTTTACTGATTCATGTAGAAAGCACTGCGGACTTTTCATGGAGTCCTGCTTATATGTATAAATATTGCTGATATCAAAATGATGACATCGTCAGCGATTTTCTATTGTGGATGCACTAACAGGGGAGAAATCAGACAAAACCTATGTCAAACAACTAACCGAGGACTGACAGTGTACCTACGAATATCTATATGCTGTGATGGAGGATACAGCGAGATTGCGTGAGAGAGTAAATAGACATTTTATATTGATATTTAAAAATTAGATTTAGTTACGTTGTTGCTTCTACAAAATTTAAACCGAATAAAAACCTACTTTTACCGAACTAAACCTCAAACTTAGGGTAAGGTAAGTTTAGGGTTAGGTTAAGCTTATTTCAGGGTAATTTAGGGTTATTTTACGGATTAGGTTTAAAAAAACAGTTCGGTTCAAATTCTGTAGAAGTACTGTGACGTTCACCTCTGAATTGGGGTTAGTGTTGCGGTTAATGAAAAGTGTGCTGTTTTTCATATCAACTACCCTAGAATTAGAGTTAGTGTTTTGGTTGAAAAAGGGCTAGTTTCACCCGATTGCCACCCTGGGCGTAAAGTTAGTGTTGGCATTTATGTAGTACATGAAAAGATCCAAGCAAGTAAGTGATTACTATTTTTTTTAGACATGTTTAATAGTAGAAGTTTTAAATGCTTTGTCAAAACAACAAAATATGGAAATTTAAAATGAAATTTATTTATTGGTAGTGAATATAAATTTGGAGAAAAGTGTATGGACCAATTTCCATTTTCTACTGTGACACTAGCACGGCTGAATGACGATGAGAATGATGATAAAGTACTGCACATTGTTGCTGATAGAGAACTTATCAATATATGAAAAATCAACTTCTACAAATCGGAACAGAACCAATCAAGACAGCAGCCATGTACATACAAATGGCACGTTTACGTCCCGCCCCTAGGCCGTAGTGAAGACTCAGTGAGCTGTATTCACCAATGGTTACTCTCAGAGAAACACTTTGAATTTTCAGAATACATCAATTAGTGGCCAAAATATGAGAAATGTGTCTCGGACACCCTATATATACCTATTTTTCCCATAACTTAAGGAGGGTAGGTTCATACATTTCCCAACTCGGCAGTCCCCCCCCCCCTCTTGTCTGGTACAAAAATAGACCCATCGACATTCCTCAGTTGGGTATTTTCTACTTTAGGAGTGGGGGTTGGTTTATAAGCGAACACAATAGATTCGATATGATTTGAACTCGTCATGACCGATTTCATATTCTGCGATGTTATCCATTAAGCCAATCATGCACGCCCTGCCCTCACCCACATAGGCAAGTGTATTTCGCCGCGTATGGAATCTGAAGATCAATGATAGAGAGGGTTTTAATTTCCGATTTTTGATTTGTGTCGGCCTCGTTTCTCAACAGGAAACTCAGTCGACAGCGGATGATGCATCTCCCCTTCCGTCCCTTCCCCCCTCCTCTCTCTCTCTTTTTCTCACTCAATTTCTGTATCTATATTTCTTTCTCTCTCTTTCGCTCTCTCTCTCTCTATCAATATGTCTGTCTGTCTTTGTCTCTCTCTCTCTCTCTCTCTCTCTCTCTGGCTTATTCTATTTCGTTTTCTCTAACTCTGCCGTTGACAGACAGACAGACATCTTGAGAAAAAGAGAAAGAACTTTGCCATTCACTACATTATTGCAAATAGATCAAGCTTTATTTCTCTTCCTCATTCCCGCATCTCCTTATATATATATATATATATATATATATATATATATATATATATATATATATGCATATATATATATGTATATATATATATGTATATATATATATGTATATATATATATGTATATATATATATGTATATATATATGTATATATATATATGTATATATATATATATGTATATATATATGTATATATATATATGTATATATATATATTTATATATATGTATATATATATGTATATATATATGTATATATATATGTATATATATATATATATATATATATATATGTATATATATATATGTATATATATATATGTATATATATATATATGTATATATATATATATATATATATATATATATTAATCTCTCTCCCTGTCTCTCTATTTCGATATCTCTCATTCTCCCTCTCTCTTGTTCTGTCGCTTGTCCTCTCTCTATCTCATGCTATCTTTCGTTTTGCGCGCCTTTCTCTCTTTCGCACGCCATCATTTTCTTTGTTTTCCTCTTTTTTCTTTCTCGCTCTTGCATGCAATCGCGCTTGATCTCTGTTTTTCTTTGTCACATACGCAATCTCTGTTTCGTAGACACACATTCTATCTTACTCTTTGGTGCCCATTGACGCAGTCAATCACGAACTCTCTTTCTCTAACACCCATTCTATCTGACTCACACTCTATTTCAGTCACTTAAGCACCCATTCATCTCGTACACACCCACTTAATTTTGTTACCCACCCGCACTCTTAATCTCCTATTCATTCAGGTAGTATGTTAATCACTCTTGGTCTTTTTCTCAGTTTCTTTTGCTCTCTTTCACATTGTATCTCTCTCTTTCTCTTTCTCTTATTCTCTTTCTCTTTCTCTTATTCTCTTTCTCTTTCTCTTATTCTCTCATTCTCATTTTCACTCACTCTCTTTCTCTTACTATCTTATTTACGATCTCTTTTTCTTTTTCCCTCTCTCTCTTCCTTTCTCTCTTTCTTTTTACATCTTATTCTCTTATACACTTACTCTATTTCTCTTACTATCTTATTTGCGCTCTCTTTTTCTTTTTCCCTCTCTCTCTTCATTTCTCTCTTTCTTTTTATATCTTATTCTCTTATTCACTCACTCTCTTTCTCTCACTCTCTTTTCCACGCACTCCCTTTCTCCTCATACACGTGCACCGTCTCTCTCTATCTCTATCTCCATCTGTCTAAGAAACTCATTCTTTCATACTTTCTGACCGTCGACAATTTTGTGCCTCCCCCGTCCCCGCCGTTATCATTTTTTTCTGTTTCTTTCTCCTTATTCTATCTTTCTTTCTGTCTTTCTTTCTTTCTCCCTTTCTTTTACGACGCGTAACTCTCTCTGCTTCTCTCTATCTATCTCCCTTATCGATTGGTCCCCCCTTCTCTCTAACTCGATCCTTTTCTTGTCTCTTCGTAGTTAACAAAGTAAATCATAATTATAGGCAGAAGTGAATGTGTGTATGCGTGTGTGTGAGATGAATCGATAGATCGATAGATAAATACAGATAGAGACAGACAGACAGAGGGGGAGATACACTATGGGTGAGAGTGAGAGGAAGACGATATTTGTCTCACGAAAGTGCGGCATAGTTTAGAGATCATTGCATCGGTGGAAAGGAATGTCCTAGACTTGTCGTTAAAAAAGTAAAAGAAATCCATAAAAAAGGGAGCGCGCTAGAGCGATCAATTAAGTTCTAATTTAAATGGGATAATTTGTTCGAATTTTAATAACATGTACAAAAACAAATGAAGATAAGTTTAGGAATAGAGATATGAATACGACATAGACGACGATGAAACGCGGGAGCCTCTGTGTAGCTTAATTGCCATAAATATATTTTCATAGCTACTTAAGTATCGAACACTGCTGAAGTAAATACTGAAAATTGATACATAAAAAATTATATCTCCTTATAAAATTTTATGTGGATACATGAAATACTATATATATATATATATATATATATATATATATATATATATATATATATATATATATATATACATATATATATACATACATAGATACGTATATATAATTAAATACGCATTATTACCGTCTACACCTAATAGCCAGCGTTTCGGTTACATTACATCTTTTCACAGTAACATATAGAAAATGTCTCAGGAAAATCGGTAAAAATCGAAAAAAATCGAAATATCCAAAAGTCTACTAAGCCATTGGTATACTTCCTGGGCTGAGGGGGGAAATTGGAGTTGTTCTTTAAAGAAACAGATAGCATTAATGATAGAAACATCACTAAAATATGAAGGCAAAAAATACAAAATAAAATTTTAAAAATAATTGAATATAACGGTGTAGAATAAATAAAAGGCGAAAGGAGAACAAAGAAAAAAGAAAGCAGATAAATAGTAAGAGTAAGTAAAGTGGTTGGATAGAATCACATTTGTTTTATATAACCCATTTTTGAAGAAATTGATGATTTATTAAATATTGCACTTTGTTCAATTTTCTTTCTCATAACTTACTTTCTCATTTACTGCTCTATCTCGTATATCGAGCATTCAAGATAGGATATAAGTTAAAGATATATTTTGATATTTATATTTTCTCTTTTTACACACACACACAGACACATATATATATATATGTATATATATATATATATATTTCGCTCTTCTGGCTAGATGTGATGGGAGTCCGTCTTGTTTTGCTCAATTCGGATTTACCGGGTTTTCTAATTAAACAACGAATTTGGATTTGACTTGAGTTGCACAAGTTGGGATTTCGGAACTTTGATTGGATTTTTTGTATTATTTTGATTGATTTATTTATCATTAACATTGAATATGGACACATTTCGCGACTGGATAACTTTGCCGGCCCCTTCAATTTCACGTATTTGGACGGCTGTTTGTATCTTGGAGTAATGTCCTTCCTGATTATGCTTCTCAACATGTATGACCTGGATGGACTGTATGGATTCAACAAAAGTATGTTTTTGGATTGATATGTTTGATGTTATGTATTTTTGTATATTTGTGTATATAATTTTATATATTTTCAAAGCGTAATTTTATTGCCTGTAGTAGTATAACTGCGGTAATGGTCCTCTGAAGAGAAGAATTATCTTTGAAAACTCATGAGCTAAGGACTTAAGGATGCTTTGTATGAACTTTGAATTCTAATAAAATTTGATTGACACCTTATTTTATTACTTCATTTTATATTATAATATTAATGCTCTATCCAGTATATTGAGCTTCAGTTTTTTATCCGGATGTTTCACTAATTATAAGATATTAGTTGACGCTTATATCTTTTGTTGGATTGCTTCATATATATATATATATATATATATATATATATATATAATAATCCAGGTAAAACATCCACAGGATAGTAATCCAAATAATTACAACCAGGTTTATAAAAAGTGCTCAATATCCTATAGAGCTTTTATATATGATTATTTTTATTTACACAGCCTAAGTATATATATATATATATATATATATATATATATATATATATATATATATATATATATATATATATGACTTTTTTTATTTACACAGACATGTTCAAAATCTGCGACACTGGCATGTCGATGTTATCGATCAACTGTTATTATAAACTGAGATCTCATCAGGCAGATTTAGAATCCGATCTTAACCATTAGATCATATTTGGAAAGAATGAAATGGAGAAAAAATTCTAACTCTTCCTGATGAGATCTCAGTTTATAATAACTGTTAAACGATAACATCGACATGCCAGTGTCGCAGATTTTGTACATGTCTGTGTAAATAAAAAATAATCATATATATATATATATATATATATATATATATATATATATATATATATATATATATATATATATACGTTTCTGTGAACGATGTATGGCGTATTTGAAGATATAATTGATTAAATTACTATATCAGACTAAAGATGATTATATATTTCATGAAAGCGTATACACAAATTCTAGAATATCTTTCTAGCTGGTTTATTCTATTTATGTGTCTTCAACGTAAATGAATGCTTCAATCTGTCGCCGGAAGCATTGACATGCACGAATTAAGTGCTTCTTATTCATGACGGATATTATCTTCAAAATGCCGGTCTTGTATGAACATTTCTTATTGTCGGTATATTGATTAGGCCACGGACGACCAACCTAAAGCGCATCCGCCAATGATGGCGCATTGCACGATTAAAAGTAACGCTCTAGAACTCAAAGATAACACAAAAAACACGCTTGTTCGTAATTGATTTAACCTAATTCATTGGAAAAAGTACACTATAATTTTAAGTAAGTTTTTACTAAAAGCGAATTTGTCTAAGAGTATCTTTAATCTAAAACATAACAGTTACAACCAAACCGTTTCTGAATGTCTCGAAATTTTAAGAATCAGGATTTCGAACCAAAAATTAAATTCCTAACAGCAACCGAAGCATACCAGCTCCTGGAACGTTAAAAGTTACGTACAGTGTTGCCACGACTGGGTTTTTAAATCCAGATCTGGATTTTTTATAAATCGGGGTTTTTAGTTTGTTATCTCTATTTTTCTCTCTCTTGAGAACTCTATTTTTAAATAATTGGTAAACTTTTTTTTTAAATAATACAAAATGTGTAGCAAAATGATCAAAATATACACTCAAAATAGTTTTCATTCATAAATATCTTTTACGAAATAAGGTTTTATATTATAGATTATATTTAGAATTGAAAACAAAAATATAACTGACGCTTATTAATTTAGTAGTGTTAAATACATAAAAATAGTCTACATATAAGAATAAATTTGAGTTTTTTTTTTAACACATCCGAGTTTATTTCAGAGGCAGATCTGTTTTTTATTTCGAAAATTGAGAGTTGCAGCTCAGGTCCGTAATGTTGAGGCATATTCTAAAAATTCGGTAAAAAATCTTCATCTGCTGGTTTGGAACGAATTAAGGTTTTTTACATAATTTTCAATGGAAAAATATGATTCGTTGTTGTAGATAATTCAGTTTAGAAAATCTTTTGAGAATGAAATATATTCGAAAACCGAGGTTCCACTGTATGTCAATTGTTTTCTTTTTAACTATGTGCATCTATGTGTGTGTATGTACTTGTTTTCTTTTTAACTATGTGCATCTATTTGTATGTATGTCAATTGTTTTCTTTTTAACTATGTGCATCTATTTGTATGTATGTTAATTGTTTTCTTTTTAACTATGTGCATCTATTTGTATGTATGTCAATTGTTTTCTTTTTACTATGTGCATCTATTTGCATGTATGTCAATTGTTTACTTTTTAACTATGTGCATCTATTTGTATGTATGTCAATTGTTTTCTTTTTACTATGTGCATCTATTTCCACTGTATGTCAATTGTTTTCTTTTTTACTATGTGCATCTATTTATCGTTATGTTAATTGTTTTCTTTTTTACTATGTGCATCTATTTGTATGTATGTCAATTGTTTACTTTTTAACTACGTGCATCTATTTGTATATATGTTAATTGCTTTCTTTTTTACCATGTGCATCTATTTGTATGTATGTCAATTGCTTTATTTTTTACGATGCGCATCTATTTGTATGTATGTCAATGGTTTTCTTTTTTATTATGTGCATCTATTTGTATGTATGTTAATTGTTTTCTTCTTTACTATTTGCATCTATTCGTATGTATGTCAATTGCTTTCTTTTTTACGATGCGTATCTATTTGTATGTATGTCAATTGCTTTCTTTTTTACTATGCGCATCTATTTGTATGTAGGTCAATTGTTTTTTTTTACTACGTGAATCTATCTGTATGTATGTTAATTGTTTTCTTTTTTACGATACGCATCTATTTGCATGTATGTCAATTGTTTTTTTTTTACTATGTGCATCTATTTTTATGTATGTCAATTGTTTTCTTTTTTACGATACGCATCTATTTGCATGTATGTCAATTGTTTTTTTTTATTATGTGCATCTATTTGTATGTATGACAATTGTTTTCTTCTTTACTATTTGCATCTATTCGTATGTATGTCAATTGCTTTCTTTTTTACGATGCGTATCTATTTGTATGTATGTCCATTGTTTTCTTTTTACCTACGTGCATCTATTCGTATGTATGTCAATTGTTTTCTTTTTTACTATGTGAATCTATTTGTATGTATGTTAATTGTTTTCTTTTTTACTATGTGCATCTATTTGTATGTATGACAATTGTTTTCTTTTTTACGATGCGATTATATTTGTATGTATGTCAATTGTTTTCTTATTTACTATGTGCATTTATTTGTATGTATGTCAATTGCTTTATTTTTTACGATGCGCATCTATTTGTATGTATGTCAATTGTTTTCTTTTTTACTATGTGCATCTATTTGTATGTATGTCAATTGCTTTATTTTTACGATGCGCATCTATTTGTATGTATGTCAATTGTTTTTTTTGTACTGTGCATCGATTTGTATGTGTGTCAATTGTTTACTTTTTAACTATGTCCATCTATTTGTATGTATGTCAATTGTTTTCTTTTTTACGATACGCATCTATTTGCATGTATGTCAATTGTTTTTTTTTACTATGTGCATCTATTTTTATGTATGTCAATTGCTTTATTTTTTACGATGCGCATTTATTTGTATGTATGTCAATTGTTTTTTTTTACTGTGCATCTATTTGTATGTATGTCAATTGTTTACTTTTTAACTATGTGCATAAAATTGTATGTATGTTAATTGCTTTCTTTTATACTATGTGCATCTATTCGTATGTATGTCAATTTCTTTATTTTTTACGATTCGCATCTATTTGTATGTATGTTAATTGCTTTCTTTTTTACGATGCGCATCTATTTGTATGTATGACAATTGCTTTCTTTTTAACTACGTGCATCTATTTGTATATATGTTAATTGCTTTCTTTTTTACCATGTGCATCTATTTGTATGTATGTCAATTGCTTTCTTTTTTACGATGCGCATCTATTTGTATGTATGTCAATTGTTTTCTTTTTTACTATGTGCATCTATTTATATGTATATCAATTGTTACTTTTTTACTATGTGCATCTATTTGTATGTATGTCAATTGTTTTCTTTTTTACTATGTGCATCTATTTGTATCTATGTCAATTGCTTTCTTTTTTACTATGTGCATCTATTTGTAAGTATGTCAATTGTTTTTTTTTACGATGCGCATCTATTTGTATGTATGTCAATTGTTTTCCTTTTTACGATGTGCATTTATTTGTGTGTATGTCAATTGTTACTTTTTTACTATGTGCATCTATTTGTATGTTCTGCAAAATATTCAAACGCCTCATACCAATATTTTTTATTAAAACCCTGTAAGTCATTTACGCAAGTAAAGTTCATTTTTTGTTGGTCTAAAATCTTTTATGTAACTCCTGACTAAATGTGCCCAAATTACAATGCATATATCAAATGCTATTCATGAACAACTGATAAATATATAAACCCTTATTCAATATTGATTCTACATCGTCATTAACCTAATATTCCTTGGATCTACATGGAATCCCTTTCCATACGCTTGTGTTCTCTAAACACACACAAAGAGAGAGAGAGAGAGAGAGAGAGAGAGAGAGAGAGAGAGAGGGGGGAGGGAGAGAGAGCTGCAGATAGATATATAGAGAGAAAGAAAGTATAAACAAATACCAGTTATCAGATTATTTATAACAGTTCCAACAATTCAAGATCAACACATCTTGGCGTACAATCGCTTATAAGATTAAAACGGAATGTTTTTGTTTAATTTCAATATATCACTTCTTCAGTGATCGTTCACAACAATCAATAGAATTCAAAGAACAAAAATCAAAATATAATTCATCTCTTTTGAAAAATTATATTCAGTTATTGTAAGAAAACACATGTACATAAATTGATACTACTACAACTACTACTACTACTAATGATAATAATAATAAAATTAAAATATATAGCGGATTTAAACACAACAATTAATATAAAATAATAATAATAATAATAATAATAATAATAATAATAATGATAAATATACAAACATATAATAATATTATAACAAATACAATAATGATATCGGAATATACTATACAATATGAACAATTATATTAATACAAGTAATAAATTATAATAAAAAAATAATTATACAATAAAATAAAATAGAATTAACTAAACTTAAAATAAGAAAAAGAAAAAAGAAAAGAGATTAACATAAGATTCCTTGTATATATGTTAATTATTTTTACTATGCGCATCTATTTTTATAAGCGTATCGAAACAAAAAAAAATAAAAAATACGAAAACAATTAGAAGGAACATAGAAGATTATGTTTATTTCAAATATCAGTGTCAGAAAACGAGTAATAGGAACACATATTTCAGATTTAATGAATATGTGATGGGGAGAGCAAGGAAAAAATGTAAGTCTTACTAAGTCTTATCATTTAATCGAGTCTTCAAAATATGAATACTAACGAAAGCTTGCAAAAAAATAATTAAGTAAATTATTTTTTCATTTAAATTGCACCATGTGTCGGTATTCAAATTTCACTTAAATATATTTTCATGCGTGCTTCAAAGATATTGTCAATTTCCTTATTCAAAAAGCGCCAACCTGCACCAAACATCGATTGGACTCTACTTATTATAACGTATTTTACAACTTGACGTGTTTTTCTACCTCTACCGTGATTCGACCCCTCGCGGTCAATACCATCAAAATGAGGAAGAAAAAAAGAAAACAAAACTATAAGACAGTCTTGCCTTACAAAGTTTTTTTTACAACGAAAGCTTGCAAAATAAATTAAATAAATGATTTTTTCATCTAATTTGCACTATGTGTCGGTTTTCAAATTTCACTTAAATGAATTTTCGTGAATGCTTGAAAGATGTCAATTTCCTTACGAATACTAATAGTTAAAAATCAAAAAAGGAAGTTCTCTCACAGTGTTTTCAAATGTAGGAATACTTATCATCGGCCAAATCCAAATCAGTATTTAAACCATAAATGGGGCTTTTATTATCCATTGGAATCAAATTTAGAATACTACAAATTCAGAGAAGCAATTTGGCTAACAGTTCAAATACACCGGCGGTGCTAAATTCAATCAAGTAGACACAAGTGAATAATTCAAACAAAAGAAGAGAGCTAAGGTTATAACACTAACGTTAATTAATTATAGTGTATATTATTATATATTAAAAAAATCATATAAACAAAAGTTGAGGGCTTTTTTATAATCTTAACGAAATAAAAATATGTATATTTAGAGTAGTTAAATATTATTTAGATAAAGTAAAAATAATTAATTCAGTTAAATAAGTATGTTCAGTGAAGAATTCAAAATGTTATTAATGTTGGACTAAACTTATGTAAGCTAATGATACTAGTCAAAAGGGTACTTAAATATAAGTACACATTACAATCTATAAGTGTAATTTAACAGAAAAAGGGAAGTAACTCAAATAAAAGTGTTATTTAGCAATTTAGAACATAAAAAGTCTTCAACACGAGTCTGTTACTCATCTAGGAAATGGGGTCTGGCTCAGTTGAAGTTTAACTGTAAATGACTTCTATAGCCACGTGTTAAGCCTTTGGAATAAGGGTTTTTTATTCTGGTGGTGGTGGTGGTGGTGAGAGGGTTGCTGAATTTTGCCACAATACCTCATGTGAGTTTTCAAACATTTTATGTATTTTGACTGGCCGTTGCATTTTCAAGGTCTCATTGTGAACTTTTTTCTATCCTCTTTTTCCCGTATCTTTGAATCGAGGTGTTCTTTTTCCTGTTGATAATGTATAATTTCTCTGATGAGCACCATATTCGGGATAAAGACTATACATTTCGCTTGATTTATAGTGCGAAACGGCGCCCGAAAGTATTTAATTTGGAAAAATAAAAATAACCTAAGTAAACATACGATATACACCTATTAGAGGGCTTTTTTGTTTGTCGGCTTGAAAAGTGTAATTAAACGTATTTGCTGATATATGAAATAGATTGAAAGTACAGGGACCAAATTTTGGTGTGGATCGTTCGACTAACTATTAGGTGAAAAAATTGTTAAATGAGATGAAAGGTATTGGTATTGATTGATTTTTCCTTTGGTCATTGGAATGCCCTGATAATGTATATATGCTTTGTAACTTGTAATACAACTTAATTGAGCTTGCAATTTAAAACATTTTCGTATATTATAGAAAGGATATACTAAAAAATATATACATTTTGTAAAAACACACATTATATATATATATATATATATATATATATATATATATATATATATATATATATATATATAAACTGTGTTTCTCGCTTTATTGCATACCATAATATTGTTAATAACTTCAGTAATATGAATCGAAAAAGTTTGAAATTTTTAACACTGAAAGAGTGCTCCTAAGTAGGTAAGATACCAAAATATTTTGCAAATCTATACTATATTTCTAAAGTTATAGAAATGTGTGCATTTGTTAGCCACTTTCACTTTTTCTCGGTTTGTAAAAATGCCCCAAAATCGACGTTTGACTGCTACTGAAAGGCAAACGGTTGTAGCTGGCCTTGCAGAAGGACTGACACGTCTGGATTTAGCCAAGGACCTGGGGAGGGATAAGAGAACCTTGGTTTCTTTTGTGGAGAAGCCCTACACTGCACAAAGGAAAGATAAGGGTACAAGAAGGAGCATTTCCCCTCGCGATATGCGAAAAATACGCAGACAGATCATTAGGGAACCAAATTGAACTAGCGTCTCCATTTTTGACAAAGCTGGCGTTGTTCCGATGTCCAAGAAGACCAGATGAAGTTTCTTGAATGAGATGGCCAGGAACGTGAAGCTTATTTCCAGGCCCCCCTTGAACAAAACCCATAAGGGAAAACGCATTGTGTGGGCCGGAAAATACATGAAAACGGACTTCCAACAGGTTCTATTCACAGATGAAGCTATAGCCACACTTGATGGTCCGGTATGGATGGGCTAAAGTTTGGAGTCCTATGGAAGCTGCTATCTCACATCGCGTTCGTCGCCAACAAGGTGGCGGGGGAGTTGTGTTTTGGGCAGGTATCATAGGTGATAAATTAATTGGACCTTTTCGAGTGCCAGAGGGTGTGAAACTCACAAGCCAAGCATACATTTCGTTCTTAGATGAGCATTTGCCACCTTAACTGGACGACCTGCCTTTACTTCGTCTACGTCAACTGATTTCCATGCACGACAATGCTCCATCTGATGCAGCAAAGACTACGACTACCTTCCTCGCATCTCTGGGCATCAAGGGAGAGAGTATCATGACTTGGCCGCCTTGTTCTCCTGATAAACCCGATTGAGCAGCTCTGGTCAATTTTAAAGAGGAAGGTTTATGAAGGAGGACAATAATTTACATCAAAAGATGCCCTCTGGAATAAAATTGTTGATGTTGCTAGTAGCATAACACCTTCCCAAATCAACAGATTGACTTAATCTGTTGATGGGAGACGGCAGAGGGTAATTTAAAGAAATTGGAGATTTGTTGATAAATGATTCAATTTTGTGGTGCATATCTGGTGATTTCTTCCTTACATTTCATTCATATTGTTACTTATGATTTAAATGATTAAAATAATTGACCCTGTTAAGTCAAAAAATGTTTTATCACCAATGGACAGTATTATAACAAACTGCAATAAAGCGAGAAACAGTAAAAATGGCTAACAAATAGATAAATCTCTATAACTTAAGAAATACAGTATATATTTGCAGAATATTTTGGTATATTACCTACTTAAGAGCACTCTTTCAGTGTGCAAAATTTCCAACTTGTGCGAGTTATGTTATTGAAGTTATTAACAAA
The DNA here is from genome assembly GCA_963556195.1 of Sepiola atlantica. Taxonomy (NCBI): domain Eukaryota; kingdom Metazoa; phylum Mollusca; class Cephalopoda; order Sepiida; family Sepiolidae; genus Sepiola; species Sepiola atlantica. Next base: position 23,796,211 of record OY744526.1, on the reverse strand, counting down.
ATTATGATCTGCAATAAAGCGAGAAACACAGTTTATATATATATATATATATATATATATATATATATATATATATATATATATATATATGTAAAAACATTATAAATTAAAACATTACTATTGTTCCAAGAATTAGAACATCAAGTCTATTATGGCGTACGATCGTTGCCAAAACAGTTTGGAAATACTTTATTTTATTTTATTTCATAATTTGATGAAGCTAGTCCAAAACGTCTCTTCATCAGCGACACGTAATCTGTTAATACTAATAAAACAATTAGATTCATCATTAACTATTACAAGGATCACAACCTCTGACCTATTAACCAAAAATAAGACCTCCTAGGCAGAGAAATAGTAGAACAAACCAATGCATCTATCGGTTTCAGTGCCCTTGGGAGAATGTATCTCCTCAAATAATAAAACAAACTGTTACATCGGCCACACTACACTTCCCCGAAGACTCACCATACATCTTTCACACTCAAGTGTAATCTGCTAGCATTTGAAGCAACACAACTCCCCCTATTCGTAATTCAGACAACTGTTAGTCAATAACACGAAGATTCTACACAACGACTCTAAAAAGACGGACCTTCTTAGAGGTTTGTACATAAAGACGTAATGTCCCACAAAAAAACAACTTTATTAAAAATCCTGTAAAACTATTTTATAGTTCCTAGGCTAAATAAAACATTAAAAAAAACCCTACATTTAACCGTTTTGAAATATCCTTAATTGTACATTTTAAATGTTGTAAAAAAAATAAAATATTGTAAATTTTAATCAACCACACGCCTAACACGTGATCACATTCCAAATAGCGAATCTCATCACACATACGTTATTTTAAAACTTTATAAATTTACCGCACAGCTCGAACTTAACAGTCATAAATATGCAAGTCCAACCCTCCGCCTGAAGACGATTGAGTGAAGCCAATCGAAAGTACTCTCAAACAAAAATAGAACAAAACAGCTATGGAGCCGACATCTGCCAATTAGACAAGAACACAAGAAGGATTATCCGAAGGATCGAGAAGATCATGAAAAGATTAATCCGTGATATACAACAACGTATGTTTAAATGAAAACATTATGCCATAATACACACATAATATATATATATATATATATATATATATATATATATATATATATCATACGAGGCCTGTCAAAAAGGTATTCGACCTTAGGCCAGTAAAAAATATTTCAAATATCTGACGGAGTTATGATCCCAATCCCCTTCAAAGTACCTCCTTTGTACTTGCACACATTTAAACCATCGATCCATCCACTGTCGGAAACACCTCTGGAAGTTTTCTTTTGGAATGGTGTTCATTTCAGCCGTCGCATTCTGCATTATTTCTTCTCTAGTCGCAAAACGGGAACCTTTCAGTGGCGTCTTCAATTTTCGAAACAACTATAAGTCGCAAGGGGCTATTTCTGGAGAGTAGGGAGGTTGGCGAACGACTGGAATTCAATGTTTGGCCAACAGATTTTGGATCAATTGAGATGAATGTGCAGGGGCGTTATCGTAATGCAGTTGCAAGTTTTTTTCCGTTTACATGTCTAATCGTTTGCGCTGAACTGCGTCACAGATACGCCGGAGAACATCTTGACGTCACCAGTTCGACCGTTCCAGGTTCGGTTGGTCAACCGGACTGCCGTTCTGATGAAAGTTGCCGATGTGTAAACACCTGGTCCAGCGACTTCTCACTCCCACGTTGTATTTGTTTAGATCAGTGAGCAATCAACCGGGTTAGGTACGCATCCTTGTCTCGCTGTGAAGAGAAAAGTCATTTAATGCAGAACAGTTAGATGGAAAGAATTAAGTCCGTAACGAATTTGTCTGTTTGTTTGCTTAGGAGAATAATTATTATAAAAAAATGATTAAAAATAATGTACACTGGTTTGTTTACAAATCCAGGCCGTTAAATGATAGCAAAGTTTAACCCTGTGTGTTAGTCGGATCGACGGGCGTTAATAATTCTGGGCATCTGGATCGTTGTCAGTGAAAATCTGTTCTAAGTATGGAACGAGAAAAAAAGCATATACACGAACTATTATGATGGGTTCGGTGCGGAGAAATACTGAGCAAGTTCTTTCCTCCGATTCTCTCGTAACTGACTGACGTCCCCGATTCTCCTTCTCCGACTGTCGGCGTCAGCGGCCGACGGCCGCTCACCGACTGTCCGACTGTGACTAAACTGTATTTTATCGAGATATATTTCGCCTTTCCCGGGAGTGGTTCACGGTGGTCTCCGATTTTATCCTGAGAAATACATTTTATTGCGTTATCCAGAGCTTTTCAATGTAATTCCGACACGGCTGAGAGATATCAGAACTGCCACCGTAAGGTAACTAGCCAGATGTAATCTTAGACGATCTACTTAAGACCAATCGACATGATTCGAGATTTAACACTTGTCCGTAATTTCTAACTCTCGCTGAAGTCAGCTGTCACTCTCATATCCACTTGAGAATTTCATTCATTTTTATCTTTTGATAAGCCCATAAAATTAATATAATTCGGGTTTCTTCTGCTCATCACCAACTGTGCGATCCGTTCAGAGATTTTTAAGGATGTTTTCTGTCTATTCATACAAGCGCAGTAATTGCACTATCAACCTTCGTAGGCTAACGGTCAACTCATGCCGGCACTGTCCGACATTGTCACATATATATATATAATAAATATGTTGTGTACTTTCGTCCTTACATACGATGAGCGATGTTTCTGACAAAGGGGGTAGAGGTGTTGTTTTGGGGTGTCGGAATCTATTCACTTAACACTCATCGTTGGCTAGTTTTTGACCTTTTGAAGTAGTATTCTTTGTTAGCTCCGTACATCAAGTTGCGTCATGCCTTGTCTGGAGCGATTTCCATATATATATATATATATATATATATATATATATATATATATATATATATATATATATATATAGTGACACAAATATTCACATCGCCGATTGAATTCATTAAATTAAAAATATTTTCTACAATTCAACCATATTTAGGTTCAATAAAGCGCAATGTATACATGCTTTTTCAATCAAGTTTAAATTGTGTGTGTCCTTTAATTTTTTTCAAAGTGAATTTGTCTGTTTTTGTAAATAGGTTAACATGATTGAGCGTATGAAATGTAATAGGTGAAATCGTGTTCTATCTTTATTGACAAATTAGTTAAAGGTCATCTTGCTAAATGTCATGCTATTTCAATTTAAGCTTCAGAATAAACCCTTTCTTAGCCACGTGTATCTCGCTGGACATTATGCTGTGATTACTTTGGAAAAAAAACGAGTACGAGAGCAATAGTCAAGGGCGTTGCAGTCGGTGAGGTTGGCGGCCACAAGTCCAGCGACCAGTTGGGAAGAACATTGTTGAACAGCAACGTCTTGTGCATCTTGGCCTTGTGTGCAGGAGCGGAGTCCGGCTGGAAGACGTAGAGGCGTCCGGCGGCGATCTCGTCTAGGTAGACTTTCATCACGCAACCAGCACCTCTTAGTATCACGTTCCCTTTTTTTGTCAAGTATCGGATTATCTATAGAACACTGTACACGTAATATGTCGCTAAATCATCAGAAAATCCTAGAAACTTAAACAAGCATCAACAGTTAGTCAATCAATTAAATGAATACACGACGACAGGCGACACTTAAATTTTCCTATGACGTCTTGCCAAGGTAAAATTGATGCACAATAAGTTATAATCGGAAAATAAATGAAGACTATAACAATGTGCCGTGAGAGCTTACATTGGCAACAAACACTCGTCTGGCTATAACCTCTGTAAAATATTACCTTTATTCCTCTGTATACCAAAACCTAAACGCAACTTCCATGAGAAGAGTTTCTCTTCAAGAATTGTGGAACACAATACTGTGGGGCTTGTTCTTAGCTGACTCTAACATGACTGTTTTCATGTCCATTTGTTACGAAATTCTTGTCGATCTGCCCTGTTTAATAATCAAATTCTGACTTGTTTTTACCATCGTTACAAATCCCAACAGTATTGTCTCACCATCCACCTGACAAACTCATCAAACCCTATCCTCGAGTGCCTTTAGACCTTGATAAACGGTGACTCGTTAGTGCATGAAAAAGAAAACAAATTGCTACTCCTTGGCCTTTTGGCTAAGATCAAAGTGTAGTATCTGTTACGATGGATATTGCACCCCATACTGGTGTTGTCTTGGCCTTCGGGTCTTGATTTACGCCGGTCAATGGGTCTGTCCTGTGCAGTTCTGGGAAGTCCACCTTCCCAGGCTTTGCCTCCCCTCTTTGGGGAGGAGTAAGTTTATTGCTTACTGCCTGAGGCGCCCCTACCGGGGAATACCGACGGGCTGCCCAGGCAATTTTTAAATCCCGCTTTCCCGACCCGACCTTGGGTCACATCTTACTTGTGGGAGTAAGATAAAAACTAGCCTTGTGCCTAACTCCTGGAGAGGAGTAAATCAATACACACAGAGCAATCGGTTGGCCGCCCAGTAAACTAATATGGCGGCAGTGGGATTTTCAAGTTCCCTCTCGTTATTTTAGCCGGATTAAAAGAAGTGGCAGACAATCGGTTACTGAACCCCTATGCCCCGCCTTATCTAGATTAAACCGATTGTGTGTGCGTAAGTGTGTAGTGGCTTTGTTGGTGTCGGGTTGAGGTATGTTCTGCCCAGTCCTAGGATGTCCACTCTCCCAAGTTTTACTTTCTCTCTTGTAAACTAAATAAGTATGAATCAACATGGTACAACGTTGTTGATCGGCTTAATTATGTTGCTGGTATTTTTGCAGGAAAGAAACGTGTAATGGTTGTGAATGAAAGAAAGAGAAACTAAATTATCAGTAAAGTCATCAACGTTTCGTCTTCATCAAGAAAAGACTGCCTCGGGATAGTTTAAGAGAAATTTACTTGTTTACAAATTTTTTATTCCTCTTAAAAAGAAAAGACTGCCTCGGGATTGTTTAAGAGAAATATACTTGTGTTTACAAATTTTTTATTTCTCTTAAAAAGAAAAGACTGCCTCGGGATGGTTTAAGAGAAATGTACTTGTGCTTATAACTTTTTTATTTCTCTTAAACCATCCTGAGGAAGTCTTTTCTTGATGAAGACGAAACGTTGACTTTACTGATAATTTAGTTTCTCCTTCTTTCATTCACATTACGTTTGGAATACTATTTCCATTTTGATCATGTAATGGTTGCAAACACCCTTAAGTGAAAGTAGTACTATGGAACCGACTGGATTCGAACTTAGTGCATCCAGGTCTTAAGTCCGTGTCGTGATCCACTTTACTATGGTAACCTCCATCTCTGAGAATAGGTTATTTTATTGTTAGTCGCCTGTGGCGCCCCCACAGATGGAATACGATTGAGCTGCTCTGACATTTTATAGGCCAGATCGCGCTTATCTTAATCCACTGGCTCTTCAGAATCACAACTGACCTTGTGTCTAACATCCTGGTCAGGAGGTAAACAATATGTGTGTGTGTGTTAATTCAATTTCCTGTTTTCGATGTTTTCTTCAAATGATCGGTCTGATGAACACACAGTGAGAAACCCCACATCTACACCCGTTAAAACTTTAAACTTGTACATTTAAGTTCTTCGTCTTCTTCGCCTTCTTCTTCTTCTTCTTCTTCTTCTTCTTCTTCTTTCTTTCTTTCTTTCCCTTAGAATAGAAGCCTTAGATATTTTATATTTTAGACTTGTAGATTTTAATATCTTCCAACGCTGACGTTACTTTATTGAAATACCTTTTTCCAATCACCCTTTTTCCTGTGGTCTACACAAAATATTTCCCGATCCTTACATCATTTATTATCTAATATCCGTACGAATCGGAGACGTTCCGCTTTCATCTTCGAGCTGTGTTTCATCCTCTTTCAAACTCGTCGTTTCCCCAAAACGCCAAGCTTTAATGAATGAGGGAGCCTAGCGGGCAGGTGGCGGTCGTGAATTGTATACCGTAGCCGACCGGTAGCGTTTTGGGTTCGGGTCCGGTTGTATCAGTTGTTTCATTCTCACTTGAAATGTTTGCAACCTTAATGAACAAAAAAGTAGGAGAAGCCAGTATCAACAAAAACTAAATCAAGCAAGATAAGATTTGCGTTACAACCGATCGCCGTGGAGACAAGTGAATTGATAGGCCCCGCCACGCACAACTTCCTTGGCATCCTTGGTTTGTTAATGACGTACCACATCAGGGGGCATAGTAATTGACTTGGCTTTATGAGCGCCTCTCCATCGCCACTATTCGTAGAAACGTATTGAGCCTGCTCTCAGCTTGCCAAGCCAGCCGGACGTCCTATGAAACTTCCTGATGCGTGCATGTTGGTTTCGAAAAGGGGAATTTTATTAATTAATTATTATCTGCCTCCCCATTTTCCTGCTCACTATCTAATTAGTTAACTATTATTTAATATGTGTTGTTAGATTCCTGAAATGTTATTGATGTTGGAAATTTTACTATTATTAAAATAAACGTTTTCTTATTTCAAAATAAAAGAGTTGAACCATTTTTAAAAAAGCAAGACTATAAAGCTTAATTTCCTTAAAAAATAAAATTTCTAACGAAAGAAAGAAGATGAAGGATATTAAACAAACGTGCATGCATATTAAATGGAAATGAAACACACTTTGAGAGAATATCAGGGTCACCAGCTAGCAAGTGCTAACTTAACATTAACATACTCTTGTGAATGAATAATCATAACAAAACGTAATTAATTAACTACACATTTATAAAACTATCATTTTACATGAATATTCTTATTCAGTTAATATTAATGTAATAAAGTTTATACAACTCGTGTTTTTGGTAGGAAAGTTTTCAGTAAATAAGAAGACACGATGGCTATGGATGTGTATGTCTCTCTATATATTTGTTAGTTTAAATATGCGTGTGTGAGTATTATACACTGTGACACTGTGTACGTATGCGTAGGTTTACCTTATTCTGTTTGTGCGTGTGTAGATGTGCGTGAAAAGATAGAGCTTGTACGTAAATTGTTGATATCTTCCTTTATTTTCGCCTTTATTTTTTTGCACGGAGGACATACGTTCTTATGTTCATGGGGTGCGCCAGGTTGGATCTCTGAAGAACTCTGATTTTGTTGACTAGGTCACTGTTTTATAAGTTTTGGTAATTTGACATCGGCTTTCTAGATTTGGGGTTTAACACGATTTTAATTGGGTGGAAAATATTTATAGTTTCCTGTGAAGACTCACTTGCTTTTGAAGTGAAAAGGAAAGCGCATACCAACTGAACAGAGAACGAGGGAGAGTAGCTATTCAAGCCATTCGATCAAGTATCTCGATCTACCACAAATTCCCATGAATTACCATTAAGCGACCTTTTTGACCGGCTTCATACTGGTGTTAGCATTGGTTGTTCATGATAAATGCCAGTATACTGAAATCATATGCCCTTAATAGGGTTAAGATGAAAATTCATATACACTTAATGTACAAAAGCAAGGAAATTCCCCAATTTTTACACTTTTATTATCATTAAGGGTATGACTACATATCAACAAAACCATTTCATTATCACATCACTACAGTATAAATCTCTATGCATGAGTAGATGACGTGTGTGAGGTGCGCTGAAGAAAAATTCCTACCAGTAAAATACATAGCCCTGTTGTGCTCGCATACCCTTAATGACAATAAAAGTGTAAACATTTGGGAATTTCCTTGCTTTGTACATTTAGTGTATATGAATTTTCATCTTAACCCTATTAAGGGCATATGATTTCAGTATACTGGCATTTATCATGAAATGTCACTACTTTTGTAAAGGCTATGCCTCAATACAATGGTCATTTTAATTTTTTTTTAATTTTCTGGAAAACTAAGGTATATGGTAAACTGGAATTAAAATGCAATCAACTAGACCCTAGAACCTCTATATCTGCCAAAAATCAGCTGAATCCATCAAACAGTTGATGAGATACAGGGTGGCACATACGTACGTACGTACGTACGTACGTACGTACGTACGTACACACGGATAACATGATTTCATGATTGAACTTTCTGGATCTTTGAAATTCTACACACTTATAGAACCTATCAAATAAAAATTTTGTGCAAAGTTTTAACTAATTTGATTTATTGGTTTTTGAGTTATGATTGATCAAAGAAATGAGATTTCCAGCATAGGCCATTCTTGGTGTCTATTAAGGGATAGAGCGCTCTCGCGCCTCCCTTGATTTTAAAATTACACCACGATAGTAGATTGTTTTTACTCCGTCATCAAACTTACTAAAAAAAGGGACAGAATGAAGATTGTAAGGGAAAGGGGTGAAATTGAAGCGAAAATGTTCTAACTTGGCACCCTTAAGTTGTCAGACTGCGTTGTTATACATTTACCCACGCCACATCCTGTAATCTGCTGATAAATCGCGTTTAACAAAATTCTCAGCATTTATTAATCGAATTCTTTTAGATGAGGATTAAAAATTTGGATTATTATATTAGTAAGACTTTGTTATTTTCACAACGTTTCGACAAACGGAACTGATTGGAACAGATCGTCAGTCGTCTTTCTGATCGACATGAAAAATACATTCGTCTGTTTCGTTTACATAGGGTAGATGGCTATTCCTAGCTTGTTTGTTATATTCACAACGTATGGACTAATGGAACCTCAAATCTTTTTAGATGATTTTTTCTAACTAGGACATATCCATTACGAACTCTGGAGTCTTTACGGAATTTTGTAAATTGCACCACCTGGTAGATTGATCTCGTTCCGTTATTCATAGCTGAATACCGTGGACATATTGAATATTGATTAACATATTTGTTAACCAAATAGTTCTAAGTGACAGTCTTCTGGAGGTTGAAGGTCTAACCCTTATTATAGGCGATACTAAGAGCAAAATAAATTCACACTTTTCCCTGCCCATAGCTGACTGAATAAGAATAATCTACACTCATAGATTAAATAAAAGTTTCAATTCAAAATTACATACATCGGACGTTACATCGACCGAAACGTGAATGTAAAAGGTTATCAGCGCGTCTATTTCAGATTCAAGATGGCGGACCATAATAGCAAATTATGACTAGACGATCATCACTATCAACATAATCAACACCCACGTCATCGGGCAATAGTTAATTCATAGTATAGGGTCGATGTGCTTCGCGAACTTTAAACCATGTAACATTTATTATTACTAGTTATAATTAATATATTCATATATAATAAAAATCACATGTATTTAAAATAAACAGTTAAAAATTAAATTGTTAAATTTTTATTCCGAATAAGTTTAGCATCGGAGGGATACGAAAGGTTTATTGTGTCGCATTGCCTTTATGTTCTGTCTGTCATATTTCAACATGTACGTTTGCTGGCTAAAATATAAAATAATATAAACAAAACTCATGACGGTTTACTTGTTTATAAACTCCTGCCTATTGAAACATTTTTTGTGAACCCTGTTACTAAAAATCAAATTGTTAAACATTTATTCCGAATAAGCCTAGCATCGGAGGGGTACGAAAGGGTTATTGTGTCGCAATTAACATGTACTTAATTCTCTATCATGTTGTGCCTTGCTAGACCTCGAAACTTAAATCAAGTCGGGAAAAATAACCGTTCCAGCTTTCCGCGTTTGACGTCGTTTCTTGTTATGCAGCAGTAGTTTCTCCACTAAACTTTCTGTTGTGGCTCTGAAGGGCCGATATTAAATAAGATAACACGGTGGTAGATTTACAGGAATGTGTATTTACAGAACTACAAAATAGAATGTTACAAAAAGACTGCGCACAAGACTGTCTCGACATTTCGTCATAAGTTCTATATATAGTGTCTGGAAGAGTCTATATGTTATCTACGGATCGCACTAGCTTACAGGAATAGTAGATAAACGGATTGGAAACAGGTTTCAGATGTTAAAGGAGAGCTCAAGGAGTTTGTAAATGATGCACCAAATAAGATTAGTTTCTAGAATATAATTTTTGCGGATGCTTTATCTGCTAAAAAATTTTTTTTGAAAATGCATGAATTAAGGAAAAGCAAAAAAGTATCTAAATACCGTTTCCTCATTTAGTTCATGTGTACTTTGTATGACATTTTCATGCAAAGCATATTTCCAATCCGTTTATCCACTATTCATGTTTCCTTGTAGGATTTATTGTTTTTTAACATCCGAAGAAAATAACATTTTCTCAAACTTTGAAAGGTCCTTTCGTGATTTTTTTAATGTCCTGGTTCCGTATGAGTAAGTCATAGTCTATGAAGCACCATTTTAATATTCTGCGCAAACATTGCTTCTGGTGGCATCATGGAAGATCGAACATTATTATTCGGGGTCATTTTATATATCGGAAGGAATTTTTAAATTGCATTTTCAGTAAATGGCTTTCTTAAGCGCTATTTTTTATGTACCCACAAAAAGTTCTGCTTGACCATTGCTTCTCGCATGGCACGGTGCGATCGTCGTATGCTCTACTACAACAGTAAGACAGCATATTTAAAATTCACTAGAAGTGAATTGTGTTTCGTTGTTCGATACAATATAGTCACCGAACCCGAAAAAGGCAAACACTTCATTTAAATAGTTACTTCTGTAGTCTGTTACTTACATTTTAATATTTCATACCATTTTTAGACAGTTGTCCATCGCTTTTCTATTAGGTAATAGAACCCATCCAGTAAGCTAGCAAAATTTATTTTCATCCTAGACCATGGTCGGTCAGTTTTGGGCCAGATTCTGAGACTGTGCATATTTTACCGCATTTCAATGTCTTTGGTAATGCTTGTCTAATATACATAACGTCTCATGGGAGTTACATTCTCAGAATGATTTGTTGACCGAGATTATTTTTTTAGTATTCTTTTCTGAATTGCTGTATAAATAGTCACTTGATCGCCGTACATAACTACTTCATCACAGATTAAATACACTTCCGAGAAATGTCTGTGTTTTTCTTTTATTCTCTATTCATGTTCTTTAAGAAATCCTTCTCTAGGGCCATTCAAATCTAGGTTTTGAAATGTAAGTCTGTTTCGTCCTACTCAAGAACGAAACCCTTTTTTTTACAGTCCTACTTCCCGACGATGGGGTGTTTTATTTCTCCGCAAATTTGAAACGCTTTGTATTTACAAAATCGAGTACGGTTGTAACTAATCACTCTATTTGTATAATAACAATTTTCCAGCGCATACCACCTACGTCTTTTTTTCGAACATCCAACATTCCTGTTCTAGTAATGGGTATGTTGTATCCGACATAAATCCAAGTTTTCGTTGCCAGTAGTGTGTGCAACATTATCCGGGTACTGTTGTATTCGACATAAATCAGAATTCCCCGTCGACAGTGTTGTGGCCTTGAAGGGCTGATAAACAATAAGACAACACGGTCGTAGATTGACAAGAGTGTGCATTTACAGAAGTACGGAATAGTATGTTACAGAACGACTCCGTTCGAGACTGTCACGACATTTTGTAGTACGTACGATACATAGTGTCTGGATGAGTCATATATTGCCGAAATAGAGTAGATCAGCATGACACCGTAACACTTTCTAATGCGAACAATTATATATATATATATTAATCCTCCTCCAGTATTAAGTTTTATATAATACATAGGAAACGTCGAATATCTCTGCTCGTACAACGTTTTATTCATCGATTCACATTTACACGACTCGAACAGACCATCTCTCTGTGCTTCTTACATTATTAATCATATATTCGTGTAAGTTTTCTTTGATCTCCACAAATTGCAGGTCGTCTTTTTCGTCTATAGAAATAGCTTTTTGTATATCTTGTTCACATGTAGTAGATGATTCATAGTATAGTGACGTCTAGTTGTACATCTACAAGTGCGGCCTTCGTCAATACCTTATCCAAGCCATGGACAACTGGACAACTGGACAACTGGACAATGTTACATATTCGCATGCAGGTGCGTCCTAGATAATCAGCAATATACCAACTCTCTCCTAAGGAGGAAGTAATGCCTCGGAGGATGTATCTCCTAGGACATTACTCCAGCAAAAAATGGGTCTGATTGTTCAAGACAGACCTTAGGTTGCCAGAATGACACCACCGCGAACCTCGGTTCATATGACAGTTGACCAGAACCAGCTCACTATCACTACACACTCGTTAACCTGTTTAGTTTTTGTGTTGTTATTAATCGGTCACCATTTATGACGGTGATGTAGAAAGAATTAAATTAATACAAAAACTCCCAAAACAGTGCTTGTTCAGTGACTCTTTATCTTTCTACAGTATTACGTGAGCTTCCCGTCGCTCGCTCCCCAAAAGGGTGAACGAAGACAGAGTGTGGTACGATGCGGAGAGAACACGGGATAAGCGGCTACAACTAGCATGCGCCCGCTGCAAAGAAAACAGTGATTTGGGGGCGCTTTTGGCAGTCGAAACAAACTGAATAAAAGTCGTTCGCGTGTGTTTTGAATGTCGTCAGCGACATTATTTCGTTTTTGGCTGTCACATAGTTCAATTGGGGAGAGTGCTGCTGCTTCTACTACTAAGAACGAACGTCTTACTTTTTGTTGGTGAAGAGAAGAAAGAAGGAAATAATCCGGCACCTGAAAAATGTGAATATACTGAGAGCTAGCATTATGTGTGTTCTTCCACAGAGTTTCGAAAGAAAGCGTTCGAACTCAGTCAGATCACAAAGAGATTTTAAAAATTTTTTGCTACGTATTATTTTGAACTTCTTGTCCATAACGTAAATGTACTCCTAACCTCCAACTTGACTGCTAATAGAATGTGCCACTCTCTGTTTAATTTTAACCATACATGTAAAATACGGTTTTAAATATTACTTTTATGATCTGCATATCAATATTTTAAATGCCTACGGAGTGAGTTTGAATTCCTACTAGACACCATCCTCTCGTGTCTTTAGTCTCTTTGTACAGAGCTTTGTCAGAATACCCTGCCACGAGGGTACTTCACCTGACAAGTAAACCCTAACTAAATATTTAGATTCCATAGTATTCGAAGCCAAAATACGATCTTATCTTGAGAACTGGCTTATACGAGAAACGGTGCACCTTATCCTTGTTACAACACTAAGCTGGATACTCCACCAGACCAGATGAATTATTGTCCTAGAATCTGGCAAGACCAATAAATAACCACAAGAAAGAAAAACATAGTTAGAAGGAGAAGGAAAGTAATAATTTCGCTGCTTTATCAACTCAAGCTTTAAGAAGTTAGGAGGATCTTAAATTATAACTCGAATATCTCTGTATCTCATGAATAAATAAAGTGTTAGCTCCAGGAAGAGGCTCTTGATTTCTGAGAACTTACTGAAATAGGATGGAAAACAACTTGCTTCATTTGTATAACTCGGAGATTTTCAGAGGCGTCCTCGTTCCTCAATCAAAAGATGTGTCCATCCATCGGTCGGTCACGCTACATTTTGAAATAGCATTTTTATAAATATTGTAATAAGGAAGGCTCGGTAGACTAGCAAAAAAGGGAATCGCTCCACTGTAAGTAGGGAAAGATGAGAATAGCTGCCCAAGATCAAGGCTTGATGACCAATGAATTTAAAAAAGTGACTGGTCTCATTAACGACAAGTGTATGTTCTGCTACATATAGGTAGATAATGTCAGCCACCTGACATAGACTTGTAATGTTCTGCTGGAGAATGGCTACTATACAATGTGAAACAAATGAGTGTGTAAATATCTACACTGAACAATCTATAAACAAATGAATACCAAGTGTAGCAGCAATTTCTCGGAACTGTTCGAAATAAGTCATGCACCATGACTAAGCAATCCTTACAGCTACATACTTAGAAAACGGAGCTGTTAAACATGATATAGTAATATTTTAACAGTGGTAGAAAGTAAGAAACCCAATCTGAAGTTAGTGTCCCTAATGATGCTGGCATAAACAAGATCTGGGAGTGAGAAGCAAACGAAATATCAAGGTATTATGTATGACATGAAACGAAACTGGAACATTACGAATATCTCTATCATTCCAGTAATCATAGGAGCTGCCGGGCTTATGAAAATGATAAAAAAACTACATAGTAAATATACCCGATGAACCAAGTGCAAGAGAGATCAAAACATTTGCGCTTAAAGGGACGGTTTGAATCTTTAACAAAATCTTTTGGTTGGAGTTTCTGAAATAGAGGGTGAATGTCTGGCATTCGATAGGATACCCCATCCCAAGCGAAACAAAATAATAGGAAATTTAAAAAACTAGTGAAGATTGAATCTTTATAAGAGGCTAGTTTCGCTTTCGTCTGTCACATTTAATTTAAAATAGCATTTTAGTCAGAGTCTCACTTAAGTTTGAAATATTATTTTGATTAGTCTGTCACGCTTAGGCTCGAAATAGTATTATCGTTAAGTTATTAATAATACATTTGAAATTGTATTCGTCTTACTCCATCAAGATGAAGTTTGTACGTAGAAGTTATGTCCCCCTTTAAAGCTTACGTTTTAAATACCGTGACCCCTCATAATGCCACTCATGGAATCGTTTATAAAATTCAGAAACCTTTCTGCAATAAAACCATATTTGGTGCAAGTCAACTTCAGTCAATGCTTAATTTTCCCACTAAGTTCCAGTCTATTTTATCGCTATTCAATTATATGCGAAGACATTTTGGTAATCGTCTTATCCGTAAGATGTGTGATCCTTAATAGCTTTTACCTTCAACGAAGCTTACGGCCTCCTGGATTTTATTCTGTTGGGTTATGTTAACATAATTTCTTACAAATAAATCCATAGACTATTCCTGGAATATGTCTATTCCTGTAATGAACAGAGCCATCACAGCCGTAATTTTGAATTGAACAGTTAAAAAAAGTAAGGAACCCTATTTGAAGTCAGTGTCCCTAATGATGCTGACATAAAAACGATCTGGGAGTGAGAAGCGAACGAAATATCAAGGTATTATGTATGACATGAAACGAAACTGGAGCATAACGAAGATCTCTATTATTCCAGTAAGCATAAGAACCACCAGGCTTATGGAAATGATAAAAACTACCTAGTAAATATACCCGATGAACCAAGTGCAAGAGATATCAAAACAGTTGTGCTAAAAGGGACGGTTAGAATCTTTAAAAAATCTGTCGGTTGGAGTTTCTGAAATAGAGGGAGAATGTCTGGTATCCGATAGGTTACCCCATCTTAAGCGAAAACTAAATGATAGGAAATTTAAAATACTAGTGAATATTGAATATTTATAAGAGGCTAGTTTCGCTTTCGTTTGTCACGTTTTATTCAAAATAGCATTTTTGTTCGTCTGTCACACTTAAGTTTGAAATATAATGTTGGTTAGTCTGTCACGCTTAGGCTCTAAATAGTATGTTCGTAGAGTTATTAATACTACATTTGAAAGTGTTTTTACGGTCACCGCTGTCCCGTTTCGCCTCCTGATATCGTCGGAAGAAACTGAACTATTATACAACTCTTTGAATTAGTGCATTACTATTGATTATAATCGAATATACGTTTTTGAAGAAGATTTAATGGGTTTCTTTCCCTATGTTAACTTAAAGGTGAGGGAGCGTAGAGATTGAGCACTGAACGGGTAATGTATAAATTCTGAAAGACTTTCATTGTCTTTCCCGGACAATTTTATATATACATAAAATATAAATTTCATCAAAACAAAATATATTTAAAGATTGAAAAGGAGGTTCGGCTTCCATAGATGCCTTAGGTTAGGAGGGTGATTAAAGATTCGCGACTGCCTCCATTGTCTCGCCTAGAAAGTTTTATACATAAGATTTAAATTTAATAAAAATGTCTACGTAGCTCTCTTAGACGTAGAGTTAGAGATTCAGGAATACTTTCATTGTCTTGCGCGGTAAAATTTACTTAAGAATACACTTTTCGATTTCATGTAGATTCTCTAAACTTTTTTTTCCATGAGAAACGCACTA
>OY744526.1:23757796-23777796 GCA_963556195.1 Sepiola atlantica | reverse complement strand
AACGACGACACCGAAGCAGTTAATATAAAAAGAGATACGAGCAGAGTGCGAGTGTTATGAGAAACAGTATATTATAAAATAACTGTGCTGTTAGCTTAGCGTCGAAATCGCGAGCTTTTGTAACCAAAGGGCTGTTGGCTCGATGCCTTTTAACTGATTACTTACATTTTACAGCATATCGAGGTTCAGAAACTTCAACCGAGAGATCTTTTTAAGATTCTAACCGTCCATTTTTTTATTTTGATTATTTAGATTATCGGTCTACTTTTCTCATCTTGGATGTTATTCTCACAACATTTCGGCCGATGTAATCCCCGACCTTCTTTCTAGTGCATCTTGTCTAACCCGGAAATCTGTACAGAATTTCGAACGAAAGCTTTTATTTAACCCACAGTTGTCATTTTAACTCGTTTGGTCCGATAGAAATCTCATCCGTTCTGCAGATTTAACCTTTAACTCCCTGGAGATTGTCACCTAAAACTGATTATACTTAGAACTAATCTTTTACGCCACGGGTCGTTGCGGGCGAAACGTTAAGAAAATAACAACCAATATACGAAAACTTATCCGAAAATACAAATAATGTAACATTGCAGTTACAATAAAGTTCTTTGCGTGTCACTTGCTTCTCACTACCCTTTCAATCTTTTGCGCGTTTGTGTGTGTATCTTTTTGAATCGTAAGAGAAAATGTCCCTCGTATACCATAGTGCGTGAAATATCCTTTTCTCTACGTTTTTATTCTGTTTTCTCTGACCGCTTCCGCATTGGTTCTGATATTCGACATGTTGCTGCTTTCATGGCCGTTGATCGTCTCATCAGTGTAGCTAGACTAACATATCTGTTTATCTTGTTAAAAAGGAGACTAAAGACGGCTACTGAGAGTTTTAAGCTTTTTTTTAAAGAGAAATAACTCACACAGTTGAGAGAAAGACTTAAACTCTAACTAAACTCTTAATTAGTTATCTGGATTATAGATAAATGCATGCACATAACTAACAGACATACATCTTGGGGGGGGGGGCTACATTTCGCTCTCGGTGATTATTAAAGTTTTTCTTTCAGTTATTACAGCATTATTACGTTCTTTCACAATGTAACAATAATACAAATTATCAATCCTTATCTAAAAATTTCCGAAACATAATTTTAGTTATTTAAACGCAATATATATTGTAGTGGAAAAAGAAAAAAAAAAGTAATGACAAAGTTTTCATAAATATATAAACTTTATCTACGTTTTTTATAGAACTAAAAGTAAAGTGTTGAGAAGAAAAGGGTTAAGCAATGTTCAAAGGTTTCCACAAGGAAAGTGTTGATTTGGTTCGTATGCATGTGGACTTGAGTAGTGAGCAAGAACGTAAGGCAGTTAAAAGCTATCGCTATATTTAGAACTATGAATGTGACTTGTGTTGTTTGTCGAGATGGCAGTAGCTAGGGTATACGGAAATCGTTCATTTGCCCGCCAATACTATGCGTAGTAGTTAGTAACACAGTGTTTTGAATGGCAGAGGTTCGTGTGGCAAGTTGGGGCTCTCATTGGAGACAGAACTTGGGTGCTAGCTTCTATAGATAACGCGAATAACTCTTTCTGATAGGTGAAAGTCCGATATAGGTAACCAATCAACATTGAGTATGTTGATTAAAATCAGTATTAAGTGCTTCCACCAAATAAACATCAATTATTTCAGAGATTGTTTTTCCGGCGCTGCTGCTGCTTTAGTTATTATTGTTGTTGTTACTGTTGCTTTTTTAATTGTTGTTATTTTTGCTGCAACACGGTTTTCCACAAGATTTATTTAAGACAAGCTGCTACTTTCCCCATTTTTGGTCGAAAGTCGGGTTTATGCCTTTCATAACAGTAGCAGTCCGTAATTGTACTTGAATTATAAATAGCCGATCGCGTAGCCTGCAAAGCTATCCATTACACTACTCCCAGACCCTTCTTTTATTAGTACTGATGCGGCATTTACTCGGGACTAATTCAGCCGGCTTCATCTTTAAAGAAAATACTAAATTCACATGCGATTTCCATCCGCATGTATATTTTGGTCAGGGAGGATGCTATTTGACGGCGTTAGTTTTCTTAATCTCAGGGATGTGTTTTCGCCCTCCTCTATACAGTGCCTGGAACCGGTGTGTCAATTTGACCTTATTCTTCTTTAATTAGAGCGAAACTGAACGTGTAAATCAAATAAGAAATGAAGTGTATGTATGTCGGCCTAACTATTTATCCGGTATAGACAAAAAAAAGCTTCGCCCTGTCGGTGGAATCATGAATTAGCCGACTGCAACCCCGTGCAGAGAGATACCCCCCACCCCCCGAAAACGGGGCTATCTGTAGGCCCTGTGTGACGACCCGTGATGCCTTAAAAAGGGATCCTGGTGACAGAGCAATTCTTCCAGTTCAACCCTTACTTAGGCTAGACAGGAGATTGGAGAGACCCGATCTGATTAATCGGCTAATCCCGTCATGCCGTAGTATCTATAAATTCATCCACAACTGTCTTATTCAATCTGATTCTTTCACAAATTCAAAACCTTATTTCTCATTTTTATTTTTCTCCAGAAAAAAATATCCTAGAATGCAGTGGCTGAGGGTCAATCATGTTTAGAACAAAGAAGATTACCAATTCTAAAGAGTAATGTTTTCTAGGAATAATGCATTTCTTAGAGGGGTGTTGCCTGAAAGTAATGCCTTTCTTTCTGTAAAGTTCTCTTTTAAAAATAATTTTTCTGAGAGTAATGTTTTCTAAGATTAATTTTTTCAAAAGATTTTATGTTCCTATTCAAACTTTGAATTTTTCCCTGAGTAATACTTTCTAAGAGCAATGTATTCTGAGAGCAATGTCACTGGTAGTCTTCTTCCTTCGGGGTTCTCCGTTTTCCTTATTTTAAGTAATGATAACACCCTGTGTGGAATTTTCTTCTGAGAGCAAAGCATTTTATAAGCAAAGTAATCTTAGAGCAAAGTATTCCGAGAGGAATATATTTTGAAGGCAATGTATTCAGAGAGCAATATATTCTGAGAGCAATGTATTCTTGGAATATAAATCATTATCTTTCCTATAGAATTATATTTGACAACTTTATTCGGCATTAAATAACCCATTGACGGTTGATATGTCGTAAAACATAGCCAACTACAGAAACTACGAAAGATTGTACATAGATTAGTTGTGATCCTTTGAGCATCACCAGGATATGTGAAGTTTAAGCTCAATTAATTATGAATATACTGACAAATAAAATACGTTAATTACATAATTTAAAGGCTAATAGGTGTTGTACGTAAAGGGATGTTTATTTAAATAATTCGCAGTAAATTTATAGTCTATTACTTCTCTATTGGCTTACCTGACGTTCAGAGAGAATAAATGAGGACACACCTATACGCATGCTCCAAGCTCTGAACCCATTACTCATTTCTTTTAATTTTTATAATTTTTGATTTATAAATGAAATAAAATAAATAAAACGTCATATTTTCTTTCGTTTAAGACGTGAACGCAGACTCCACAATAATGTTGTACTCTCTTTGATAACACTGAAGTATAATTAATCAGTTTGTTCGGCTGGTGTAATTTCAGAATATTTATATTCATGCTGGTCTATCGCCTAAACCATGGGAAGTGTTGGTTAAGAAACACCCCCCCCCACACACACACATATATATATATATATATATATATATATATATATATATAATTTATTTAGATACTGTATATTACATATTTCAGCAATGTACCGCAGTTTCATCCAAAAGGGCAGATTTAGACATCTTTAGTAAATCTCTGTGCCCAGTGGAATCATCGGCAAGCTGAAATGATTGTAATCACGTCCCGATAGGGAATGACGTCAAACGGGACGTGACTACAATCATTTCAGCTTGCCGATGATTCCACTGGGCACAGAGATTTACTATCGATGTCTAAATCTGCCCTTTTGGATGAAACCGCGGTACATTGCTGAAATATGTAATATACAGTATCTAAAGAAATTATATTAGCTCTCTTATATGATCGAGCACTTTATTTGATTTCTTTTCCTATACAACCTGACACACTATATATATATGTGTATATATATATATATATATATATATATATATATATATATATATATATATATATATATATATATATATATAAGTTCCAATTATAAACACAATAAAATAATGTAGATACCACAATGTTTTTTCTCTCTCTGATCAAAATTAAATAAACTTATCGAAGTACCAATGTAATTTATTTGAGGACACATTTAGAAATGCCCCTAAATGATTCTATGAAATAGAAAACAATGTCTTCTTGCTGCAAATTTTTTTTCGTGGAATCAATAGCATATATACATATATAATGTGTTACTATTATATATATGTATATATATATATATATATATATATTCAATTATATTATAAAATAATACATCATCAGAAAAGTAGACCGATAATCCAAATTAAAAAATGGACGGTTAGAATCTTAAAAAGATCTCTCGGTTGAAGTTTCTAACCCTCGATATGCATTAATTGCACATATATAATTTATTACCAATTATATATGTCTCTCTCTATATAAATACATATATATAAGAACATATAGTTATTAGGTTTATATGTGTGTGTAAGTGTGTATATGTGTGTGCATATATGTATATATATATATATATATATATATATATATATATATATATATATATATATATATATATGCATGTATGTGTATATATGTATATAATAGTGTGTGTGTACATGTGTTGTG
Organism: Sepiola atlantica; assembly: GCA_963556195.1. Lineage (NCBI taxonomy): Eukaryota > Metazoa > Mollusca > Cephalopoda > Sepiida > Sepiolidae > Sepiola > Sepiola atlantica. The sequence goes on along the minus strand of OY744526.1, from coordinate 23,773,037 downwards.
TAATGTGTGTGTCTGAGATCACGGAAGTAAAATGAACAGATTTTGTGTTTTTTTCCCGCTTTGGGGATGACATGGTTGGTTGACACGTCGACTGTCTGTTGAGTTTGACCGAATTGTCTGTGTCAGGTCTAATATGTGAGATGTGCCTTTTCCTTCTTATATCCTTCCCTTTCCCTTTTTTCCTTTTTGATTTTAAGGTTTTCGCTTTTTCAGCTTGCGAGATAATTCAGTATTGCCCTTGATAAGAAGCCGGCAGGGCTTTGCAACAATTGTCGGGCACTCAAACTATGTTTATTTTAATATATATATATATATATATATATATATATATATATATATATATATATATATATATATATATATATATATATATATATATACACACACACACATATATATATATATATATATATATATATATATATTCAATTATATTATAAAATAATACATTATGCATATATTTTATTTCAGTAATTATTTCAACACTGCTCAGTATATGAGTAGAGCTTAGCAGTAGTATATTTAGGAAAATTGAATACTTCCTTACTTGCCAGCAGCATAGAAAACATATAGGTAATCTCCCCTTAATTGAAATGTTAGAAGTTAACAAGAGACGTGTTGAACCTAACAACTCTATTCACGATCAACAGATTTATTCTGCTTGGCAACATCAGAAAAGCTGTTTTAATGATTACATTATCCAAGGATTAGAATAAAACACATGTTGCTTCTTTCTGAAATGGGATGGATGTTTAATTAGTTATCAGTACACAACAATCATAGTTGCTTTTAATGTGAGCCCCTTTGTAAATATATTGATTTTATTTATGTATATCCCACGGTGGGAAGACGTGACACCAGGTTTGGAAAGTGGGATTTGAAAAAAGTTCGCCTAAAAAGGAGAAGCACTGTGGCCGAATCAAAAATGCCTTGGCAGTTCGGTCGGTATTTCCTGGAAGAGGCGCTTCAGGCGATTAGCAATAAACAAACACATTTTCAAAAGGCCAGAAGGTAAATCCTAGGAGGGTGGACCCTCTTAGACTGGGTAGGGCCATACCTCAGACCCACAGAACAAGGCCACACCAAAACAGCATGCCTAAAACTCTGTCGGTATTATTTTAGTATAAAATAGCAACTTCGCATTTGTTTGTAATGTTATTAAATAAAGTCTTCTTCAGCTTCGATAATTCGATTCTATAATATTAATTTGGGAAAATGTCTAAAAGTTAAAGCTTAATAACAAGAAGTCTTGAACAAAATTGATATTCAGGAAATCTTGCTTCATTAGTTTCTAATTACTATGGATCAAATTGAATGCAAATTTTAATTTTAATTTTGAAATGGGAGGCTATGCCTATATCATGTTCCCTAAAAACTCTTAAAAAAACTCTGAAAATAAAATGAAATTATGTGAATATTAATAAATTGTTGTCAAATACGTATTGTTAAAATTTCACAAAAATCGAAGGTATCTGAATTTTCACGAAGGGTTTCCACCCACTTTTTGTCCTCTTTGTATAAAACTGAAGTAAACTAAATATAGCCTACATCACCGTGTTCCAATATTTGTTCTGATCGTAAATCCTGTAATACGAATATATAAATACATGGTGTCCCCTAAAATATATGCACCCTTTTAATCATTCTAACTCGTTTAATTTACAGGAGTCTAATTTGAGAACAAGATTGATAGAACAGTAAGAATACACGTTTAAAATACTGCCCTAACAGTAAAATAAACAAAAAAACATTTAGACTTATGATCTTCTATATATTAATACGATAGCGTTTGTGGTCGTGTGTCACGCTTACATCAAAAGCTCTGCGCATGCGTGCCGCACCTTAATTTGGAAAAGCATTCAAGTCATCTAATTTTCGTAGATTTCAAGTACTTACCTTTGGCGCAGCGGTTAGCGATCACGGGTTTTGACGTTGGTCCGACTGGTTTATAGTTCGATGCAACAAACTTTTAGGATTTTTTTCTACATCGAAGCGAGAGAGGGAGATAGGGAGGGGACGACCGAGAAACCTTATCATATTTTATTCAAACATGTATTAGTTAGGAACAAGATAATTAGTATTGAAAACATAAGTTCGTGTAATTTACACGAGTCCCGCTAGTTTAATATTAATTTATTAATTTTAAAATAATGTAAAGCCTACTTGGGGTAATTTTAGAATGTTCATAAATTAACCCTAACCTTAATCCAAATCTGGGTATAGGTTCGGGTTAATTTATAAACATGGTAGAGAAAATCTTGCGAGGCGATTGTAGATCCAATATATTATGATATGACAAGTGTATTGAGCACAACGGGCTACGGTTAGAATTCATTTTATGAACACTCTAAAATTATCCCAAGTAACCTTTACTTTTATTAACAGTTAATTTTCAACGTTTTTGTTTAGTTTACTGTCAGTATTTTTAAATATGTATTATTACTTTGCTATCAATTTTGTTTGCAAGTTAAAATCAGTAAATTGAACGAGTTATAACGATTCAAATGGTGTATACATTTGGGGGGGGATACTCTGTATATGCACCTACATAACTTGATACGAGGAGAGATAGATACTTGTTGGAGGTTTTCCCGATTGTTATCTTAGTTCACTTTTATACTCATGTAATAACTTACACAATAGAGCCTTTCTGCGGGGCCTACCCCTTCTCTTTTAAACTCATTAAAATATGATTTCATGTAATAACTTACACAATAGAGCCTTTCTGCGGGGCCTCTCCCTCCTCTTTTAAACTCATTGAAATATGATTTCATGTAATAACTTACACAATAGAGCCTTTCTGCGGGGCCTCTCCCTCCTCTTTTAAACTCATTGAAATATGATTTCATGTAATAACTTACACACAAGAGCCTTTCTGCGGGGCCTCTCCCTCCTCTTTTAAACTCATGTAAAGTTAGAACATTTCTTGATAAGTTTGCCAACCTTCAAATGTGAAACGTGCACTAAATAGAAGAGTATAACACTAACACATACATCGGTCCTCCCAGGCATTACCTACTCTTTCGTAGGGGTTTGTTTATTGCCGAGCTCCAGTCCCCTAAGAATTCGAGCTGAATGAACGACTGCCTACAACGCTTAACTTATTTTATGTATAACTTTTCTTGTCGGAAAATTGTTTTTTAACATCAACATTTGAAGGTTGTTATTTTGAAGAGGATACCCGCACGAACTGTTATGTCCGAGTCATGTCGACTCAGTGTCTTTTCATTTGAGATTTGTCAACCATCACGTGGTGACTCTTGTGAGTACCAGATACTATCGGTGAAAGAAATGAACGTAAAAGAGAATCATGTGAGTCAACAAATTGTTAATTACAGATTCATACGCATTGCGCTGCAATGTTTTTATTTGTTTTTTATACAAATGGCTTTCTAGTCAGCAAGGCTAATAAATCAATCGAGTTTATGAGATGGATAGATTGCCAGTTTAATTATTACGAATATTATGAATGGATTTAAACTGATGAATGAAATGAACTAAAGTTGACTACTTATGAGGACAGTGTATGACTCGTATTTGTTGACATTAGTTTAGAAGGCGACCATGTTTAAGTATGCAGAAAATCAGTCCCGTGGTAACATGTTCCACAGACGAGAAGTTCTAGGAAAGCAACTCTGTTCGTGTGAATTTTGTTTCATGTTAAGCACACGGAGTAAGAACAGAAGGTTTTTCATAAGTTATTGTAAAAAAATGAGTTCTTGCTGTGAATGTCTTACAAGAAGGAACAAGAGATTGAAACTCGTGGCAATAACGATAGAGTAGAGAAAGACTAGCAACTTCTCGTCTGTTAGGAGGGGACTGTAGAGAACAAAAAGGACCATTTCGAACTAGATTGCGAAGTTGAGTTTGTACTATGTCAAGGTAAGAGAGAGTGCTCCCCATATGTGGCAGCAGTACTCCACCTAAGGACGAATCTGACTCGGATATCGATACAGGATGGCACCAAGAGTCAACTACTTTCAGGGACGATAGAATGATCCAACCATTTTGTCTAGGATATAAGTCTTCGATTTTTAATCTGGAGTGAAAATCAGTTGAAAGAGCTTATCAAGAAAGGGGCTTTTGTCAAAGAGAGAGCAAGTTATTTCAACTGCAGCAAATCATTCCTCTGAATGTTGATTCTGAAAATGACAAGGGGGGGCTTACTTATAGCTGTGTTCAAAGCAACAATCCACGTTTCCGCATTAGATCACGTGCTCCAAATCAGAAGCGAGAGAATCAGCAACATCTTGATCACCAATGCTATTCGAAGTGCTGCCATATATGTATCTTAAATTTATATAAAGTTTTAGCGTCATTTCTGAATTATAGAAAAAGCGTAATTAGTTTCCTAGCTAACCTTATAATAAGAATCTTTCAAAGGCTTTTCCATTGCTCACAGAAACTAAGGTTTCATGTTCGATATTTGATTTCATTATCATCGATATGCGCAGGCGTATAATCAGCCGCCATATTTGCAGGTCTGTTTGCGTGTGTCGTAAAGCAATGAGGGTTCGTAGATTAATGATCTCACGAATGGCGAAACTTAACAAGACATTTCGATAGTATAGAGAAGGGAGAGGGGCTAGAAAGGGAAGGAGGAGGGAAGGAGGGGGGAGGAAATATGTTTACGGGTGAGTTAATTAAATGGGCATCACATTTAATGGCGTGTTGTAGGATTTACAGAGCGGTTCAGTGAAGGAGGGGGCGGCAAAAAAGAAGACGACTACGGGGAAGAGGGAGAGCGATAGAAACACGAGGTTTGTTTCGACTAATGACAAAGAACGACAAAATACGCACGGATATTCTTGTTTTGCGCCCATTCGATCTACGCTTCTAGCGATGAAAAGTCCTTTTTTTTAATGTGATATTTCAAACTTAAACGTGAGCGACCAACGAAAAGGCTATTTTAAACTTTAGCCTTATAACCAAACGACAGACCAACGAAAGTTTATTTCAAATTTAATCATGACAAACCAACGAATCTATGCGTGATAGACTATTTCAAAATTATGTGTGGCATGAATCCGATTTAAAATTAAGCGTGACAGATCAACGAAAATGCTAGTAAAACTTATGTATGACAGACTAATGAGAAATGTTGTTGTAAACTTCTACATGACAGACAAAGGAAAATGATTCAGATTTAGGCGCGACTGACTAACGAAAATGCGATTTCAAAATAATGCGTAACAGACAAACGAAAATGCGATTTCAAACTTAACCGTTACAGAGAAACGTAAAGGCTATTAAATATATATGACAGACAAACGGGAAATGCTATTTCAAAATAATTAATGATAGACAAACGAAAATTATTTAATTTTAAGCGTTCCAGACAAACGAACATTCTATTTTAAACTTAAGCTTTATAAGTGACAATATCGACTGTTAGATAAGTATGGTACGCAAAAATAAATTAAAATTAAAATTTACACTTCAAAGTCTCATAGTCTTGAAAATATAATAACGCAAGACATAGGTTAGCATTTGAATGTGTCGGGTGAGATTTTGGTTACGTCTTACATTCAAAATTGGGTTGTTTTGACAGTTATTTTTAAAAAATGTATTATAGAAATCGGTCCAGACTAGGCATGAATCCACTTGATGTGAAGGGCTGCAAAATATTCTACTTCAAGGTAAAACACTAGCCGAAGATTAGTGTTAGATGGATAGATTCCGACACAGAAAACAGCAATCTATCCCCCTATTCCAGAAACATCGCTCATGGAATGTGAGGACTAAAGGCAAGATACATCCTATAATTAGTTAGGAAAGTCCGTATGTAATTATGAAAATAAACGTGTGTGAGTGCTGTTTGTAAAGAACTATGTAAAAATATAAACAGATTTTGATAAGTATAGTTGTCTGATCGAAAAACGACAATGTGTAAAACTGATTACGAGAAGCGGCGACGTTCTATACTTTGTTCCGAATGGAGTACTGCTACGACACTCGTTTTACATAGCGAAATACCCCTAAGATACATTAATAAAGAGTTCAGCAACGTAAAATCCTCTACGTTGGAGTCTTTATTGTATTATCTCTTGCTATAGAAAATGACAAAACGACCAACAGTCGAACGATACCAAGTAAGTCCCGATGTCTGGTCTTTTTTATACATCGTGTCTTAACGAGTTATAAGTAACTTTCCTCAACAAATATAATGGCTACGTGACACATAACGATAGGAAAGAATGTTACGAATAACAATTTAAAGTGCATTACAGACTTTCAAATTTGAAACACCATCTAAATAAGAAAAAAGAGCTACGCTATATACGTCTATTTGGGACCAAAACGTTACAGAACGATCGACGGAATTTTTTTTTAGGACTTAACGGAGACAAAGCAACGAAAATGATGTTTATAAATTTGGGAATTATTTATTGTCGAGATAAAATACATATTCTAACACCCTTGATAACAAATTAGTCGCTGAATATAAACTGCGACTATGCATACAATTTGGACGTCTAAAAGTAAAGATATGAAACAGGAAGAGCATATCGACGCCTCTGAAGTTAAGACTTTACAACGCATTGAATGTTCCTATTGCTGTATATTAAAGTAAAATATAGACTATACTGGCAGAAGAGTAGAGATAGCTCAATGTCTTTGAAATTAAATGGTTAAAAACACTCCTTCGAGTAACTGTGCGATATAGACTAAGAAATGCAGATACCAGAAAGAGGCTTAATATTAACAGATGCTTCAATAACATAATAAAAAGAGTAAAGTTATTTAGGTATGTTGAACGGCTACCATACTCTATCTATATAAAAAAATAACATCAAATAGATTGCATTCAAGAAAGATGGGCATACAAAATAAGGATTGAGACTGGCACGCTGCTCCTGACATTCAAGAGAATGGCCTAAAGCCGAGATCAGTAGCGGAATTTTGTTTTTAATTATGTGGCGAAGTACTCTTGTGTATATAAGTAAGTAAAGTAAGTCAATTATTCATGCAACAGAGAACATCTTAATACTTTTCTAATGATCTGTTTTGTGGTAAAATAAGTTACTTTATGCTGAGTCCAAAGTACCCATGTCAACATCGAAAAGTTTCCGTTTGGTTGCTTTTAGCTTATTATTCTTGTTTGCTAATTAGCACTTTATTTCTGCATTTTCTAATTATATTGCTTTCTACTTCGGAAATATCAGAGAGAAGAGTAGCAAACTCAATAACAATTTTGGTAGCGGTGAAATCTTAGAACAAATAATTTAAAAAACACTACAAAAAAATATTAAAAAGCAATAAAAAATACTGAATCAAATGATAAAAAAACAACAAAAATTAAGACTTGCAACTGTATACACTAAACAGAATGCCCCTGCAGCGAAATTGCCTCACAACCCAAATAGTCTAACAGGCCAAAATTTCAACTGAAGATACCCCAACACAGAAAATATAATGTAGGCATAGCTGGTAATACTTTTAAACAAAGAAAGATATACCGGCCTTAATTGCCCATTAAACAATTCTGACTATTCAAAAAGAACTTGATTCTCTATATACATCTGCGAACTTACCAATAATACTCACTAACCACTAGATAAATATAACACTATTAAACACCAGTACCTGTAGTTCCCTAAATTCACTCTGTTAGCTATGCCTAAGTGAAAAACATGAGATAGTTAGATTTAGTGAGAGAAATAAATTTTTAAACAAAAGACAAGAACCCTTAATTAAGTGTAGGCACCATAGATTACAACTTCTTAGTAATTTACATATAACCTCTTAAACTAATGTCACCATTAGTAAAGTAAATAATAATAATAATAATAATAAAATATTACCTTTAACTAAACTCATCATTTAATAGTCTCTACTAATTTCCCAAGATTAAGTACCCCAATGCAATACTGACTCCATGAAACACGACAATACCAAGTTTCCAATCAGTGAAAAAAACAGAGGGCTTATTTATCACCTAACAAAAATGAATAACATAGTTCTCTCTCTATCTCTCTCTTTCTCTCTCTCTCTCTCACTCACTCTCTCTCTCTCTCTCTATATATATATATATATCACATGATATATTCTATTATCGTCAGTATGATTATTACATTTAATTACTCTATTATCATTAAAATTATAATTACAATACATTATTAATGTGGTTATTGATACCATTAATGTTATTGCTAATTGTAAATGATTATTAATATCATTGTTACTTTTATTGCTATTATAACTACTACTACTACTACTACTACTACTACTACTACTACTACTACTATTATTATTATTATATTATTTTTATTTGTTTTTATTATTAATAATATTACTATCGCCGCGACTAGTATTTGTACTATTAATTATGCCAGTTTCTAATTTGTACCTTTACTTCACTATTACTAATTAATCATAATTATAATCTTATACTCATTCTCTTATAACGATTATAAATACTATTATTATTACTATTATTATTACTACCATTACGATAATAATAATAATTATTATTGGTATTGTCATTATTATTACTATTATGATTTTTATGGTTATAATTATGAGTATTATTATCATTATTATTTTTATTATTATTATTATTGTCGTCACAACTATCCTTTAATTATGTCAGTTAACCTTAGTACACGTTTAGTTAATTTTAGTTAATATTACTTCCTTGTCCTAATGTTATAATTCTTATTATCTTATTGACATCAAACTTAACAAAACATATAAAGTTAAAAATAGGATAAAGAATGATAAAAAACTAAAACAAATAATAATAAAAAAAGATAATGAAAATAAAAAACAACTCGATTAGATCTAAATGACTTAACACCCCTCACCTAGAATCAAGGCCAGACTAAAGACTGCTTCCTCCCTCCCACTTCTACATCGCCCAGAATATTGACGCGTAAAAGTAAATTTGAACACTCATCAAGACATTAACTTGCCGTTAATATGTGCCACGACAATTTTACCCCCTTTTCTTTTCTTCTCTTCGTTCACAACATTTTTTACATTTTACATTATATGTTATATTTGATTGCTTCAAATCTGACCACGTGGCCTCCCAAACAAACATTTTTAATTTCGTTTTCTTTTCTTTGCTTCTTACTACATTCTTTCCAAATATGACGTAAGGGAAATATCATATTCTTCTTCCTGATAAAATTTCAGCTGTTAACAGCTGTTGATCGATAACACGGACCTGCTAGTGTCGCATAGTATGTAAATGTATGTATAAATAAAAAATAATCATATATATATACGCTTTATTTGATATTGAGCACTCTTTATAAGCCCGGTTTGAATTATATATATATATATATATATATATATATATATATATATATATATATATATATATATATATATATATACATATATATATATATATATATAATGCGTTTTTATTCCTTTTTGGGGGGTACAGAATGTTATCAGAGCTATTACAAAGAGAAGACGAGTTTTATCTTTCATGATTAAAATATACAAAATGAAAAATGTACCAGTCGACCTGTTTCGCTCAAGCTTTACGGGAACTGTATCGTGGGATTAATTTTAAAAAGGGAAAAATGTAAAAGAATAACACAGGAAATTATTTATGTAAAACTCAAAAGATAGTTATGTAATTTACAAAGGAGTGTGTTTCTTAGAGACTAATCACACTCAACACCAATAGACACTCCCTCTATTTACGTTTAAGACGTACGTGGATAGTCTCCAAGATTTTGAGATCGAAAATTGAGTGAGCACAACTTAAGATGGTAAATGAATTAGTCTTGAAGTTCATGCGCACGACAGGGTAAATAGTCTGTTCTGCATGTGTTTCTTAGAACGTCCGTTAACCGGAAGCTTCCATTCCTAATTTTTCTAAAGATTTGTTGCTGTACTCATGTGTCCAATCGAAACGGCGTTCTGCCAACGAAGTCGGCACTGCAACTACATTGAAAATGATAAATCATTTGTTTTTGTAGTGGGAGGATAAAACGTCTTTGGAGAGGACGTCAGCAAGAGTTTTGTACAGAACACAACACTTACGTTCGACGCAAAATAGCAATTTTCCACTGCTGAGCTAATCTGTTTGATGAACTTCTCACTTACTGTACCTAATCAAGGCAAATAAATATACATCGAAAATTTAGTCACCGTATATATATATATATATATATATATATATATATATATATAATGAAGAAGAATGGAAAGGAATAGGTTTCACTTTTCCTAAAAGTTCGCTTTTAGTACACCACTTTATATATATATATATATATATATATATATATATATATATATATATATATATATATAGGTTTCAAATCTTTAGTTTCAATTTTATACTATTTACAGTATCCGAAAATGTCCAATTACAAGCTCAATAATGTTGTATTACAAGATTCAGAGCATATATATTATAGTGATTCATTCTAATGACCCTGATACAATCAATCCAAAATCATAATTTTCATAAGTTGGTTCAGTTTTTTATTTGTGCATGTTTTAGTTATTTCAACACCTCCATGGATGTTTATCAGTTCAATTTTCATTATTATATAAAAACAAAAAAAATTCATCTTTGATATTTTGCATGTATTTTTTGGCTGATACTACTCAAAAGTGAAAGGTCAAGGAGGATTGATAAGACTGGGGAGGAATACCTCCATTGTAATAGTGTGATAGTACTGGAACCTCGTGAATGTTTGTTGTAACGAAAGTCCCAGAGAATATGAACGGTCGTTGACGCGATAATTCAATTATAAACGGTTGATGCGATAACGCACACTGATTTGAAACATTTAGGCGATTATTACTGGAAATGTGGGGAAACTTGTCACTCAGACCACAGGGAAATCCACTTGTTTTATGCTAGTGAGAGATAACTGATAATTACTTGTGTGAAAACTTCCAGTAAGAAAGTGATTAAGTAATAATGATGATGATGATGATGATGATGATGATGATGATGATGATGATGATGATGATGATGATGATGATGATGATGATGATGATGACGACGACGACGACGACGATGACGATGATGATGATGATGATGATGATGATGATGATGATGATGATGATGATGATGATGATGATGATGATGATTAGTTTATACCCGATTATTGTGTTAGTACAGTAGCCAATTATGGATATGCCAATTTTCATCCTATCTAGTATTTTCATTAGAGAGTTGTTACTACGACTAATGTATTTTTGTGTTGTTTTATTAGCAAAACTCATAAGAATCATATTTTAAGTAAAAGTAGTTAACTTTTAACTAATCTCGTATACACTTTGTATCTTCATTTTGGGGGGATTTTCAAAATAAAAGTCACTTTGTTTTTAAAATATATATATATCATGTTTCTATGATATAATAGTATGTTTATTTGTTTAAATTTATCAAACACGTATCCAGATTTTAAAAAAGTCCTTCGGGCTTACGTGAAATTCGAACTCGTTTATTAACATCGTAAAATACTATGCCTTAGTAATAGGTAATCTGCCTATTTCTTTTTTTCCCATTAATCTCATTTTTCTATTTGGGTATGGAGAGACCCACTGCAAAATACAATAACATTTTAATCGTAAATAGACAAATAGATTACATGAAAAAAAACATTAATCTCTATGCTCGTAAGTGTGCAAAGCTTGTGCTCTTCGAGTAAGAAAGCCTTTGAAAGAAAGTGGACGCAATTCGAGTACTTAACACTAATTCAAAAATATTTATACATCTAGACTTATGCACACAGTTCTACATTTTAAAAGCGTATGAAAATGCCTCTGATGTACCTGAGACGATAGATGAATAGTCGCCAGATGCTGTTGAATCTATAACGACGCTCTTCAACATTATCATTACATAAACGTTATCACTAATAGTGAGCCGTTTCCTATTATAAATATAGCTACGAACATGTATATATATATATATATATATATATATATATATATATATATATATATATAGAGAGAGAGAGAGAGAGAGAGAGAGATAGAGAGGTGAAAAAAGAGAAATAGAGAGACACCTGAAAGTCTCCCTTCCCCAAAGCCATTCAAGATATTCTTCAAAAACATCTTTGGTCCAAAGACCCGAAACCAGAAGGATATCCCGACGGTTTGAGAACCTCACGATAAAGATTTACCAACGAGAAAGTTCCGTGACGTTCACCAACGCTTGCTTCGATAATAACTTGCTGCTTAAGTATATATATATATATATATATATATATATATATATATATATATATATATATGGATATATATGTATATATATATGTATATATATATGTATGTATATATATATATATGACTATTTTTATTTACACAGACATGTACAAAATCGGCGACACTGGCATGTCGATGTTATCGATCAACAGTTATTATAAACTGAGATCTCATCAGGCAGAGTTAGAATCCGATATTAACCTTAGATCATATCTAAGGTTAATAATCATATATAATAATAATAATATATAATAATATACAATAATCATATATTATAATCATATACAAATAATAATCATATATAATAGTCATATATAATAATCAGCTCTATTTGATATTGAGCACTTTTTTATAAACCCGGTTGACATTCTTTGGATTACTACCGTGTGGATGTTTTACCTGGATTATATATATATATATATATATATATATATATATATATACTATTGTGTTATCTGTCTATTGATTCATACTCAAATGATTCCTAAATTAATCATCTGGCCAGAAGTTATGACTGTCCATCTATTTGTACTTACTTGTGAGATGGAAACATATCTTCAACTTTCTGTTCCCTCTGAGGGTACAGTTAACTTATTCCATGTACACACACCCACCCACACACACACACACACATAGATATATATCGATTTTTTATAACCTGCGGGGACTCGGAAATACCCAACTAGTACACAGGCGCAGGCTATCCCCTCTCGGTGTTGAGTCCGTCGACATTGTCAGGTCATTTATCTAAGAGAGAGAACACTTATAATATAACCATGCTACTAACCACTTTCATCTTGGCAGACCGGGGCTATTTTAATCTTGATCGACAACTTTACTAGAGCTGGAATCTCGAACAAAATATCCGGTTTGCAAAATTAAAATTGCTTAAGGAAGAGATGAGATCTGCCTATTGCCCGGCCTTTGCACTCCTTTGCTGTCTATAAGCCAGGCGTAGAGGTACAAGCGCTGGGACGCTTCATATACCCCCAGGGCATAGCTTTGTTTTCTGACTAGGACAATGAGCGCCGTCTCTCTTTCTCTCTATCTGGGAAACTTGGGGAAAGTTTTTTCATCCTTACGTGTTACATGACTTGTCTGTGTCGCTCTTGTTCCGATAAGTTAAGGATGCAGGTTAGACAGCTTGGCTGGCTGCTTTTTTCCAACTAACAGTACAGGAGCACAGAATCTTTGGTAGCGCTAAAAACGGCTGCTCTATCATCAGTAGTATAATACCGTGGGTAGCTGTACGTGCCATGTCGCCCATTGAAAGGGACCCTACAGTTATTCCCGGTGGGCTTTCCCGAGGCCACAACCTCCTATGGATCAGGTCGCGACTAATAAACTTGTTGTGGCAGCTTATTGCCACATAACAAGCACCCACCTTGACCACCCCAGCATATTTCAAAACACCTAACAAGCACCCAGAATGCCCACCCCAATCTACTTAGAAACAAACATATATTTGCAAAATAAAAAAAATAATACCTAAATCAGACACCCAACAAAATACATCTCTGTCTCCGCCCTTGAGGCTCGCATTCACTAATATTTGTGGACTTAGACCCAACATCAACGATATAGAAACTTTTCTATTGACAAAATCCCCGGATGTCTTAGCACTAAGTGAAACGAACCTTCAATCCTAAAACCCGTCTCACCACTTTGACATGACTGAGTACATTCCACTTTACCGTAAAGACTCTGGAAAACAAATGCACGAGCAGGAGTTTATGTTCGAAACACTCTCCTCCTGACTAGAGAACATAGGTTAGAATCAGATGACAAAGCATATGTGTGCTTTAGATTGACCTTACATCATATCATTAGTTACTTATATTTCTTATACAGTTCTCCTTCGACGCAGAAATGTAACCTGCTAAACTCTTTCTCTGAAAGCATTGATAGAGCACTCTCACTCTACTCGAATGCCCAATTACATGTATTTGGGGATTTTAATGCACACCACCGTGACTTGCTGGGATTCTCCAGCTTTACTGACGCAGCCGGTAACTCTAAATATAATTTCTCCTTAGCTCACTCCCTCTCACAGACTGTCGATTTCCTGACTTTCCTCTCTAGTTGAGTAGATCAGCAAGTGTCACATCCCAACCTATTCTTGACCTTACTGCCCGAGGTTTGTGTGACGAAAGTCCATAAAACGCTCGGGAATGCTGATCACATTGTGGTAATGATTTATATCACCTTAAAATTTCATCCAAAAGCTGCTGAGCCGTTGCTCAAAACAATGAGATTCTACGAGCAGGCTGATTTTGAATCCATTAGAGATCACATCAGCGACGTCCCATAGAGTGAAACAATATCATTCCCTGTTGATCAATGTGCAAATGAGTTAACCGATACGTCAAAGCAGGCATTGAAGCTTATGTCACTATGCGAACATTCTTCAGCAAACCCTACTCTCCCCAATGATTCACCTCGAAATGTGCAGCTGCCATTGCTGAGAGGCAGCGAACATTCCGACAATTCAGCCACCATAAGTCAACTGCGAATAAACAGAAATGTATAGAGTTAATAAATAATTGTAAGGCAGTGATATTTGAAGCAAAAAGAAGGTATACAGAGATAACCAAAAAACGTATTCAGTTACAGAAACTAGGTACTCGGTATTTCCTGAAAATCTACAATAGTGTGGTGAACAATGGACAATCAACACTTCCCCCGCTATCACACGACAATGATGTCGTTTGCACGGCAACTGATTAGGTTGAACTACTTGTTCAGCGTTTCGCCTTTAAACCACTTTGAGCTCGGCAAACAACCCCCTCCCTAAATTCCCACTTGAAAACCTGGTTATTACCCAATCTCAGCTCAGGGGCATCATAAAAAACCCTTGACACCTCCAAAGCTTGTGGACCTGATATTATACCGGTAATAGTAATAAAGAAATGCTCTGATGAACTGTCCCCTGTCTCCTCCAAACTCAACAAAAAATGCCTTGCTGAATTTTGCTTCCGTGATAGCTAGAAAATTTCCTCTGTAGTAGTAGTCTTCAAGAATTCTGGTAATAGAACTGATCCTCAGAACAACC
>OY744526.1:23625296-23752796 GCA_963556195.1 Sepiola atlantica | reverse complement strand
TTTGTGTGTCTATGTGGGTATCAGTATGAACATATATACATTTATATATATATATATATATATATATATATATATTCCATTATGTGTATACCTATATAAAAATATATACGATATAGAAATATAAAAAATATACAAATATATATATATATATATATATATATATATATATATGCACTTATGTGAGTGTATAATTTTGTGTGTATATATACATATATATAGTAGGTTATGAAAATATATTTATGGCAATCAAGCCACACAGAGGCTCCCGCGTTTCATCCCCGAGGGGAATCTTCAGGTATTTTAGCCTGAAGATTCCCCCCGGAGATGAAACGCGGGAGCCTCTGTGTAGCTTGATTGCCATAAATATATTTTCATAACTTACTACCGCGCTTTACTTACGTATCGAGCACTGTTGAAGCAAATACTAAAAATTGATACATAAAAATAATATCTCCTTATAAAATTTTTATGTGGATACATGAAATACGAATTACTAATACACACATATATATATATATATATATATATATATATATATATATATATATATATATATATATATATATATATAAATATATATATATATATACTTTTCTCTCTATATATATATATCTTATTATATATATATAAATATATATATATATAGCATATTTAGATATGTACAAACATATATGTATATATAAATATGTACATCAACCAGTAACAGATTAACTCAAATTATGCATATTTATAAATAATACGTCTTTTATGGTGTGTAAGGGATGATATGTGCACATATGTAATTATATTTACGCACAATCATTTTCATATATATATATATATATTTATATATATATATGGTGCGCATATGTACTTATTTGTTTATGTCAGGTGGCCGCGATATAATGCAATAACAAGAATCGCTTTCAGAAATATACATATACGGTGGGAAGATGTGAGGTAAGTTAGAAGACGGGAAGCAATACGCTCCGCCCTTCCCCTCCACCCACACGCTTTCGACCCTCCACCAGTTTCCCGCCCCTTCACCCACATTCGAAAATCGCCTACCGCCTTCCTCCATACCTGCCTGATTTCCTCCCCCTACGCTTTCACGTTCGCCCTCCTAAAACCTATTACCGTAAAATCTATAACGGCAATAGTGTAATTGAATACACGTCGATGTAGATCTATCTCCGTATCCTAGCAACCGCCTTTTCCGCCTCGGCTTTCTATTTACTTACTTATTAGACGTGTATGTACATAAATAGAAGTGTATTAGCGAAATGCACTGAATCAATCCGTAGGTGTTTTCGACATATATTTATTAAAAATACCATTTCTGTATGTGCCTTTGTGTTTGTTTGTACGTCTATGACTTACTCACTTGTGAGGCTACTGCTTTAGAATGTGGTTATCGTATACACCTTGACAAATCGCAAAACGTCATTTAGCTAGGCTTATCGGTTGTGACACGGGTACATTTGTTACATAGAAAATGGAAATGTTTAGAGGTCGGGGTCAAAAGAGAGAGGGGCACCGAAAAGAAGTTATGTAAATCAAGTGGTTTGGGGCCGGGGCTCTCTTCCTCGCCCCTAGCCGGCGAGACTTAAACGAGAAAATACGTGTTTTTTACGTGCTTCCCCCCAAAATAGGACAGTACGCGTAGGGCGACTTATGTAGTGAACTCTCTCTGTCTCTCTTTATTTATATAACTCTATCATACACACACACAGCATGCCGAGTTTCTGTTCTATTTTCTGAATAAATATTTTTACAAACATACCAAGTGTGCCGGCGTTCTTTTGTATCAACACATTAAAAAAACAACCGGGGCTCGCAACTATAATAATTATGGCAGCGACGGCGATCATATCCATAGAGAATTGTAGTCAATTCTAGCCGTATTTTTTTATGAAAGAAGCTACTCTCATTTACGAATCGGCGCTTCGAACAAAACCAGATGTTTGATCTTTCAACACATCGGCTAGTGTGGCAGAAATCAACACAATTAAATTCTTTCTGTGCAAATCGTCATTCCTACGATCATTCAGATCCCGTAAAAGCTTTTCATTAGCAGTAGCCGACCCGGCTTATATAAAGACCCTCAACGTCAATTCGGGGCTCAGTCTTCAATCTCGTCGCTTGACGAAATCACGTCTCCGCCCGTAGCCCTTGCCAAAGGAGCAATACTAGAATATCCAGCGTCATTTCACCGGCATTAACACCGGGGGTGACGGTGGTCAAGGGGTTGACGACACTGACTGAACACCTTAGCGTACCAGGTTCGACTCCAGTTCGTTCTCCATAAACACTTTCACTTAGGATATATACAACCTTCACGCGATTTCTCCCATATATTTCAACCACCACCACCACCACCGGACCTTATTTACAATGACAGTGATAGCAATCTCTCGTTTCATTCAATAATCGCTATTAGCTAAAACAAAAAACAAAACAAAAACAACTATGTAATTCCAAATTGTTTCATTATAATTTCTAGTCAGATCAAAGTTTCGTATTTTATTCATCATTCGCGGTTTATAATTTTCTAACTTTTACTTCTAATAATCGGTAAAAGTTACATCATCATGAAATAATAAAATAATTAAATAATTAAATACAACTCAGTTCAAATATTTTAATTTAGTTGTATCATTTCATATGTATACAGTATTTGTTAAGAGTGAATTTTTGAAGCAAAATATTGATTATGTCATAAATTTTGTATACTGCTGCGGTATATATATATATATATATATATATATATATATATATATATATATATATATATATGTATATATATATATATATATATATATATATATATATATGTATATATGTATATATATATATATATATAGAGAGAGAGAGAGAGAGAGAGAGAGAGATAGATAGATAGATAGATAGATAGATAGATAGATAGATAGATAGATAGATAGATAGATAGATAGGTAGATAGATAGATAGATAGATAGATAGATAGATAGATAGATATTACTGGCTGACTCGACCTCATCTTTTATGGCTAGCGACTTCAGAAAGTTAAAGTGTCGATTTCTAACCAAATACAGCATGGTTGTTTTCAAGTCTAATGTAAACAAATACTTCGTAGAATTTGGTATATTCGGACTGCTGTTCTCGTCTTGGGCGTCGGAGGTTACATCGGCAGGAACGTTGTGATAAAACCACCAAAGATGAGAACAGTAGTCTGAATATACCAAATTATACGATTTATCAACCATCATCTAAAAAATTCCAAAGCAAACAAATACTTGTTGACCCGTAATCTTCAATACTCAATTCATCATATGTAATCCTCTGACATTTGCACCCATTGTTACTCGTCCTCCTGTGGCGGCGATCATCGTCCAACTAACGACATATTTAACCCTTTGCACTAAATTGTTACTCATCAGTAAAAACATTCGCATTTAATGTGCATATTTGTAATATAGGCTGACGCTATTAAGAAAGTTGTACTATAGCTCTTAACTTTGAGTTGGATTAAAACATAGACTGTTGTAGCGTATCGGTTTATTTGTTTCGCTTACGCTACATGTATTTTCCATGATGAATTTTGTTGTTATATTAGTTCACATAAAACATACATAAAACACGTATACGTATTATTATTTTGGGTATAAAGGTTTCCATTTCTTTTGTTAATGCTCAACACACAATAGCGAAATTCGGTTGTCAGTTTGATTTTACTTTAAGAGTTACCATCTACGCGAATCTCTCAAAATGCGTTGTGTGTATCTTCGTGCATACTTGGATTAATATAAATTATGTGCGTCTCTCGTTTTGTCTTTTCGAGTTACCATTATTCGATCACCTTTTCTCTTCTTTCCTGTTTCGCTGCCTCTCAATTTATTTATATCGATTACCCTTGCATACGTAACGATTGACGTCAACAACGTTCCGCGAATTTTCCATTGATAACTATTAGAAAGACAATTCAAGTATGAATTCGGGTATTTTTGCGTCGGGTTACTTCTTACATGACAGTAGTCGTGTTTTAGTGGGAAAGATTAGAGGTCAGGTGGCAGAGGTGTACACACAGCGGAAGTTATGCAAATAACTTGATTCCCGGCCTGGACCTTCTTTCTCGCTCTTAACTGACGGGACTTTAACGAAGAAAAATTGTGTTTTTACGTGCTGCCCCAAAATGTCTGACGGATGATGTAGTGAAATCTTTCTCATCTCTCTCTCCCCCTTCTCTCTCTCTCACACACACACGTGCATGCAGAGTTTCTGTTTCTGTCCTTTTGAATAAGCCTTTTATAAAGTAAAACAATAAGTGTCGTCGTGTTTTGGTATCAACGTACGAACAAGAAAACTAGACTCACAACGATGTTGATGGTGACGGCGACAACAGTAACGACGTCGGCGACAAGATTTACTCACCTACGTTTTATAAACAACTTCGTTTCACAACGGCGATAATGATGATGATAGCGGCGTCAAGTTGTTTAGGCTTAATGCAACGTACTTTTTGGATTTCTAATTTATTCACCAAACACTAATTAAATAACAAATGTATTGTCCCTTCATAAAACATCTTAATAAAATTGCGATTAAAACATTTCTTACCAAATAATTTCGAATTGTGTATCCTTTGAACTATACACCTTATGAGTAATTTTAACGCCTGTCACTCTCGTGGTGCATATTTACTTAATATGCTTTTGGCATGTAGGTATGAAGTAGTAAAATTGAAAGTGATCATCTAGTCCATGCCACGCACAAGGCCTTGTGTCAAATATTTATTGTTCTTCTCCACATGTATTTTTTAAAAACACAACACAGTATATCAAAACTAATTAACTTTCCTCAGTTTTTATTAGAATAACTTCGTGGAAGATAATCGTTCGTGTTGGAATTCAATAACCAACAATACAGGTTTATATATATATATATATAATATTTTTTCGAGCTTATGACTCTCATCAGCGATGGGAAATAAGAATTTCAGACGGTTACGGGCGCGAACCCGGTTCACAGAGACACCTTGAATCTGTAAGCGTTTACTTATTCCCCGAGGTTACAAAAGATTGTCACGTGATTACGAAAAGAATAAGTGATATTTTCGCTAAAAACGGCAAGTATAAATATCTAGACATACGATAGAACTCAACGACAGAGTCGTAGTATTGCACTGGGGTTTCAGATGAATGTCTATTTTTAATTACTCCAATAGGGCTATACTTTTATTTGATTTATATAACCAGCAATACACGTTTATATATATATATATATATATATATATATATATATATATATATATATATATATATATATATATATATATATATATATATTGCCGAATATAAGAGACAACGTATGTCCTGATATCCTTTGATAGATCTTTTCAATAGTCCGAGTCAGAATCTTAGTTTCGGAGGGGAATTGGCTGATGAATTTGCCATAGTTGTGATTTGTGTCCCAAGTACTTTAAGACTCATCCGGATCAATCTTCAGGGGAATTAGGATAATCCAGTACATTCCTATATATAACAATTAAAAAAACAAACTAATTGACAGAATTAACTTTAATACCAGTAATAATATACTAAAATGTCTATATTTCTAATTATAGTTTTGTACTTATTACATAAATCCCGTCTATTATACTAACACATGGTCTCTACCTGATTATCCTCATTTCCCTGAAGATGGATGGGGATGGGTCTGAAAGTACTTGGGACACAAATCAAAACTATGGCAAATCTATCAGCCAATTCCCCTCCGAAACTAAGATTCAGATTCTGACTATTCAAAGGATTTACCAAAAGATATCCAGACATAATTGTCGCTTATATTTAACAATACTTGCCTGCAAGAGAAGATGCTGCTTAGATACACACACACACACACACACACATACACACATATATATATATATATATATATATATATACATATATATTTATATATATATATATATACATATATATTTATATATATATATATATATATATATATATATATATATATATAGCATGTAAGAATATAAAAACAGGTCCTTTGCATAGTTCAGATCGATCCCAATGATATTCAATTTCCAATGCAAAAAAAAATCAACATTCAATATTTGAACATTGAAAAGATGAATTTAATTTAATTAATTGCAAGAAAACTATAAACCTATAAAATTACAGATTACAGCTATATCATACGATGATTTAATGTCAGCTTTGAAGCATAAATATCTAATACGGGTTTCTAAGGAAAGCTCACATCATATTTGAAAAAAAAATCAAAGCTGTCATATGTATTCTCCGTCTTCAAATATAATAATAACACATAAAAAGTTTTTCTAAAAAAGCTTTTCAGAAACCAAGTCATGTATTTTGTAATCATTTCTATTGGTGATAATAGCATTAAGCTTGTTTCCTTTCTATTTTCCACTTCCTAAGTAATAAAAGGTACTGCAGAAGATTGCATTCTTAGTCGTCCTTAGCTTTAAAAAACATATTTTCGTTGATATATATATTTTCATAAATTTTAGACGTACATAAAAGTAATTCCATCGGCAGGTGTTTCTGGTTAGAAAACTTTTATGTTAGTATAACGTTAATAAAAAAAATGTATATCAACGAAAAATACGCGCTATTAAGTTCAAGAGGACTAACAATGTAATGTTCTGCATTAAGTTTGATCACTTAGGAGGTGAAAAAATAGAAATGCAACACACATTACGCTACTATTATCAATAAAAACAACTACAAGAATACATAACTTAAATATTTAGGTTATAAAAATCGGACATATTTCCAGGTGTGACGTGATAGTCCGGTAGGAAACTCCAATCTATAGACAATGATATCGAAAGTTTGATTCATTTCAAAGTTAGCCATACTGATGATAGCTGATGGACAGAAACACGTGCCCATGAATTACTTTTATGTACGTATAAAATTAATACATATATGTACACACATATATATATATATATATATATATATATATATATATATATATATATATATATAGTATAAATTATATTATATATATACACATTATTGACTACATATGTGCATACATGCTTCAGCTGCGATCTCGTTTTAAATAAAGCTTCCTCAGGTCATCTCAATAACTTAACTAAGATTGAAGAAAAACATCTTTTCTAATCTTGTTGTTTTTGGAATGGAGAAGAACGAGGAATTTACTGGGTTCGCAAAACAATTATCCACACATTTATTTATTTATCTATTTTTGCTGTTACGCATGCATTTATGGTGAAGTACTTACTCTCTATGTTCTTTTTTTTAATGATACAGTTATAATTTCAAGTACCTTGTCTCTGTGTACTATAATATAGCTCTACCTGTCATTGTATTAACAAACACGATACAATCATTATATATATATATATATATATATATATATATATATATATATATATATATATATATATATATACACATATATATATATATACATATATATATATATATACATATATATATATACACACACATATATATATAGAAAGAGAGAGAGAGAAAGAGAGAGAGAGAGAGATTGAGAGAGATGAGGGTAGTGCAGTATTAGTGCAGTTCCAACGAAAGAAAAGTATATATGTAAAGGAGTAAATCTACCAATATTTGTAAAAAGTTTTTTTCAACATGTATTTATTAATATTTACATTTGTTGGAATGGCTTTAGCTTCAGTATTCATTTTATTACTAGTATTTGCTAGTATTATTCTATAGTTTTTATATATTTACTTATACCATTTTATATTATTCATTTTGTGGAAATCTTTTGTTTTATTCGCAGGAACCATTAGATCATTAGTATTATTCAAATTTTAACAGAATTTATTCATCCGGGTTGTCATATTTGTTGTGCTTTTTAAATGTGATTTTCTGACCTAATTCTATTATTTTGCTCTCAAAGTTATCTAGTGCAGGTTTATGTGATAGATTGTAAAGAAGGTTTGGCGATTTCCTTTTCATTGCCATTTATATTTCTTAGTGATGTCAGTCTAGTTCTATTCTTTGGGAGTTCTTTATGTATTACTGCATACTAATTTATCATGCTAAAGCTATTGTAACAGTAAAAGGATCTCCATCTGATGTTTTTCACAAAGGTATTTATTTTTTCTTATAATAATAATAATAATAATAATAATAATAGTAATAATAATAATAATAATAATAATAATAATAATAATAATAATAATAATAATAATAATATTGCGAACACGAATCTAACACATACAATTTTAAATGGAACAAAAGAACCAAACATATTAGAAATACTTACACTCTCGTCACAGGAATGTGAAAACTGAGAGAAATCCATTAAACTACCCCTCCAAAATAATTCAGTCATACACACGTGCAACACCCTCGGTTTGTACCAAACAAAACTGTCGTGAAAAGTCCAGAAAGATGTAAAGCCCGATGACGGGAGGAGGGGGGGGGGGGCACCGATCGCACCTCCACTAAAAGGGTGCAAGAATACTGAAATTCCGATAACCGATACAAATCATGTGTATTATTGCAACCGCTGTTTACCATTTATTTTTCGCTAGCAACGACCGTTGGTTTTCTCTGAAATTTGAGTGGCACTAAGGCAATCGTAGATATGTTGATCTTTATCTTCTCTCTCTCTCTCTCTTTCTCTCTCTCTCTCTCTCTCTCTCTCTCTCTCTCTATATATATATATATATATATATATATATATATATATATATATATATGTGTGTGTGTATCTAAAATTATATATGCAATTAAAAAGAACAACAGCGGCTCCATTATTTGCTCTGGGATTTAATTTACATTATGTAGATGTTGATTAATTGCATATGTCCGGCTAATCACTGTAAGTGTGTTAGAAAGCTCGAAACCAGATGTCCGCATGGTTTTAACACCGAACTCTCAGTTTCTCTGCCAATTAGATGTTCTACTCTAACGCCATTTCCTATACATCTAAGTCTAACCTATAACTTATTAATGGAACATTTAATTTTCTTGCTTAATCTAACCATAGGATTTCTATTTGTACACACGCCAGTTATTAATCGCTGTAATAAAAACGCCGGGTACAATTCCGTGAAACATTGCATCATCGCCATTGACAATTTAATGGCTCAACATTTTGCATTCGATGCAAATTAACTTGTGAAAAAAATCGAAGTTAATAAAAATAACAAAAGAAAAGCTAGAAAAACGCGTAAAATGGGATTTAATGCTTTGTTTTCAGCGTTAACAATTTGAAACTTCCTTGTAAATTAAGATCTTGTTGATAAAATCTCTGGAGAAGTAAAAACTGGTTCAATTGTGAATTATAATTATAGCAACATTTGAGAGAAGGTCTCTGACCGTTTGGTTTTAATTGTTTCCATCATGTGAAATATAGCAGGTTCAAAGTGTTTAACAACGATGTAGTATCGATATAGCCATCTGATATTTTACGTTACCGTTCCCCCTTATTGAACCAACTGCAATAAAACGCCATATATATATATATATATATATATATATATATATATATATATATATATATATATATATATATAATGCGAAAATATATATAAACGGTTATATATTTTTATTTCATTTTTTATTTATTGACGTATATGAATAGAAAATAGTCTTTAAATATGTCTTTAAAAACAGAATTATCGGCCGCTTTCTACGACCTTCTTCAGTGTAAGGAGAAATAAATCTGTGTGCAATGGGTGGTAGTGCTAGAGAAAAAGAGTATAGCCAATCAGATGAAGAGATGCTTACATCTGACTCATGTGTGTCCAACCACATAACTATGACCTTCGTTTGAATCTTCACACATAAAGAAGTCAGCAACGTAGAGAGTATCATAGACATTTTCTAATACCTAACTGGAAAATGAACTACACAATGTAAACATTTTGCTGTGTTCGGGATGGGAGACGATGAAAAAGCGAATTTGATTTTTTGGCTAGGATTGATTTACTGTGAACCCAATTCCAACAACCATATCAATCTGGTCAGAAAATGTCGTACGATGCTTATTAATACGGATTTACTTAACATTTATAATTTCAAGCCTTCGCTTCTTAACTGCCACTTTATTACTCGAAAACTTTTAGGTTCTGCTATCTTTTTACGGCGTACCAATCACGATTTCAGGCTAGAATCGTACATGATTGATGTATACATTTATACTTAAATATATTTCTCTTGCATACGACACCTAGTCTTCACAAATGTAAAAGTCAGGCGAATGCATTATCTTCGGTGGAATCCATTCATAAGCAGTGTACTCTGACTCTCAACTCTGGTCGAAATATGCTGCTGCTGCTGTTGCTGCTGTTGCTGTTGTTTATTAATATTGCGAGTAGGGCTTCTGCATAAAGCTCACGAATATCGTGCTTCATGATTGTCTGGTCTTCATAACGTACTTCTACTTAGTTGCAGCTATTTGTAAACCTGCAACATTGCAGGGTTTTACTCTCGACACCTAGATCAGTGATTTTAAACGTTCGCATGCCAAGTCGGGGGAGGTTTGGCCTAGAACAGACGAATGAATGTTGCAGAAGCAACGTTACCACTCTCATTCTATTGTTCTGTTGTTATGCGCCTGAAATATATCTGCTAGCCACACGCAGAGGCAAAGACGACAAGAGGACGTAGTATTTTGATCCTACTATTGGAGTTTTACCAGAGTCCTGTTAGCCGGGTTGCAGCTTTATACCGCTTGATGTCAAACGTGTCCGCTTATGGTGCCCCTACTAGGAATCGACACATCCAGACGGCATGCCTTTTAAACTACAACGTTCCCACCGTTCTTACCACGGTAAGGAAGGATTGGGTTTAGGGGGTGCTGCTATTGCTAATACTCATCATCATCATCATCATCATCATCATCATCATCATCATCATCATCATCATCATCATCATCATCATCATCATCATCATCATCATCATCATCATCATCATCATCATCATCATCATCATCACCATCATCACCATCATCATCATCATCATCATCATCATCATCATCAGGTTTTTACTCTCTCTCTCTCTCTCCCTCTCTCTCTCTCTCTCTCTCTCTCTCTCTCGATGATGATGATGATGATGATTCTAGTCATTTTAAAATCCGCAGTTGACTTCTCAAATCTCAATTTCCCTATTTTACGAGTTTCAACCAGTTCCACCAAGAGCTTCATGTACTCGGAGAATGTGAAACGTTTGACAGGGAAAAGATAATTACGAAGTCTTAATATTCTTTCTGTCCTTCGTCGGCGACTCAACGTGTAATTCGACACTTTCGTAAACAAGTTTACAAATCGAATGAAATTCGTGTCTCTCTCTCCAGTTTGTTTTCGCCGACGATGACGTGAAGGTTAACGATGCCTGGCCATCCACGCGCAGACGGCAATAATATTGATTCCAACCCCTCGTGTCATGCAAATAATCTTTTAGCTTCTCTCGCGTGTTCTTTGACGTGTCATATCTTGATGAAATCATCTTATGCGTTCAAATTTACAACATTGATTTTTCCTCGACTCTGTCCTTGGCATCTGAGGTCACATGATAATGCAACACCTTCGCGGAAGGATATTACCCGCGAGAAATCACGGGTGCTTCTTACCCTAACCGGACAAAACATATGAATGTAATGTGTTATTTTTCTAATGAGTCGCCACTTACAGTTTAATTACATAGTAAAAATATAACACATAGGGGGAGGAAATGAGGCCTTCAAAGATAAGTCTGCTCCGGTCCACAGACAAAGCCTATGAGACTTGACTACCACTGCCTTTTTGTAACGCATTATTATGTAAGTTTTGAGGAGCGACTTTCGCTATTTTCAAAGCCACGTAGCCACAATTATATTACGCGATGCAGAATATTGACTGAGTCGGCCGGTAATATAACATTCCATTAATACGTTTTATTTCTGCAATTCACATCACCTTAGCGATATCTTATTATTCACCAATCATCATCTTTGCTACTAGAATGATCTCAGCTTTTTATGTGTGTAAAAGGTGATAACGTACGTACGAACATGAAGTGATTTAGCGGATTGTTATATAGATAACGTTCACATTTTCATGATTGGACATTCGGAACTCAGACCTGAGTAAAATGCTCTATATTTGTTCTCAGTATAGCTTTAAAACAACAGTTGGATCTCTTGAAAGAATATGTGAACATTTAATTTAGCCATTTGATTTGCCTTCGGTGCAATAGACTAATATGGTTGCTAGCTTTATCATCAAAGCCAACATCCAAATCGCATATTTATTTACGTTTGTTACATCTGACAAGGTTAGTTATGATTTCGGTCGAGTTTGTTCGTTTGTCATTGTGTTTGATTCCTTGTGTTTGTACAGCCTAACATCCACCGCGTGACCAATCGTTTCCAAATTTGGTAAAAATAGCGTAATGGTCCCATTTAGAACTGATTTTTTTCATGGAAATCGCTCTAGACAAGCATGACGCCACTTGATATAAAAAGCTAAAAAATAAATATATTACTTCAAGGTAAAAAAACTAGCTAACGATAAGTGTTAGATAGATAGATTCCGACACAAAAAAACAGCAATCCTTCCCCATGTGTCATAAACATTTCTCCTGGAATAGGTCTGTAGATCTGATGCACTTTGATGACAGAAACTATCGTGCAAAATGTCAGCCTGATTTGATAAATAGTATTGGAGTTATCAATGTTCCACGGCATAGCTTCCACATAACTTTATACTATATTAAGAAGTAAGGAAAATATATTACTTTGACCCATCCTTACGTTGCCACGTGAAGATAGGCAGTCTAATGACTGACTTATGTTCTTGTTTAATATATATTCAACTTTAATTTCCTCGATCATGCCATATAGTACGATACAATGTTCGAGGTTAAATTGTGATTTCCAAGTATCTTAATATTGCATTTTAAATTCATGTGTGTTATATCTGCTGATATTTGTCTTACAAATACTTCTACATCCTCAGCAATTAGTTTGTGTAAGAGAGTAACACTGGGTCAAAATTTAGAACATTAGTTTGACTGAAAAAGAATATTTATTGGAACGTTCATAGTTGCCACAAAATTCAACGCAACAGCGTGGAAATATAAAATAAACATATGGAGTATTGTTGCCACATTAGGGCCTGAACACCGAACGCTGTGGTGTAAACTCAATATTTTTTCTGCTTCTTATTTTCTATATATTTTAACAAATTTGTTAGATTTAATTGTCATGAGTATAACTTTTGACTATAAATATGACTTTTAATATTAATAAATGATGACGCAACACTAAATCAATTGGAACTGCACAGAGAAGAATAAAAATGATTTTATATATTTTAAGGTTGGTCGTATTAAATGTGGATCGTTTAATATAATTCAGTTCAAAACTACGTGCGAACATCTTAATTATGACGACGTGTCTGTAGCGGACGAAATGAGCCAGAACTTGGATCAAGTGGTGTAAATACGATTGACTTCTCTTATCGCCGGTCTTGTTGAAGGAAAAAGTATACCACGTAATCAAGTTTTAGTGGTGAGCACATTGTTTCCGACATCAATATTGAAAAAAGATCTAGTGGCAAACATTTTTTCTATTGAATACGATGGCATAATAGAAAAGTATACTACGTAACCAAGTTTCAGTGGTGAGAAGATTGATTCCGGGATCAGTTTTAAAAACGAGATTTTTGGAGACTTCTAAATTCTTGCATTGAATATGGTTTCACAAGAGAAAAGTAAACCATATAACAAAGATTCAGTGGCGAGCAGATTGATTCCATCAATAGAGACCATATTTTCTTCTTTTTTCTTTATTCCTTCGCTATTTTCAAATATCTTTGAAAGACTTGCTGAACCGGACGGTAGGTCGGTCACCTTTAGGTTTGGCTGTCATACTTTAGTTGGAAATTAAGTTTTTTCGAAGTTATAAAGTATTTTAAAAGACGATACAAACGTGACAAAAAAAAGAAGAAAACAGAAGAGACAAAAGACATAAAAAGTCTGTAAAATACGGCAAGAAATGATGGAACAAAAATGCGAAGGAAATCAAGTTTTTAAACCAAAGAAAGGGACAAATAGAGAGAACTTTGAGATTACAAATTAACGCAAGGAAATAAGCGAAAAAAAAATTAAAACGCGAGAAAAGAAAGAAAAAAAAAAGAAAGAAAAATTTATAAAAAAGACAATAAAAATAAAATTATATTAGCAAGACGCCCGCTGTATATGTAGAATATGAACAGAGAGATAATGAGAGAGAGAGGGAGTGAAAGAGAGAGAGGGTGTTACGACAAGATAGAGATAATTAGAGAAGGAAAGACAAAGAAGTAGAAAGAGAGAAAGTAAGAGATAGATATATAGAGAGATAGTAAAAAAAGAAAGCGAAAGAAAGTGAGACAGAGATGGGGGAATTAAACGAGAAGAGATAATAAAAAGAAGTAGAAAGAGAGAGAGAGAAAAAGAGAGGGAGAGAAAGAGAGAGATGACAAGGATAAATATAATGCGAAAGAGATAAAGGGAAAGAATGGTGAAGATATAGTAAATGAGAGAACGAAAGAGATAAAGAGGTAGGGAGAGATAACAAGCGAATGAGGTAGAAAGATATATAGAGAGGAGGAGATAAAGAAAGATAGAGGAAGATAGAAATAGTAAAAGAGAGATAGAAAGATAAAGGATAGAGAGATTAAGAAAAAGTGATAAAGAGTGAGAAAGAGAACGATAAAGGAGTAGATAGAGAGATATAGATAGATAGATAGAGAGAGAGATAGAGAGATAGATAGAGAGAGATATATATATATAGAGAGAGAGAGACAGACAGACAGACATACAGACAGAAAGAGAGAGAGAAAGCGAGAAAGGCGATAGGGCAATTGAAGGTATATAGAAAGAGAACAAGAGAGAGAGAGAGAGAGTGGTAGAGGAGAGAGATAAAGAGAAAAGGAGAATAAGATAGAGATAAGGAGAGAGAGAGAGAGAGAAAAAGAGAAAGTTAGAAAAAGAGAGAGTTAGAAAAAGAGAAAGCAGATAGAGAGGGAGATAGAGAGAGAGAGAGATAGATAGAGAGAGAGAGAGAGAGAGAGAGAGAGAGAGAGGAGAGAAGGGCGTAGAAAGAGAAGAGAAGCGTGGTAGAAGACTTTGCAATATCTCATCACGCATCAATTTCATCTGATGCCTATGCTAAGCGACCAGTTTTAATTGTTTCCCTTATATGACGCAGCGCGTTCTTATTTATCGAGTTTGAAGCCCGAGTTTACCGCCCAACCCTGCTTCCTCGGCCAACCTCTCTCTTATAACAGCAGTCTTCCGTCTGCTCGTCTTTCAATAAACAAGACCTACGCACAAATTAATGTGCGTGGGGGGGGGGGTAACTAATCAGCTGGTGGGCATGCGCACACATCTGCTTCATTAAAAGCCGTGTTTAAAACAATGACGCCTCGTTATGCGTCATAGTTTAATTTCCGCGTTTTTACACGATAACAGCGGAATAAATAGTACAATTCCACACAGAAAAAACTACTCGACTCCACGAATTCGAAAAATGACGCTCTCTAAAATACACTTTAGGTGTTGGTGTTTCTATTTTACGGTAAACCAACCTTTTTGGAGGTTTTTTAATGCCAATGGATTACTGATATTTATAGTTTGTTTGTTTTTTTATTTTAAAAAATCCCTATCAGTTTCATCGATTACATATTCTTTCCGACCAGATAATTCTTTCTCTAATAGACACTTACAAAGATGCACCGTTTATTTGCATTAAGTGACCAACAGAGACGATTAGCCAATGAAAACGCCACATTTTTTATATATGGAACATTCAACATGGCATCTAGACTCATTTAGTATGTAATCATTCTTATTATCATTCCATCTACATTAAATTTAAATACATATTTGATATAAGATTATGTATACACATTCCCTGATTATTATTTGCTAAACATAATAAAAACATAAATAATGTCTGATGATTGTGAACAGTCATCTTGAATTAAGTATTTCTATTGGCTGCATTACACTCGTGTTTTTACTATTTCATACAGAGAATAGTGTTAGAAAGCGAATGGGGCCAGGAGTGACAGCGCCCTTAAAGGAGGCGGAGCCTAAAAGCGGAAGTAAAATCACGTCACTTTCTTTAGAGAGCGGTTCTATTTCTAAGCATGTCGACACCGTACTGAAAATACGAAGGAAAGTCGTGTCGCGGCAGAGAGTCGGGGACGGTGGACACAGGTGGCCAAAAGTTGGCATGTTAGTATATGTTAATTGTATGTCTCTCTCTAATTCATTCCTTCTAAATCTCTCTCTCTCTCGTACAGATGCATTTGATTTCTGTCTTTGTTCTGTAAAAAATAAAACTCTTTAAAACCAAACCGGCGTCCACATAGTTATCGATCAACAGCCGAGGAAAAGGAGTCAACAGTGCGACGAAACCTGTGTTACACCAGAAGATGCACGGGTGTATAATGATTATGCACCCGCGACGGTAAGCAGTATCCAACACATGAAGAAAAATGTATTTCCTAGAATATCCGATATGTGAAACCAGATACCACGAGTCTGCTTCCCAACTGACTACAGTATAGTCGACTTAAAGTCTAATGTGAAAAAAGAAACATATTTAGTCGTTCTATTGGATAACATAAACTCCTGCACAACGCCGGGTAGCAATTTATTTATTTTGTTAACATATACAACAGCGTATTGTAAAATTATACCTAAGAATGATTCTTTTTGCAGTACTTATACACGCCCGATCATTTCACTTTCGAATCAGACATTTTTGTCATACATTTTACATTAGACAACTAAATTATTGTTCTTTTCATATGTAACAAGCAGAAAGATTCGACGATGCTAGGGATTGAATAAAGATTAATTTTATGTATGTGTTTACTATCCTCATAACACCATTTATTTCTTTTTTTTTTACTCCCCCCGTCTCGTTTCGCCCCCTAATATAGTCGGAAGAACCTGAAATGCTGTAAAAATTAGTGAATTACTTATGGTTAAAATTACATATACGTATTTTTTAAATTTACAGTGGTTTTGTATCGATGGGTAACTTAGAGGTTGAAACACGTAGATATTCGCCGCATATTAAGTAACGTAGAGATTTGCAGACTGTAAACAACACCGTACAATCAGCCTAATGAGTCACATAACTAAAGTACTTATGCGTGTGCTCATGAATAGAATGACGAACAAGATTCTGCTAGAAATATTTTAAGTACAATTTGGTTTCATAGCCGATAAAGATACACGAAATGCAATTTTCGTCTTGACAACCCTCATAGAAAGGTCCATAGAGGCGCATAAAGATCTATATATATGCTTCATAGACTACTCAAAGGTGTTTGATAAGGTATGACACAGGAATCTGTTCGACATTTTGATTCGACTTAACATCGACGAAAAATACCATGATGTCCTCAGAAATATTTATTGGGAGCAGAAAGCGGTCGTCAAGGTTGGCAATGATTGTAGCAGCTTCACACCAACCTGGAGAGGAGTGAGACAGGGCTGGGTTTATTTTTCGCCTGAACTCTTCAATATTTATAGCGAAATGATTTTACACAAAATTGCTAGCGAAGAAGGTGTTAGTGTAGGCGGACGTAACATCAACAATTTAAGATATGCAGATGACACTGCCCTCATTGCAGACTCCGAAGACAAATTACAACAAATACTGACAACAGTGAAGGAAGAAAGTGAGAAGAAATGGCTGCAACTCAATGCTAAGAAAACAGAATGTATGGTTATCTCCGAAAAAGGATGAAGTACCAAAATGCAACATCAAGTGCAACAGCGAAACCATGGGATACATTCAATTACTTGGGTTGTACTATTATGTCCGATGGTAAAATGACGCGGAAATCAAGAAACGAATCGCAATGTCAAAATCCGCTTTCCATAGCATGGAGGGCATCTTTCAAAACAGAAACACACAAATAAACACCAAAATCAGAATCTTGAAGGCGTACATATAATCAATCCTACTTTACGGTTGTGAATGCTGAACATTGTCGAAAGTGGATGAAAGTCGTTTAGAAGAAGCGGAGATATGCTTTCTAAGAAGAATACTACGAATCTCCTGAACAGAAAGGAAGAAAAACGAAGAAGTCATGCGTAAGGTTGAATACAACAGATCGCTTTTTAATACTGTCCACGCCAGACAGTTGAAGTTTTTCAGCCATATAATGCGGGCAGGCGGCTTGCAGAAAATATTGAGGTTAGGAAAAATCGACGATAGAAAGAGTAGAGGAAGACAGTGTACTAAGTTCACAGATGGCCTCAACAGGGTCACTGGAATCACGACTCTAGATCTCATCAGAAAGACCGAATCCAGAGAAGAATGGAGAGCCATGATCATCGATGTCTGCAAACAGACCTGATACCCGAAGAAGAAGAAGAAGAAGAAGAAGAAGAAGAAGAAGAAGAAGAAGAAGAGGAGATTCGCAACCACTTCCATTGTCTTCCCCATATAATGTATACTTATGATATAGCTTTCATAGAAATAGGGTATATTTTTAGCTCTCTTAAGGATTCGGGACCACTTCCATTGGCTTCCAAAGAAAACTTTATACAAAGATCCGCCACTTAGAAACGTCATTATTCTGATGGCATCGTTAATTTTAAAATAATAATAAAAATGAAAACTAATGAATTAATCTTTTTGCATTGATTTTTTTTCATGATCTTTCCAACTAATTACGAATAAAACTCATTTATTAATTCGTTTTTTTTTTCATTACAAGATGCCGGTATTTGCTTAAACATTCCTTCTCGTGACACATACTTCTTTTTAAAACCTCTTTCCGTGCCTATGTGTTTTTATTTTTTTACGAAACGACCTTTTTATTTACTAAAAGTACAGAAAATAAGAAAATACTCAAAGAATTTTAAAATGTTTTTTGGGGCGATTTGAAACTTTTTTCTTTTTTGACACTCAATGAAAATAATTTAGAACACATTTCTTTATTGGCAATGACTGATGAAAAAAATCTAATTCGTTTTCTAATTAATCAACCGATTGAAAAAAAAATTCTGCCATTGGAATGTGACTTTACCGGTGTCTGCCCCTAGAGTTTTCCGAAGAGCAACTTTTCCGATATTATCATAGCAGTGACATTGCTAGACTTTCTCAACTCTATCGTTATTTTCGGGGTAGGTGCTTGACTCGGCTCAAATCTCTGCCCCCCTTGTAAAACATTCACGGCAAAAAACTCGTCTAGCTAAAACCACTAGAAATACTTTTCCATTCTCTCTTGGAATAAAATGGAACTTCCACTAGTGAAGTTTCTTTCCAAGAATTACCTTCTGTTGAACACAACACCATGGGGCTG
This sequence comes from Sepiola atlantica, assembly GCA_963556195.1. Taxonomy (NCBI): domain Eukaryota; kingdom Metazoa; phylum Mollusca; class Cephalopoda; order Sepiida; family Sepiolidae; genus Sepiola; species Sepiola atlantica. The sequence goes on along the minus strand of OY744526.1, from coordinate 23,733,499 downwards.
CTTCCCAGCTGACTACAACATGGTTGTTGTCAACTCCAATAATAACAAAGTTTTGTTGAGCTGTCTTCTTAAATAATCAAATCCTGTCCAGTTTAGGCAATCGTCTCTAATTCTTAAGGAGTTTGTCTGACTGTCTACCTGACCAACTTGTTAATCTTTATACTCGAATGGCCCTTGGGCTTCGATAAGCAGTGAATTATTTGTAAAAAAAATCCAGTTCTCTCAGTTTCACACAGTTCAACAAAGTTTGTGTTATCGCACCAGCCGTTACGTACGATTTCTCGCTGTGCTGACAACGGCATGAACATTTAATTTAAAATAAGCTTTATCAGAATTCCAGTAACGGTGCTCTTTTCGTCGAAATATGGATGGCGCTTTCCTTTGGTGTCACTATCCTTTTTCAATACTAATCAGTCACCAATTATCAAGGCTAAAAGCCACTCGAAAATTATTGTTAATAAGATGAATAAATTTAAGAGATGAATAAAATCTAAGTTAAATGATGAAAAATATTATGAGAGGATTGAAAATTAAAAATAGGATAAACAAATTGTGATTACTTGTGAGGATAGTTTATTATAAGTACTTGTTTACATTGAATTTAAAGGCTATTATGTTGTAGTTCGACCGAGGGTAATCCTGTGGGTACGTGTTCCACGGATGAGAAGTTATTGGAAAACTCCTGTTCATTTAAATTCCGTAGGAATATCGACAGGGTCTGTTAATAGCTAGTTTTGTATTCAACCAGAGTATTCAATCTTGGAAGGAAGCTAATTTTCCCCCACCTTCTGCCTTGCCCACTTCTTGTTGCTATGAGCGGTACTTGAATGGCAACTATATTTACTTGTGCAATCATACATGCGTCTCCGACTGGCCATCGTATCTTAAACGCATGTGCCGTGAGTTTTCGTCTTATTATGGCCGTGTCGATTCTAGCACTTGCGGTCGCCGTGCTGGGTCGCAACGACGCAGTTCCAAATTTGCATTCATTATAGAATTAACACAGGCTCAGATAGAAACATTGTATAAAATGGACTTGTTTAACACGGATGTGTGTGTGTGTTCTTTGTGTCACTACGTCTCAGATTTATTCCCATCTTTAAATTTCAGGATTTGGCTGACCATCTTCTTTGCCACATACCGTGATTGTTCTCTTGTCGATATCTTTGTCACACTCGAACTCATCTCCTGTCGAGACCATCCGGCGTTGACCTGTCCGTCGATCTCTCCGAACCGGTTTGCCCACAACAGTCAGTGCCCCCAAAACAGTTTCTAGCGAAAATCCGATACATCCGGTCATCTCAGTAACTCTCAGGTTACTCTAACCATAAATAAATACTTCCTTTTGAATTCTCTATGTAAACGCTTCCCAAGCTATTAATGGCTAACTATGGCATAACTATGTCAGTACAGCATAATCAGTCCATAACTTCCGTATTGTCATTTACTTCCTAGATAATATTTACCGGTTGTCTTGGCTGTGGAGGTGGGTCAGTTCATAGAATTGCATGGTCAATGTGATGTGCTATCTCTTCTTGGTATTACCATTCTCTAAAATCTGTCACAGCTACTTTCCGTGCGGTAAAACCAACGTTTTTCAGTCAATGTTCAGTACTATCTCTCGTCGGTCTTTAAATCCTCTCAGACTCTCCACTGCAATTTACTGTGAGACAAATCGATGTTGAAGCATGTCCGATAAAAAAAATTAAAAGAAAACATTTCTCTATTTCTTGTTGGATAAGAATCAGGTTATCACATTGTTATTCTACCGGAGGATTGGAAAAAACGGTTAGGGTTAGGGTTGGGGTTAGGGTTAAGGGTTTAGGGTTAGGGTTAGGGTTAGGGTTAGGGTTGTATGGTGTCAATCCAATTTTTTGATGAAAATTTTTCTCTCACTCTACTTTTATGCCTCACACTGTTGAAGTAAATACTGAAACACACACACACACATACATTCACATATATATATATATATATATATGTGTGTGTGTGTGCATTTATATATATGTATATACATGCATACATATATTTTAATATGTTTGTATACATTTTTATAAACAACAAAGGTTCAGGTTATAGCTCAATAGTATAATACTAGAGCTATGTAATCATGTTAATGTTATGCAAACCTTAGTTAATGAAGAAATCCACTTTCCATAAGTTCATCAAAAACAGTCTTTATTGAAATATAATAGTGTCTGCCCTTCTAAAACACACTGATATTCAAAATATCGAAAGTATGCAAAATAATAAAATGTATTTACAATTACCAAGATAACCCGCCCTGTTTTAAAAGCTACAGTCTAATTCAATATTCATTTATTTATTATTTATATTTTTATTTTTTATGTTTCATATATTTAGTTGGAATAATATAATTGACTAATTGGAAAATATAAATTAAAAATAAAAATGAATGAACAATGAATGAATATTGAATTGTACTGCAGGCTCAGATAGAAACATTGTATAAAATGGACTTGTTTAACACGGATGTGGGCTATCTTTAACCTAATTTTATTTAATGTGAAGGGATAACACGCGGGCAAAAGCTCTTCGTGAAATTTCAGATCCCTCTGATTTTTGTAAAATTTAAAAACATATATTAGATGTCAATTAATTGATATTCCCCAATTTTTAATCAATTTTAAGTAATGTAAAGGGTTTACGGTGGATAATATAACGCACAAACTCTTATATGAAAGATTTAAATATTTAAGATTTGGATAGAATTTCATTCATTGTCATTATACGCGAATTTAGCAACATTTTCTGAATTCAAATTTCTTTTTACGACCTAAGCATTAATCTTCTAGAATCTTAATTATGTAACGGATTTTGATCAAAGTTAGAATAAGGATTCTAGACATAAGGTTTAGTAACATTAGATGTTCATTTAAATCGTCGCAAGACCACATCAAAATGGTGCAAAACTTTTCTGCACAAGGAATTCATTTTACCCTTTATATATATTTATATATATATATATATATATATATAGATATATATATATATATATATATATATATATATATATATATATATATATATATATGTGTGTGTGTGTGTGTGTGTGTCTCTGTGTGTCTGTGCGTAAATATTTTTTGTATTACAATTATCGTTTTAAATTCAAATATGTTCGTAAAATTGAAAATATTCTATAACGTATTACAAGAAAGATTCTTTTTCCTTTTTCTTGATGTAAAATTCAGTTTTCTATTAAATGTTTCTTAATGGAAAATAATATTTAAACGATTTATGCCCGCGGTACCACTTAATTATTGAAGTTTTAAAATTAATATCTAATATAATTTTTGGGTGGCAGCTTCTATAAAAGTCATAAATTATTTGACGTCTTTATTCACATGACAGGTAAATATTATAAACGAGATGAATTAACACTATCATCTTATTGTATTTAGAAGACACAACAATGGATATAGACTAACGATTGATATTTTTTAACATAGTTCACCCCAAACAAGGCAGGCCGCCACTGTAGACGTTAGGGGTACTGAGAAAAGGAATGAAAGTTTTTTAGGGGGCTCAACCTTATTTGGGAGCTGCGCAACGAGATGTATGTTTACATTAGTTTTAAATTATGCATGTCAGTACTGTTAGGAAAACAGGGATCAGTGAGGGAGTTTCAGAGTCTAGCAGCACGAGGAAAGAAGTTTTTAGAATAGAAAGCTCTTCGACATCTGAGGAACTCCACAGTGAATGGATGGAATTTGGCAGATTGTCGGGTTGGTCTAGTAGATTTACGTTGTTGGAGCACCAGATCAGCAAGTTCATCAGAGTGCAATCACTTGAAGTACTTGTAAAACAGGCACAAGGAAGCAACATTGCGGCGATGGGACAGGGGCTGGAGCTTGGTGGATAATGAGAGACCTATTAAGTTAGCGACTGTTTTATGAACCTTGTATAAGAGGGAGATACTAGGAGATGATGCCCCAGCCCAGATGTGGCAACACTACTCAATGCATCGGCGGATTGTTGCTTTGTAGAGATATAGGATAATGTCAGGTGTGAGAAGTTTACTAGCACGGTAGAGGGAGTCCACTTTCTTTGCAGCAGCACTGGCAATGTATTTATTCCAATTCATGTTATCTGTGAACGTTGGGCCCAATAGTTTGAATGATGAACTCTCAGTTAGGGTATTATTTGCCATGGCTATCGGTGGTTGCAGATGTTTTCTCCATTAATTGGGACAGTATAAGGGGAAATTGCTAGGAAAGAGAAATACTCCATTCAATTTTAGTCAATATATCGATAAAACGTTTGGCGTATGACTAGGTTTATGCGATGATACGTAATAGAAGAGGAAATGTGGCCATGTACAGGAGTAATTATCTTAAGATCAGCGGTCAGAAAGAGGATATCGGCGCTTTGAACTATTTGGACGTCTGTAGACTGACCACTGCTTCCAGCAGCTTGTTTTACGTCCCAGCAAGTCAAACCGAAAAACTAGCTTTTCGACGATTTCGTCGCAATCGTCGCAGGCCCAGCTAGTCAGAGTTTCCACGGAACCCTTTCAGCCGTGACTGTGTTGATAAAAGGTAACGCGGCACATTGTAATTGCCGAATTTGATATTAAAGGCAACGATGACGTTGCTACGCAGCCACTTACGCTCATGCGATGCAAGTTGAGGGCATCCATTGTTTTTTTCGTTAAACTCGTCACAGTTGCTTGGTATCCCAAACGAAAGAGGATGATGAAGACTGGGTGCGAAATTCAAGAATGGTTCGCACCAGAGACACATGCAGCAGGACGAAAAATGCCAACTGTGGCAAAGAGGACGGTAGATTAAAAAGAGTACACAATGGGCATCATTTGTCACTTGAACGCACTGGGCAATCGGAGTAAAAGAGAAATCTACCACAACATTCAAATCATTGAACTACAGTCTCTCTTCCAGAATCAATCGGCTGAGTTTAAAATCACATGGCGTTGGGTGAAAATATTGAGTTTATTGACTTCCTCATAAAGGGATAAGACACAAAGTTAAATTATTTATATTTACCGCTTTTCTAGAAGGCTAGACACAAGGTCAGGTGTGAAAAGCCAGCGCTATAGTCATAAAATATTTGATGTCATTATTCACATCATATATCAGGTACACGAGGAATGCCTGAGCAGCCCTGGTAATCAGCAATAAACTAACCCCTTCTTAAAGAGAAGGTAAGGCCTGGGAGTGTGGACCGCCTAGGACTGAACAACACCATACCTCAGCCCGACAGCAACAGAGTCACTGTTAGGCTGATGTCGAGGACGTATCCCGACTGGTAAGAATACACCTACTTAACCTGTGGCAGGGCGTTAATAGTGAGAGACAAATCTCATAGATTTTACCATTTCAAGACTTGGTGAAGGCATTTATGAATATCTTCGAAGTCACCTTTGGGAGCGATCATTCTGACATTGACGACAAAAAGAAATTTCTGAGAGTTGCCCTATGGCAGGTCAATGACGAACACCACCAACGGCAAGGAACCAGGTGCCGAGTGTGAAAGACGCTACTAATTGCTTCAGCAGACAGATATGCATAATATATGCGGACATTTCAATTAGCAGCAGTCAGATAGTGTTCTACACAAAGACATGTTTCATTATAGCCAAGGTTGACGACTGTCTTAGCTTGCATTAAGATGGGAGGGCTACAAATAATATTTTTGCAGATGTAAAGATGCCGCAACAGAAATTTTAAAAATCGAAAACGAGAAAGCATTTTATATAACATATAATTTATTGCTTATGGCTACAATCAATTCCCCAACTTGGAGTTGGGAGCAAAACGTAGAACGTCTATATGCTTCGATAGTAAAGTCTGTTCTCTCGTTTCTCCATATTCTCTGGCGATTGGTGACTTACGTCTGCAATTGTCCGATACATTCTTGAATGAGCATACTTAAAAATGAAAACAAGACACATTTGTACGATTCATATTTTAGCTTCATACTTGCAGTAATCAAAACGACCGCTGTCGCATTCCAAACGCTATCATATATCATTTCTATAGACTATTTTACAGCTGCCAAAAATAAAGCGTTCTCTCAAGCAAATTGAAATAATTGGGAACCATAGGTTAGGGTAAATTAAAACCTGTCTGTAATGCAGTGAACATTCAATTCAATGCAATTAATTTGGCAATTTATTTGGCAAAAAATGAAACAAACATGTTTCAGTTTCCATGTAAGGAAAAGGATGGTAGAAATTCACACTTAAGAGGATACAGTAGCCAAACACCTGTTCAAATTCACTTTGAATTGCTGCGTTGTTGGAGCATTTATTACCTCTCTTGGGAGATTATTCCAATGTCCAGGGAACCATGATTAAGAAGGTGACCATTCTCCGGTTAAATCGAAATCGACGGTGAAATAGATTCATGTTGTGTTCGCGTAAACCTTGTGTCTGGTGCAGTATATCGTAATGACCATGGAGGAGATTATATGCCAAAATGAAATCACCGCGTAATCGTCGGCGCTCAACGCAGGAAATATTAAGTTTCTTGAGTCGACTTTCATAGGGTAGACCCCATAGACCCTGCACCATTCAGGTACCCAGTCTGTGAACTAGTTCCAGATACTAGGTATCACGTATTAGATATGGAACAGAGGCCTGGAGACCATGCTCTAACAGTAGTCTGACGAGGGAGACATAAAACAGGAGAAATATATTAGGAGTGAGTTTGCAGAAAGTCCGTCGTATGAGAAATAGAGTGCACCTTATTTTGTTTGCAGCCTGAATGCATAGCTTACTTTGCGTGATGGACGAGTATTGATTTACTCCTCTCCAGGAGTTAGGCGCAAGGCCAGTTTTTATCTTACTCCCACAAGTAAGATGTGACCCAAGGTCGGGTCGGGAAAGTGGGGTTAAAAATTGCCTGGGCAGCCCCGTCGGCATTCCCCGGTAGAGGCGCCTCAGGCAGTAAGCAATAGGGTGCACCTCCTAGAACTGCACAGGACAGACCCATTGACCGGCGTAAATCAAGACCCGAAGGCCAAGACAACACCAGTATGGGGTGCAGTATCCATCGGAACAGATACTACACTTTGATCTTAGCCAAAAGGCCAAGAACCTCTATGATGGACGAGTATTGAGTTACTCATCTCCAGGAGTTAGGCACAAGGCCAGTTTTTATCTTACTCCCACAAGTAAGATGTGACCCAAGGTCGGGTCGGGAAAGTGGGGTTTAAAAATTGCCTGGGCAGCCCCGTTGGCATTCCCCGGTAGGGGCGCCTCAGGCAGTAAGCAATAAACTTACTCCTCCCGAAGAGGGGAGGCGAAGCCTGGAAGGGTGGACCTCCTAGAACTGCACAGGACAGACCCATAGACCGGCGTAAATCAAGGCCCGAAGGCCAAGACAATACCAGTCTATGGTGTGCAGTATCCATCGGAACAGATACTACACTTTAGTCTTAGCCAAAAGGCCAAGAACCTCTATGATGGACGAGTAGACCAGCATTCAAAGATCAAGATCAAATAGCTCCCAGGTTGTCTTTCCTGTTCTCCGTGAACCTTTCATTTCTCCATCCTTTTCCTTTCTTGTTCTTTCTCCAAGTCTATTGTCTTTATTCATATTTGACGCTTTCTCCGACGTGAAAAAATCTTTTTTTTATCTTTTGGCTGTTGAATATCGGACTAAAATACGAAATATACCGAAACGTCATATTTATAATAAAAGTGGTTCTTTCGTGTGTCTGGCTCGATTACATATTAACGTATGCACATTTCTTTTATATGAGCAGAGCAAAGGAGGCTTAATCTTTATCGTAATAATGACTGATAATCATAAAGAAAGGAAATAATAATCACGTATGTAAATTAAATTTGTATGCGCAAATAACTGGAAGCGTCATCTTAATGAGTGAAAATTTAAAAAAATAAAGAACACAATTTCTTTCAAAATATATTTCTTTTTAATAAATATTTTTGTTACTGAAGTAGAGATTAATCTACGGGCACACAGATGATTTATTTACAGATAAGGAGAAATGGAGAGAGAAATAAAGATAGTGAGTCAGAGAGAGAGAGAGAGAGAGATAGAGAGAGAGAGAAAGAGAGAGAGAGAGAGACAAAGATAGAGGGGATTAGTTTATATGCGATGTTTTTTTGTATTTGTTTGTTAAGTAAGATTTAACTTGCGTATTTGTTTTTTTGTAAGTTTCATTAGAAAAGAAACAGTGTATGTATCTTACTCTTAATAATTGCTGATAATGATAATAGCACTACTACTACTACTACTACTACTACTACTAATAATAATAATAATTCAAAGAAGATAAGAAGACTGAGAAGTGACAGTACACACCAGACCTCCACTGGAAGAGTGTGGAGAGTGCTGGGACTTTTTTTGGGGGGGGGGGCTTATAATTTACTAATTAAATTCACTTTTAAGAAAGTGACGCAAGTATTCTTTTCTTTTTAATATTTGTGTGACTAATATAGGAATTAATCTACGGCCCACAGAGGATGTATTTACAGATTCAGAAGCGAGAGCGCGGATTAGTTTATTTTCTAAGTAAATCTTATCTCGTGTATTTTTGTCATTTTTTTCTAAAATTTTACTCACGTATTTGCTATTTTAGTAAGATTTCAATAGTGTATTTATCTATTTTGTTTTGTTTTGTAAATTTTACTTCGATTGGTTGTTTCGGTTTTAAGAGTAAGATTTACTTCGCGTGTGAACAACAGTATTACATCAATCGTTATTGATAAAAATAAACCACTTACTATTCCGCCGGGCAACGCCTAGTAGCCCTGCTAGTATAGAATTAAGCCTTTCACGCGTAGCAAGTTTTTCTTAGTGTTGCTGTAACATTCTTGCACACATACAACAGATTGTTTCCATGCGACTCTGCTAAATCACACACATCCCCCCCCCCCATCCGTTGTTTCCCGCTTTTCTAGGCTGTATTATGTCTTCCCGATGACGGAAGACACGCAATAATATTACAGTTTGCCTTTGGGCTTTCCAATTCCGCGAACATTTTATTGTTATCATTATTTTCACCGTTATTATTTCGACAGACGTATCCATCTGAGCCGATCAAGTTAATGGGGCATTTTTCGTTGTTGCCTTGGCGACTCATCATAGACGCCTACCTTTCGCTATCAGCATCGTCGCCTAGGCAATCGATATTGGGATGTTTTTGCAACGTGTATAATAAACCGATGACCAAGAGAATGCTTGTTGGCGGCGACGGTGTTGGCAGTGGAGGAGCGAAACAGAATGTCGACGCGAAAGGGAAAATAACAGTTTGTGGCGGTGTTAGGGTTAGGGTTAGGGTTATCAGAAATAACGGTTTGTGTTGGGGATGAGTGTGATTTACAAGAAGTGACGAAACTGTAATAAAAGTGAGTGTGAAACATTATTTATTCATGTATTGTTACATTTGCGATCTCGTTAAAGCACGTACGTTAAGCAACGTTACTAGCGCTCAGTACTTAGAGGAGTAACTATTTAGCAATAACAGACATCGTAAGCTTTTAAGTGGAAGTGAACGTACAAAAGCCCATATTTACTTGATCCCCGGCGAGCTTAAAGTTAAGTTCAAGGTCAGATTTAAAGCTGAGAAATATACAGCTTTCTCAAAAGAAGCCTTATAGAATGCAAGAACAAAAAAAAAATGTGCCCCTATCCAGAAGGATGTCTGCCCTTCCGACCGAGTACATAACAGATACTACACTTTGATCATCGGCCAAAAGTCTATATCACATAAGACCACTGGTACTCGTCAATTCACAAAAGTTAAGCAACGTTGAACTGAGTCAGTTTTAGGAAGATCATTAGTTACGAATAACAGATCCCTGGAATTTGGGATCCGAACTGCCTGTAAAACATATTTCTCACCTTGAAACACGGGTTCTTCTCAGATTTCTAAAGTAAGGAAACGTTGAGCCCCGCTAGTATTTAGATGGGTAACCACCTGTAAATGTAAAGTGAGGTACGATAAAAGAGAGAGTAACGGCTAAAATCTATCACCCGTTGAAACACAGTTCTGTTTCGATCACCGGGGGTAAGGAACGTTGAGCCTAGTCATTATTTTGATGGGTAGGCGATTTTGAATACCGAGCGACGTAAATTTGAAAGCAGAGGCAGCTGTTAAGTCATTTTCTCTAAATAACCTTCTGAAAGGTATGAATTATCCTCCTACAACTAGTATATCAGCACAGGCATTAATACTATTTAATCCGTAGTTAGAGAGGAAGAGAAAGAAGAAGAGAGAGAAAGATAACGAACATAAAAAAGCTATTTCTTTCTTTATATATATTATACTTAACTGGCTTTACAAACTCAGATCTTCTTGATTCAAACAATTTAAATCGACCTCAATGGGTGACTCTACGGGTCACATTTTCGTTCATTTATTTATTTAAATATAATTATTTGTCTATAAAATGTTCACCAGATAATTACTACTATTAAAATATTTTCTAGCAACGAGTATTATTTTATTGTCGTTTATCAACGAAGATTAGTGAAATCTACATTAATAAGTACAAAAAAAATGCTGGGGTATACTAGTGTTGAATATGCCACCAGGTCCTTTTAAAGCAATTAGTTTAGGACATAGAAAATTCCGAAATGACACGTCCTCCGTTCCCCCAGTTTATCCTTCCTGTCGTCTTTTATTGGCATCTTGTTACTTAAGCAATTACTGGATTAAAAACGCGATTTGCAATTGAGCAACCCTGGCTCTAAGCAAAAATAAAATGCGATAATAATAATAATAATAATAATAGACAGAGCATGTATGGGGAGTTAACAAATAAACAAATTAACGCATTAGTAAAACTAAAGATATATATATATATATATATATATATATATATATATATATATATATATATATATATTATGGAAACTTAAGATTAATTCATATTTACAGCTATACCTTAATACAGGGTGTTTCAAAAGTCTTGGGAACATAACGATTTTTAATAACTCAAAAACTATTAGGAGTTGAAAAATGAAATTGGTACCGTTGGAAAGGTTAAAGTTTCAAGTTTTGTGGGGAATCTTGAAAGTTGCTCAATATGAGCACCATTATTCGTCACACGGCAGATATCTAGTCGATAGTCCATTTCCTGCCAAACGCGTTCCAGCATCTTGACGTCAATGGTTCCCACAACTGCCGTTACTCAAGCCTTTAGTTCGTCAATATCTCTTGGAAGGGGCGGCACATAGACTTGTTGCTTGACAAAGCCCCAAAGGAAAAAGTCACACGGGGTAAGATCTGGAGATCTAGGAGGCCAGGGCATGAGAACGTCATCACCTCGCCCAGATCTCCCAATCCATCTACCAGGCAGCCTTGTGTTAAGAAACTGCCTTACTCTAAGACTCCAGTGTGGTGGTGCACCATCTTGTTGAAAAATGAAGTCATCAGATTCTGCTTGTTCCAACTGAGCCATTAACCAGTCTTCCAGCATGTTGAGATAGGATTCACCAGTGATAGTTGCCTCTTCAAAGAAGAACGGTCCATAGACACCTTTCTTGGAAATTGCACAAAACACGTTCACTTTTGGTGAATCTCGCTCGTGCTCAAGAAATTCATGAGGATTCTCAGTACCCCATATGCGAGTGTTATGCTTGTTAACTTTGCCATTCAGATTGAAGGTCGCCTCATCGCTAAAAACAAGCCGGTCATCAAAGCCGTTATCTTCCAACTTCTCTTGCATTGCAATGCAAAAGTCACGGCGAAGTGGCTTATCAGTGTCCTTCAACTTTTGGACCAACTTGAGCTTGTAAGGTACCATTTGCAGTCGTTTCCTTAAGACACGCCAGACAGTTGCTGGAGCAAGCTGAAGTTCCCTGCTGGCTCTTCTCACTGATTTACGGGGGCTCCGCTGAAAGGCTGTCCGAACTTGCTCAACTGCATCTTCTGAAGTTGAAGGGCGACCTGTTCGCTTACTTGGGCACAAACACCCATCTTTCACAAATTTAGCATGCCATCTGACAATGGATTTCCTTTCAGGGGCTTCTTTTTTAAATTTCCTGCGAAATGCACGCTGAACACATGTCCACGATTCAGTCTTTGCAAATTGGAGGACGCAAAATGCCTTGTCTTGTTTAGAGAACGCCATTACTGCACCTGGAAAGATAACACGAAAATCATTAGTATGACCAAAAACTTGATTAAGCAAGCTTTAAAATGGCACCAGTTTCATTTTTCTACCTGGAATAGTTCATGAGATATACGCATTTGTAATGTTCCCAAGACTTTTGAAACACCCTGTATTTAAATAAAAATAAAACCTATCATGTTAAAGGTTATTAATTTATGGGTTAGCATTATAATATTTTGAATAATAATAATAATAATAATAATAATAATAATAATAATAATAATAATAATAATAATAATAATAATAATGATAATTAAATAATAATAATAATAATAATAATGATGATAATAAAATAATAATAATAATGATAATAATAATAATAATAATAATAATAATAATAATAATAATAATAATAATAATAATAATAATAATAATAATAATAATGATAATAATAATAATAATAATAATTATAATAATAATAATAATAATAATAATAATAATAATAATAGAAAGACTGATTATCGCTTCAGAAAGGGCCGCCAAAATGAAAGAGCAGTGAAGTGGAAAAAAAAACGCTAGAAAAAATTGGAGAAGAAGCAATTTCATGGACGATATATAGAAAGGACGTTTTTAGTCCTTATCTACTCACTCGGCATTTCCATGGTAGGTTCTCGACTGAGCTCCAATCTCTGATTCTCCCGCTCTCTCCACGTAAACCCTTCTCCACAAGAACTCGTTTCTCTACCAACACAGCAAAGAACTCTCCTTTCTATAACCCTTTTTTTCCTCTGTGTACCAAAATCAAATGGAACTTTCATGCCGATTTTTCAAGAAGTTCTCACCTTCAGAACTTGTTAATCGGAACTGTTATCCCGGGACTACAACATGGTTGTTTCAATGTCAACAGATATATGTCAAGTCGTCCTCTAAATTAATCAACATCGTTCTCAAAAATGTTTCGGATTTGTTTGTATCGGTAGACGAGAGGATGATCTGGCTCGCGGTGATGGTGATAATAGCGACAACGCAGAACGATTAGGCAGGGCGAGCAACCTTTTCAAAGTGAGGGCCAGATGAGACTTTTTGAAGGGGATCGCGGGCCGGAGTGAATAACGTAATCTCAGAATTACTATATTTTGTTTATATGAATAAATTGTACAACAATTGCATTGAACACTCTACAAATCTGATATTGTTTTCTCAGGAGACTTCTGTATGTGATGTTATAAAAGGCGCCGACGAAGGGCCATTTTAGAATCATAAAAAACAATGACCGGGGAAGTAGCAAGTTGATCCAGCATTCGTTTTGACACACCTCACATAGGTTCTATGTTCTATGCCCTTTCCTCGTCTCACGTTTCCTCTTTGTCTCTCTCTTTCTCTTTTTCTATTTTTATCTCTTAATAGTTAAAGAAAAATGAAATATACATACATCATCGCTCGCAGATATTCATACATTTTTTAGCCCACTGTAAATCTTAATTGAAACCTACTGGTACGTCTATGTCACAAAATTATATGAGTTTTAGTGGGAGGTCCGCGGGCCGGATTGCAATAATAAAGCATAGCAGTGTGGCGGGCCGGACGCTAAACCGTCGTGGGCCGGAGGTTGTCCGCCCCTGGATTAGAGCGTCGACTAGAGGATAAAAACACGTGTGTTTATCATCAATCTGCGTTCACAGCGAAAAGCGCGTGTATAACGGTATATATACCCAACGGCAAGGCGTAATATAACATGATCAGCCGAATACATATGTGGGTAATAGATATGATACACATGGTTTGACTCCAGTGTAAGCTGTGTCTTTATATGCAACAATAAATCTAATGGTCCGTTTTATAATGTGACATAAAACTGGTTTGATGTTATATAAGCAGTTGTCGAAGACATTTTAATACACGTAAGAAAGTCGGGTCCAGATAGATAGGAGCTACTTACTCGTCTGGGAGTATAGTCAAGCCAAAAGCAACTAGTAGTTAATAAAAACGGATATTCATAGAGCTAGGATTATTAAAGAACAAACAGGAAGACGGCATCAACCCAACAAGCTGGGAGTTCGTTGATGAAGACTGTAGCCGCTAGAGAAGAGCTGTAAAGGCAAGTGGAATGAGGAGAGCAGAGCTTAGCTATTGAGGAAGAGGAGAAATCACAGACGGCATAGGGCTGCGAGAGAGCTCTCAGAAACAGACACCAGGTACGTCTGTGGCAACTGCAAAAGATCCTGTTAATCCATGATAGACTTGCACAGTCATAGCAGACGCTGCAGGACTGGAAACGAACAAATCCTAGGCGTAGAACTCCATTGTCTCCAGAGACCGATGGATGCCAACAACAACAATCAAATTATATATATCTTGCACTTTATGCGTTCTCGATACTCACTTGGAAATAAAATAAAGTTCATTTAGTCAGTCTAGTGGGACTAGTGTAAATATTTACTTAGCGTGATTCAATGTAATAGTATACTACTAAAAGTAATTTAGGGTATGGCACGGTGGCTAAGTGGTTCATGACGCAGACTGAGGACCTGGGTGTGCCGGGTTCGAATCCAGATCGTTCAACATAAACACTTTCATCGAAACGCACATCTGACCTTGTTTCGAACTTTCTGAAGAAGAGGTGAATACAATACTACTAAATGTAATTTAAATTGTATTCTAATGCTTACATCGCTTTTTCTTGTTTATTCTATTGATATTAAGTTTCCTCGTAAATAAATATTGATACTGAGTTTCCTCGTAAATAATTATATTTATAATTATATTTATATTTGCATGGCATATATATCATTCGCAATTTTAAATATATATATATCCTTTTCTTAATTTGTTGTGTATGTTCGCTTGTGTGCCGATGTGGTTATGATGATGATGATTATGAATTCTGTGTATGTTTGTTGACGGTGGTACTGACTTCCCTTGAGGTGTGAGTAAAGACGCCGACGTTTAAGGATCAACAGAAGAGACACAATTACATTGATTATCGGTGTTCTTACATCGGTTACATAGTCCTTTAATTACTCGTACCTTATTTTCTTCCATGGCGGGGTGTCGTCTCGATGACGTCTAGTGGTTGAGTTCTTTCTTCGCTTCTGTACTGCCGTGAACATCGCCGTCCGCTGTGTTTGCAACAAAAACCTTCATAACATGATTAAGGAGGCGAACAATCTTTTAAATTTTGATTAGTTTGATTCAGGCGTCAGTTTTTTGTCACTCTTGGAGATGTTTTACTAACGTTGAGGGAGAGATCAATTTACTACTTTATCCTAGTTAATTCCTAGCTATCTATAGTCCATGAAAGCCTTAGCCATTCGTGAAGGGGAGAAGAAGGAATTTCATTACGCCTGTATTCTTTTAGGGAAATAAATTCCCCTAATCATTTGCGAACTACATGGAGAAAATACGTCTGTTCAGCTTGCTACCAAAAACCAGTTTTGCAAAACTCAGTTTCGCACACAAGAACCCGTGACGTCACAGAACCCTTATGCGCAGATGCATTCGTCACAGCCGGACTCCCTTGAACCCCCGACCTAAAAGGTCTCATCAAAATGGTTGGTTGTCAACGTTTGTGAGCTCCAACTGTGAGAACCAGTTTTATTTTGCACTCGACTGTACGAGTCCACCTGCACTAAACCGCGCAAGCCAAACCAAACGATCCCCCACACATACGTCCACTCAACATGCGCCCGGCCTCACAGGGCCATTATCCAACACATGCATAGTTTGTGATTAGATGTCTGGGCTACTACCGTAAATGTGCAGCCATACAAGTGTAGCAATATTTGAACGTTGCTGTATTAACCTGAATTGGAAGTTTCCACATGGATTTAGATTAAGTATAGCAGTTATTTCCACTAAAATCGAGTACTAGAAATTAATCTTAAGTGTTTAGGATCGGACGTCATAGGAAGGATTTTCTGCATGACACGTAGCGAAATGATAGTGAAATCATGATTTAGCTTTTCGGTCTGATCGAATTAAGACATCTTCTTAACCATTCTTTTACCGCACAACCCTTGGGGAACGAGTGAGAGGAGAACTGACACTATTTATGATATAAACTATAATCAATTTGTTTGTTGTAAAGAAAAAATGATGTATTTGAGAATAAAATAACAAGAGAAATATTAATTATTGGTGTTTGTTTTTAATTGCTTATAAATTTATAGCTACCATAATAATAAAGAAGTAGACGAAAAAGTAGAGAACGACTCCACTTCCAGTAGTACAGAAGAATACATAGCCTATGCTATCTGATGTTATAAATTGAATATATTTCTCAGATTTAAGCAGAATTCAGAGAACTTATATATATATATATATATATATATATATATATATATATATATATATATATATATACATATATATAATAAAGGTTTCTTCATACAAACATATGGCTACACATCGAGATATGTTTCAAACGCAGCTTTGATGAAATCGATTTCTTCAGACCGAAAAATAACGTAAAGAGTTGAAACATACATACATAGCTCTATTTATTATTGAACACTATTAAATAAACACAGTGGAGATTCTCTTGATGTTAACCCATGGATACAAACTTTATTTATTGTGTGTCAATGAAACGCATCTGTAAGCTGTTACACGTGTTGACGAGATGTGTTATGAAGAAAGATCACTGCTAGAACGACAAAAACGAAACGTGTCAAAAATACTTCAGCTGTTTACGAGAGTGTGAATGGGCGTTCCAGAAATCCGTTGAATCAAAGGAATTTCCCACGTCATGCTACATGAATACTCGTCAGTTGCAGGGGTAGGATTCCCTTTGTCGCAGCCATCTTGTGTAATAATATGACGTACACATTCGTGCGGCTTAGGTTAGAAACACAGACGAAGTATTTTTTATGAAAATCGCTCCAGACAAGGCATGAAGCTACTTGATATAAGGAGCAAACTAAAACCAAATATAATTATCGCAAAGACAGCAGAAGCCTATTGGCCTTAGTCGTGTAAAGACAAATGTTATAGGTAGGAGGAAAACAGTCAGTAAGAGGAGAGTTCTACAAGCCTCTAGTTCTTGGGGAGCAGCTACTCGAATAGGAAGCTGTATTATGACGAGGTATCAAAACAACGAATTGATGGCGACCACTAAACTGACAACATCACGTCTTTGAGAGAGAGGGCGTACACAAGAAGAAAGGATGGGGGCCAGATACGTTTCTGCACTTAATCAATTGCCTCAAATAGGACAGAGATTCACAAGCCCAAATATGACAACAGTACCCCTATACAACGTCTGATAGTAGATTTGTAGAGATAGAGAATAGCCTCGGTGTGAGAAAGTGTTTGAAGCGAGAGACAGAACATACTTTACGAGAAGCAGAAAGAGTAATTGATCTAATGTATGAATTCCAGGAAAGATTTGATGTGAGAGAAAGGACAAGAAGTTTCGGAGTCTATTTCTCCTCAAGAGCAGGGCAATACAGAAGAATCTCAGGAAGGAAAGGGTCACAAAGAATGTAAACTTGAAGCGACATGACGAAAAAAGTAATAATGATAATAAAACCGAAAGAATTATTATTAAATACAATGAAGAGAGATTGGAAATATCAATATTCCTTTTACCTAACGTGAATAACGTAAACAATGGGACACTTTTTAAACTAGGACGTGCCCCGGGTGTGCAAGGTCACTAGAAGTGGGGTTTAAATAAAGCAGCTAGTATTCCTACTTGGTCACCCACTACTAACTGGTCAATTACTAACTAGACTGAACGTCTCTAAGCTTTGGCGATCTTATGAGTCCCAGTATTTAAACGTGTTGTTATATCAATTTTTTCTATGTTTTAAATTAAGTATTATATGTTGTTCTATCATGTAATAACATCATGGCTTAATTCTAGCTATTAATATTGCCTCTTTAATTCTAAAATCGGTATGATTTATGTCAATCGACGATAAACTTCTGTAGAATTATTTCGAGAAACCGGAAGTGAGCAAAGTAACTAATTTAGTTTGGGCTCTAGAAGTCTTATGACCGTTAGAAGCGCGAAATCTTGGTAATGGCCTACTAACACATGTATTTCGGCGAGGTAGAAAACTTATAAATACATTTAAAAAGAATGCGCTCAAATCTCTCAAAAACCCTTTCGACTATCATCTCGTCAGGAGAAAATCGATACTTTTAATTAATTATTTCGACGTTATTATTAATTATAACTATCGATTTTCTCCTGACGAGATGATCGTCGAAAGGGCCTTTGAGAGATTTCCGCGCATTCTTTTTAAATGTATATATATATATATAATAATCTAGGGAAAACATTCAAAGGGTATTAATCCAAAGAATTTAAACCAGCTTTATTAAAAGTGCTCAATATCAAATAGAGCTTTGATATATGATTATTTTTATTTACACAGACATGTACAAAATCGGAAACACGTGTATGTCGATGTTATCGATCAACAGCTATTATAAACTGAGATCTCATCAGGCAAAGTTAGAATCCGATCTTAATCTTAGATCATATTTGGAAAGAATGAAATGGAGAAAAAGAAAATAGATTTAAAATCTAAATTTGGAAAATCAAAATCAAAATCAATATATATATATATATATATATATATATATATATATATATATATATATCTATATATATATATCTATATATATATATATATATATATATATATATATATATATATATATATATATATATATATATATCAATAAATAGGTCCTGGTCCTAAATAAAATAGGTAAAACACTGATACATTTCTTGTAAACAATTTGTCTTTGGCCTTAAAATACGCATTAGTGTCCGATATAACTTCTTAATTGGAGCCAGATATGTTTACCTGGACCAATATTTTGAAATATGCAAACAGATCTGGAAAATAATGTGAGTGCTGAAGCAATTCGGAGTGCAATTCATGTAGTTTCGATATCGTTTAAATCGACTTGTGACCCGGTGCATTGTCTTCGTGAGAAGGCATGTTTTACTTCTTTATTTGTGACAGTATTTGGGCGATTTATTCCTAAAAAGCAACCAGGTTTTTCATTGCCAAATATCTATGCACAAAAGGGAATAGCCTGTTTTCTGATATCTTTAACGCCTCTGCTATCGCACGCAACTTTAATTTACAGCCTAAACAAGTTTGTTTACATTATTTATGTTTTCTGGGGCAACTGTCAAATTTGGGCAACCTGAGTAGTCAACATTATTTATGTCTGTACAACTGGTTTTAAAGTCGGCATACCATCTCTTTACCGTTGTTTCATCAGAAAACAATTGAGATGTTTGCATTCTTTTGAAAATTTGAAATAGTAGTTTCACTTAAATAACTGTCATTCGTCAACTAATAACCCGATGGGGTTCAAATTTCGACACGTACCATTTGAAGGTTAGTACTTTATTAATATCATATGTAATTTTTATTAGTAGATTCATATATATATAAGGATCGGAACTTATTGAGTGAATATACATATATATATATGTGTATATTTTTATTTATTTTATACATGCGTAAAAGTAATCCATTGATACGTGTTTCTGGCTCGCAGCCGTCATCAGCATGGCTAACTTAGACAGTCCAGTGTCTTACCAATGGACTACAACGCCCTTCCTAAAAATATGTACGATTTTTATCACCTAAATATTTTAATGTATTTTATGTAATTGCTTTTATTGGTAATTGCAACATTCGTAGTTTTTGCTTTCTACAACTATTTCGATTTTGTCATTCCCTGGGCGATTAAGATGCAGACAATTGCATTTAATTTACTGAAATATATAAATAATGTATATAAATGAAGATATTATTAAAAAATGAACATATTAAATTGTTGATTTTCTCATCTATTTTAAATATTAATTAAAAAATTCTTTTCAGAGTTTGAAGGAGTTTAAGAAAGCTTGAATTTTTTTTTTTAATTCAAAACACTTTAAAAAAATATTTGATGTTTTTCTATTATGGATTTTTTAATGTATTGTCAACATTCCACTTTTAAAAGTATCCAGTTATCAAGAAAATACAAAATCCTTATAGTATATCCACCATGAAAAATAGATGCGCAATTCGCCGCCCCGCCTTAATGTTCTGAACTGAAAGTAGTATAGATATATATATTTTACAATTTTGCTCTGCACAAAATGTTTATGAAGCAATGTTTGCAGTTGCCTTCCTTTCACTAATATGTTCGGGTACAAAAATTGCTGTATGAACTATGTCGAAATTTTCCGGTAGGAACTCCTTTAGCTATCGGTAATAAACTAGCCCCCACTCATGAAGGAGGAGATAAGGCCTGGGAGGGTGTACCTCCTACAACACAAATCAGAGCATACCTTATTCCCAGAAAGAAGGGTCTGGTGGTTAAAGCTAGCTCCTTTGATTTGATTTGAAGGCGAATCTCGACCGGTATGAGGACTGCCGAGACAAGGCTGTATGACCTACGGTAGTCCACACTATTCTGAAACTACATTAAACTATATACTTGGATCAGTATATTTCATCTTGATCAAATAGGGTACATTAATTTTCTTTTTTTTTAAACATAGTTCACCCCAAACAAGGCAGGCCGCCACTGTAGACGGAAGCGGCTACTGACAAAAAGAGTCAAGGTTTGCGAATGGGGGGCAACCAAAATTGGAAGCTGTGTAGCGAGATGTCTGTTTACATTAGTTTTACATTTCTGCATGTCAGTACCGTCAGGGAAACAAGGAGCAGGGAACGAGTTCCAGAGTCCAGCAGCATGAGGAAAGAAGCTTTTGTAGTAGAAAGCTATTCGGCATTTGGGGACCTCCACAGTAGATGGATGGGATTTGGCAGATTGTCGGGTTCGTCTAGTAGATTTACGTCGTGAGGGTACCAGAGCAGCAAGCTCATCAGAGCATAATATTGTTTAATGTCCATTCGCGTTTGATACCCATATAATGGATGTTTTGTTACTAACGGGTCACCTTCTATCAATGTCTGGCGGCCACTTCAAGATAAGAGTTAAAGTGATCGTCAGTTGGACGATAATCGCCTCTACAAGAGGACCGGAAACAATGGGTGGAATAGGCAGAAGATTACTTAAGAGGAATTGATTATTCAAGAGGGTGGCTCAATAAGTATTTGTTCGCATTAGACTTGAGGACCAATATGTTGTAGTCGGTTGGAAAGCAGTCTCGTTGTATCTTGTTCCAAAGATATGATGTTCTTGGAAAGAAACTTTGCCCATGGAAGTTTCGTTTAATATTTGATAAGGAGACAGAGAAAAGACAGTTCTTGTCTGTGGATTTAGCTACGAGTTATTGTTGCGAATGTTTTACGTGTGAATACCAGGGATTGGGTCTCAGTCGAGCATCAACCATGAACATAACGATACAGTAGATAGAGGCTAACAACATCTCTTCAATGTGAAAGAGGTTGTAGGAACAAAAAAAAAATCCCTCCCACTAGATTACGGAGTCGATTCTGTACTCTGTCAAGACATGAAACGGTGCTCGGAGCGGCACCTCTTCAGATGTAGCAACAATCCGTCGTCTTAATACAGATTTGGCTCTTATACAGGAAAGAGGATTGCGTTAGAACAACATTTTATTTTATTGTATTATATTTATAATTGTAAAATTATTAACAAAATTAAGAATTGAAATGGTAAAATGGAGTTCAAGATTTGGGGCAGTATAACAAGGTTATCAATAATTTCCGAAAAACATCCGGTTTGGCACAAAGGGGCAAATGCTAAATATTTACAGTAAATTATTTTAGTAAATGTTACTGAACTTAAAACACTGTCCAACCTTATCATTGCTGAGTACGTCCTAAGGGCGCTTTTAACACGCTCTCTCTCTTTCTCTCTGTCTATCTCTCTCTTCCTTTTCTCCCTCTCTCTCTGTCTCTTTCTTCTTTCTCTCTCTCTCTATCTATCCATCTATATATCTATTTGTCTGTAATTGTCTCACCCCCTCTCTCTCTCTTTCTCCCGCTGTCCCTTTCTCTCTTTCTCCTGTTCGCTATTTCTCTCTTTCTCCTGTTCACCCTTTCTCCCTTCTCTCTTTCTCTGTGTAACTGTATCTCTTTCTCTCTAGCATTATTACTCGCCCTTTCTCTCTTTCTTGTTCTCGCCTTTTCTTTCGTTCTTTATTTCTTTCGCTCTCTCTCTCTCTCTCTCTCTCTCTCGCTGGCCCTTTTCTCTATCTCTCCTGCTCGCCTTTTCTTCCTTCTCTCTTTCTCTGTGTAACTGTCTCTCTCTCGCGTTATTGCTCGTCCTTTCTCTCTTTCTTCTGCTCGCCCTTTCTTTCTTTCTTTCTTTCTTTCTCTCTCTCTCTCTCCATCGCTTGCCCTTTTTCTCTCTCTCTCTCTTGCTCGCATTTTCTTTCTCTCCTCTACTCACCATTTCCCTCTCGCTGTCTGCAAATGTGTATCTCTCTCTTTCTCTCACTCGCCCTTTTTCTCTTTTTCCTGCTCGCCCTTTCTCTCCATCTCTCCCGCTGTGTAACTGTCTCTCTCGCTCTTTCTCTCTCTAGCACACGCATTTTTTCTCTCTCTCTTTCGCTAACCCTTTCTCTCGCGCGCGCGTTCTTTCTTTCTCTCTCTCTCGCTCGCCGTTTCTCCCTCTCTCTCTCTCTCTCTCGCTCCCCCCTTCTCTCTCTCCCTCTCTCTCAGTCTGTAAGTGTGTTACTTAAGGGATACATTCGATTCTATCGATTACCACATGTTCGGAAAGAACGACATATTCGCACCTCCCACCCCGTCCTCATTAGTCGACCCTCTCTCATGCCAACCACATCACGTGACTAGACCGTTAATCTATTTCTGATCCAGACGTTCGCGTGTTGTCAAGCGACCAAGAATATACCTAGTCTTTTTTTAACATTTGTATGTGTGCCGTGTCCGCGCCAACACACACAACTCGAACTTAAATCGGCCATTATAATGAGTGCGTGCCGCAAACACTTACATCGCTTCAGGACCCCCTGCCGTTCAACTGATCGTAAGCCGGTTCAGCGAGAAAGACAATATTCGAAATAGGCGACTAAATCGTTTATACTTGTTCTTTCGATTGTTCGCCATCATTGTCATTCTGTTAATAGAAGTGATTTTCCTCCTGTCATATTTTAACATCGTTAAGTCATACAAGATGTCTTCGTCTGATCATTGTTATTCATCAAACAACAAACGCACACACACACAAACACACGTACATATATATAGACGATTTACATTATTTTTTAAATCAAGTTCAAAATAAAGAGTATGACCAAAGGTATTATAGTCGTTTCCGGCTGTTTCAAGGTAGTGTTTATTTTAACTCATACAATGAACCATAATTATTTTTTAAACATTAGACGGTCTTCAGAGCAAAATTCCCGATTTAAATCGTCAAAATACACATACACATATTACCTGGTGAATATATCCGGTGAACCAAGTGCAAGAGAAATAAAAACACTGGCGCTTAAACACACGGTTAGAATACTACAAAGATATCTCGGTGTGTGTCTCTGAAATAGCAAGTCAATGTCTGGCATCAAGTTTAATGCCCAATCTACAGCAAAACGAAATAAAAAAAATTTATATATATATATATATATATATATTATATATATATATATATATATATATATATATATATATATATATATATACATTCAGCTCTATTCCACTGACTATTGAACATCTGGTATCTGTTAGTTTATTATAGATCTCTACAGCTAACTCATTTGCGGTTTTCTATATAATTTAATTAGAAAGTATATATATACACGTGTGTATATATGTATATATAGGTATCACCTTCTCGGGCGCTGGCTTTTCAAATCCCACTTTCCCGACCTTGTGTCACATTTTACCGCTGTGGGAGGAAGATAAATAGCATGTATATATAGGTATGTGTATATGTCTATCTGTGTACCTGATGAACTTGCTGCTCTGGTGCCCGCACGACGCAAATTCACTAGACCTACCCGACAATCTACTAACTCCCATCCATTCACTGTGGAGGTCCCCAGATGCCGAAGAGATTTCTACTCCAAAAGCTTCTTTCCTCGTGCTGTTGGACTCTGTAACTCTCTCCCTGCTCCCTGTTTTCCTGATGGTACTGGCATGCAGGAATTTAAAACTGATGTAACCAGACATCTCGCTGCGCAGCTCCCAATTTAGGTTGACCTAATCCCTCTAAAAAAAGCCACAAAACTCTCACCCTTTTTCTCAGTAGCCTCTTACGTCTACAGTGGTGGCCTGCCTTGTTTGGGATGAACTGTTACAAATTTATATATATATATATATATATATATATATATATATATATATATATAATGAGAGATAGATATATATATAGAGAGAGAGGGAGAGAGAGAGAAAGAGAGAAAAAGAGAGAGATGAATATAACATGGGATAGAGAGTCCTATTTTGAAGACGGTAGACTAAGGACCGACTATAATAACTAACACTCACATATTATTGAAACAAGATTAAAAAGCAAAAATGTAAACGGTTTATGATACATTAATCACCTTTTCAATCGATATCAATCTTGGCATATTTTCGATTAAGAGCCAGTTATGACCAACATTCGCCATCTATTCGTAAACATCAGTGCACCTATGGATTATGTCTACAAGTATTCGTAGGTTAAAAGGGTGAAACTCTAGGGGTGGGGTGTAAAGTTTCTTGCAAACAACATCATTTCAGGAACGATTGCACTTCATATTCAAAATGGATACAATTGTTTCCTTTTTAAGAGGGAGGTTGGTTGTTGGTTGTTTTGTTTTACGGCATATCAACCCATTTCGGGTTATTTAATACCTAATTCAGTCATTTTGTTAAAAGTTGTTATGCTTTAAGTATTTTATATCTTCAAATATTTATTCATAGTGTTTGGTGTTGTTTTTTTGTTTTACGCCATATCAACCCTTTTCGGGTTATTTAATACCTAATTCAGTTATTGTGTTAACAGTTTTTTTATGCTTTAAGTATTTTATATTTTCAAATATTTATTTATGGTGTTTGGTTTGGTAGTTTTGTTTTACGCCATATCAACCCTTTCTCCGGTTATTTATCCGAATCAGGTCGTGTTGGTAAAAGTTTTTATTCTTCAACTTTTTATATCTTCAAATATTTATTCATGTTGTTTGGTTTGGTTGTTTTGTTTTACAGCATACGACTCCTTTTCGGGTTATTTAATAACGAATTTGTAGAGAAAAACTGTTTTTGTTTTTGGCCTTGCAAAACATAATTGCGTTTGCAAAGAGAATGAAAAGAAATAACAATAATATCAATGTTTGGTACATGTTTGGTAAGGAAGCCAGTATTTTCAGGTAGCTTGATCTGATTACAAGAAGGTAATTTTCAAATAGCTTGATCAGATTACAAGAGGGTAATTCTAATATAAATGGTAAAGGGGGAAACTGTTCCAAATATTTATACTTTAACTGTTAATAAGCTTTATCTATCAAGTGTCAGTACCGTTCAGTTATACATAACTAACATGGCCACCCGACGTTGCCCGGAATGGAATGAGGATCACTACTATGTACCTTTTCACTATGTTCATAACACTATTATACTTTCTTTGTTTTTATTGTTCTTCTCCTCACGTCCGCTCCCCAATATAGGCAGGAGAAGCTGAAATATAAGAAAAACATTCTGAATAAGTGTCTTATACATGTTGTTTTAATTTCATTTGAATTGAATATACGTGTATGAAGTTTTAATGGTGTCTTGTCTTTATTAGTCATTTAGATGTTAGGGCACGTAGATATTACGCACATACAGAGTTACGTAGAGATCCGGACCACTTTCATTGTCTTCCCCGAGGCATATGACATACATTTCATCAAGATAGAATATGTTTAGAATTTTAAAGAAGTTTCGTTAACCATAGCTGTCTTAAGTTAGTAAGGCACTTGGAGATGCAGGGCAACTTCCATTGTCTGATAACCACAAGCCGTGTCCCATATACTTATAAACAGAAACTATATGCTAATATATTCCATAGTTCTAATTAACAGTAATTTATAATAAACTAGACAACTCACACATCATACATTTTGCAATCTATGCATTTCTCTTGACATATCTCACTCTATGCTGGTTCAACGTTTTTTTAATAATTATTAATGCCTTTCTGAGCAGTTAGAGAAAAATGGTTCTTTCTCTTTTCAGTTAATTGACATAATGTGTGTATTATACATAGAAACGATATAAAAGTAAAAACAAACAAACTTATTATCTTTAGCCTCGAAAGAAGAATCTCTTGACAAATACTGTCACAGTTTGTGAGTTCTTGAAATTAAACTAGGACAAATAAGGGTAGTGGTTATGAACCAACCAGTACCGAAAATGTATATATATATATATATATATATATTAAAGAAAGAAAGATGAAGAAAAAGAATTGTACAAAACTACATAAAGTTACATAAATTAATACAAATCTGTTATTACATCGAAAGTTCAGATGCAAGGATTAATGTAACTCCTTGCATCTGAACTTTCGATGTAATAAAAGATTTGTATTAATTTATGTTACTTTATGTAGTTTTGTACAATTCTTTATCTTCATCTTTCTTTCTTTAATATTGATTGCTCTACTCAACGTATTGAGCTTTACTTTATCGAGATAGATCACTACGATATTTCGCTTATCGTTAATTCTATTATCATTAGTATATATATATATATATATATATATATATATATATGACCGTCTAAAATAATAAATGAATTCTTTGCACTGATGAGAGTAAAAGCTGTAAACAACAGTTTAATTTTATATTTATTTATAAATATTATATATATATATATATATATATATATATATATATATATATATATTAATTGAGTTTATATATTGATGAAATGAACTTAAAACTTATATTTTTTCAAAAGTGTACAATATGAAGTAGAGATTTATCAATAAATAAAATTATATGAAAATTTAAAAAAGTCTACACGAATTAATCTTTACATAACCACACCTGGTTTCTTCGTCTTAATAAAAAAAACTGGAAATTATTACCGTCCCTGAGTGAGATTAACTACTGAATCAAAGAGATGAAATAGGTATTAGCTGTAGACACCATGGATAAATATAATAATAACCTAGTAAATTTACAATGATATTCTATCAGGTCACTTTTATAAAATTACTTTCCGGTATAACATAAGAATGAACACATTCTCGACTAAGATTACTTTGAATCCTTTTATAATTGTAATTAAATACGGCAATACACTAACTAATAAATATTCAATTTAAAGATATAAGCGACTATGACGGGGTGTGTGGACTGTAAAATTAAGTAAGTCAATCGAACTAGATTTTAGTTAATAATTAATATCATAATTAAATTGCTATTAATCAATAATATATTCAATAATATCTGTCTCAGTACACTATTTTAATATGCTGATAAAAATAAATTAATGATTTTTGAAATTCTTCTGCGGCTTTATCACATTGGGCGGCTTGAGTTGAACGTTATTTTGCATACTTGTGTCATCGTGATATGTTTTGTTAGGGATATCCTCCTTGATGCGTGAATGTGCTATACATCATTTTACAGAATTTTGTTTGAGAAGATAATGATTATACCATTTTATAATTTCTTAACGTAGGAGTTTTGAAAACTATTTTTCTCAGTATATAATTAATAGGTTTAGTAAAGACTGATTATATCTACTAATTAATTTGTTTGAGTATGAATTTATTTATTAAACCCCAGTTAAGTATAGTAGAAAATTCAATTTGAGATAGAGTTTTCCTAAAACCTGCACATTAGTTTATTAATTCAAAGTATAATTGTAGGGAATAAATACATGTGTGTGCTATTGAACATTCTTTCTCTATAATTTTTTAATGTAAATATTTAATATGCGATGAAACGTATCTTAAGGCGGTAGGTTTTCTCTCCATGTCTAGACGATGAGGGTGTACATATTTTTATCATGATTGTGTGTGATTGCTATAGATTCGAGTATACGTAGTATCTGGGGTGTTTGCTGGTGAAGATTGAAGTAATAAAGTTCTGTGCGTACTGCGTGTCGTGTGTGTGTTTGGGCATGCAACTGATTTACACTTATCCTCTTCCAATGTGTAAGGGTATGTGGGGAATTTGTGATTTCTGATGGTCGGCGAAGAAACAAAAGAAATGATACGCTTAAAAAGACTTCCCCCATCACTCGATAGTAACGGTCTTGGAAAGAAATTATTTTTTACTGGGTTATTTTCTGTTTTATTCTCTCAGATTTATTTTTGACAGTTTAATATTTAGTTGATTTCACAGTTTCGTAGCGATGTATTAACATCGAAACGCAGGTTAACACGCGTAGCATGTACTAATCTTAAAATCATTTATATATACATATATATATATATATATATATATATATATATATATATATATATATATATATATATATATATATATATATATATATATATTAGCAAAGAGTTCCACTGTATAGAATGCATTTGACTTTTGTAATTAAAAAGTTTTTTTCAACAAGTAAAAAGTTTTTTTTAAATAAACATATTATTTATTTAAATTCAAATTTTCGATTCACACAGGAATCTTCATCAGGATAATAGAAAATATTTTTCTTCCTTATATTTTAAAGGACATGGTGTCGTTTAATCTTGTGCTTCAGAT
Source organism: Sepiola atlantica (assembly GCA_963556195.1). NCBI lineage: Eukaryota > Metazoa > Mollusca > Cephalopoda > Sepiida > Sepiolidae > Sepiola > Sepiola atlantica. Next base: position 23,704,820 of record OY744526.1, on the reverse strand, counting down.
GTTAACGAAGCCTGTTACGTATATATATATATATATATAAATGAATAAATGTTAAACTTTTGGTCATTTATAACTCCTTTATTACCCTCAAAACAGGTAAGTGTTATTTAAATTAATAATAAAACATAATACTATAAAAGATATATATAGTACTGATTAAACACCCTTACATACAAATAAAACATCCTAATTTGCATATCTATTGTGTAACGAAGTTAAAATAAATTAATGATTAGTGTTATTGATTTCATATTATATTGTACATATTTCTCACATATATATGCAATAGTTTCGTCGATATTAACAGTAATTAATTAAAGTTATTTTATTAATAAAAGATACATTCCTTCAGTTTCAAAAAGGTCAAGGTCATTCATTCAGTTTTTCAGAAAGTCAAGGTCATTTAAATGGAACTTATTTACTTTATAGAACAAGTATATATATCGACACATCAAGGCGGGTTGGTCTCGGCCTTTTGGCTAAGATCAAAGTGTAGTATCTGTTCCGATGGATACTGCACGCCTGTTCTGTGCAGTTCTAGGAGGTCCACCCTCCCAGGCTTCGCCTCCCCTCTTTGGAGAGGAGTAAGTTTATTGCTTACTGTCTGAGACGCCCCTACCGGGGAATGCCGACGGGGCTGCCCAGGCAATTTTTAAATGGCCAGAGTGCTCACCTCTCGAGCGCTGGCTTTTAACCCCACTTGCTCGACCCGATCTTTGGTCACATCTTACTTGTGGGAGTAAGATAAAACTGGCCTTGTGCCTAACTCCGCGAGGAGTAAATAAACATCAAGGCGAGTGCTCACCTCCCCCTCATTCTCTCTTCTTCCCATTCCCCCTCTCCCTCTTTATCGCTTGCAATGCCAACGCCAAATTTTCTTTTTTTTAATTGTTTTTAAAGAGATTTGATCCATCGCCGAATCAGATTGTATTTTTGTTCCATCCATTTATTTCTTATTTAAAAGATAAATAAATTTGTATCGAAAATTTGATGAATAAATGCGAAAAATTTTGTCCCATGTTTACAAGACACTTATGAATAAAATTCTTTAAATTTAGGCATGAAGCCCTAATCGCTTTTAAGGAAAAGCGGTGATTTATAGAATTTTGACAACAAATCTTTGTTTGGGGGGTCTATAGTTATACCTTTTGTCTATAATACCCTGGATTAACTTTATACAAGACACTCTCACTAAAATACCGCATTCACTCTATGGCTTAATATTTACTTACTTTGCGAAGCGATAGCGAGCTGGAACCCTTTTTCTTGCTATTTGAAATACATTCTGTGCGTTATTTTAGGGGAAAATATACTTTTTAAGTGACTACATATAATTGTACGATATTGCCTGCCAAATATCCATCTATGTAATTACTCTGATGATAAGATTTTAATCTTTGAAAAGCATTGGCTTAAGGAATGAAAAATAAACATGTTTTACCGAGTACACATTGCATTGAACAATTGAAGTTTAAATAGATTTGTCATTTGTACATATTTATCCCTCTTCTTTCATTTCGGTCGGAAACCAATGCTACGATTTTGATTTTACTTGGTCTTCTGTATATATATATATATATATATATATATATATATATATATATATGTATATATATATATATATATATATATATGTATGCATATATATATGTATATGCATACATATATATGCATATATATATATGCATACATATATATATATATGCATACATACATATATATATATATATATATATATATATATATATATATATATATAGGGCTAATGTAAATATTTTTACGTTACCATTTTTGTGCATCCCAAGAATTCAACATAACCACTGATAGTGCATGATCGTTTCAGAGACAATATCTTTTGATTAATATTGGATCTTATAACCAACGCATAGATTAAACATTAATTTAAAAGTTAACAGACATGATAAATGCTATAATGATTGACACTCTCAATTACACAGCAAATTATAAATAATAAGGGTAGATTGGGTTAGGTTACATCAAATTAAAGCAGATCGGGTAACAAAACAATATTTAGGGGTGCACAGTGGGACACAGGGCAAGGAAAACGTATGTAACATTGCAAGCTATGAGAATGTCACGATAAGAGAGAGAGAGAAAACGTATATCTTTTTTTATAAATGAATATATATATATATATATATATATATATATATATATGTGTGTGTGTGTGTGTGTGTGTGTGTGTGTGTGTGTATACATAATATATAAAGAGAGAGAGAGAGAGGTTGGGGAGAGGAGAGAAAGAGAGAGAGAGTGAGAGAGAATATTATCGAACATTTAGTAAACGATCGTGTGACAGAATCCGTCGATTCCATCTGACTTCCTAATTAAGGATATATCTTGACGACGTAATAAGCAGCCTTTTGTATTGAAATGACAAAATTGTCGCTACGATGCGTTTGGAATTGAAAGCCGCATTGTTATCCCCGTTGTGCCTTAGTAGAATGGGTGCATAATAACATGATTATTAATATAATACGAAGTTGTTTGAATATGACAAAGAAACAGAGGTTTTACTAATCTCTATCTATCTATCTATCTATCTATCCTTTCTCCCTCTTTCTTTGTATGTATATATATATATATATATATATATATATATATATATATATATATATATATATAATATTAATTCTATGTAAATAATCAATTACTTTTACTTACATACGCCGGTGTTTCAAGCTTTTACTCTCAGCAGTGTAGGGAATGATAATCCCAGACGGTTGCAAGATTCGAACCCGGTTACAAAATCACCCTAGACTCCGTAAGCAAACGTCCACAATATATTATTACGTCAAGAAAGGGAATTTTAGTTCTATTTATGCAAAGGAGGCACATATAGAAAGGCTGTCTAGAGTGATCGACGAACGTTGTTGGAATATGCCATATAGCTAAGTGACAGTCTATTTTTTAAATTCTCGGAACAAGGGTCCAACTTCACTCTCTTAAAGGAGCTAATAAAAGTATTAATTGTAGTGGAAGAGAAGCACAACAGTTTGCTCGATTATTCCGGAAAAAAAATAAGAGCGTAATATTATGTATGACAAAAGACCAGAATAACGTCGGCACCGCTGGTTTCAAATCAAAAGCGGACCTATAAAATCCTCTTTCCACAAACAAGATAAAACCGTAAAATACATAAACAAGGAATATTGCCACCTTCCAACAGTTTTCGAAATATGATCGCTAACATTAGTAAATGATCTAAGAACAATTTTCACTTCACTAATGTTATGTCCCACATTTTTTTATCCGCGCTCAAATGTTTCGTCGTCGAGGAATCACCAGCAAGCCTAGCAAAACTCGAAACCTAGACCTCATAGTATGAATCCTGAAGCTGTACCAATGAGCTAATTACCGCTAATGTTTGACTGTACCGCTATTTTGTAGATCTGATTTATATATATATATATATATATGATAAATATGTGTTGTTGTTTATTATCTATGTACGTATACGTTTCGTCCTTAATAATCGAGACTCATTCACATAGAGATAATGACTATTCACTACCGGTCATGCGATTCGAAACGCCGGATTAATGGTATTTTTGCAACTCAAACCCGACGCTGTAACCACTGACCCAATTTGAACAGCGAATAAACTGTGATAATTTTAAAACTTTATCGGCGGCTTAACGTCTAAGAGCGTTCTACTTTTTTAATGAAAGGAACGATGCATTTAAAGCTACTGACGTCAGGCTGTGTTAATACTACAAATACAGTGATCTCCTTTTTCTAAGAGCGACACATCATAATAAATATTTGTCATTGTTTTTTATGTGTGTACGTATATATATATATATATATATATATATATATATATATATATATATTTGCAATGCTTTCAGACTATTTCAATTATTTATACGAAATAGCATGTTTACCTTTATGCTAGTTGGGAATAATTTTCCCTTTACTTATGGGGAACTATATATACATATTTTTTAATTTAATTATCCACGGACACGTGTTTCATCGTTTACGACTCATCAGCGTGGCTGAACCTAGCGAGATTCGATACAAGCAAATATTATGTCGCTACCTATCTGATGGAATCACATTAGTGAAGAGAAACTTACTCGCAACTAGCATTAAGATTTAAAAAAAACATTTTGTATAAATAATTGAATTTCTCAAAAAGTATTGCAAAAAAAAAATAAATAAATAAATTAGTGAGATCTACAAAAACGCGGTACGTTTCGGCACTAGCTCGAGTTAGCTCAGTGGTAACCCTTCAGGATACAAATTCTGAGGTCTAGGCTTCGAATCCTACTAGGTTAAGCAACACTGATAAATCGTAAACGACGAAACGCGTTGATAATTAATTTTTAAAAATATATGTTGATCCTGATCTAGAGGCATCACATTAGTGAAGGGAATATTATTCCCAACTAGCATTAAGGTAAAATGATCTTTCGTATAAATAATGAAATTTGTTTTAAAATTATCGCAGAGAGAGGGAGAGTGAAAGGGGGAGGAGAGACAGTAGATAGATTTAGATTTGCAATGTTAGTGCTGATTAAGTCAGTGACAAACAGTAGCCAATAAAATTTGTAAGTTTTTTGTAATATATGACAGGTAACATTTGGGTAGGAGGGAACGCTTACTTTTTTAGGAACGCCTAGTTCTAAAATGTTGTTTGTGAAACCACCGTAAGACTTTGTTCAATAAAGTAACAAACAATATTTAAGTCAAGCGACAACTTTCATTAGTGTGCTAACTATGGATAGAATTGCTAGCCTTAATTTTGACATAATTGTCAAACTTTTTTAGAAAACATTCCTCAATCTGTATTAGATTAACTTTATGCTATTGTTCTACATTTGTTCTTCGTGGTCATAGTCATATGTATTTTTGAGCATGACTAGATATGCCATAAAAAAGAAATAGATGGAAAATACAAAACAGTTAGGGTCAATAGCTTCTCTTGTCTCTCCTCTCTCTTTCTTTCTTTCTTTCATTCTTTCTGTATCTATCTATCTCTATCTCTATCTCGATCTCTCTCTATATATATACATATATATATATATATATATATATATATATATATATATATATATATATATATATATATGTATATATATATAGAGAGAGAGAGGTAGATAGATAGATAGATAGATAGATAGATAGATAGATAGAGTAAAATATAAAATTACATTTATGGCAATTAAGCCACACAGAGGCTTCTGCGTTTGATTACCACAGGAAATTGTCAGGCTAAATTTACAGATTTTGTATTACTGTCTGTTTTTATATATCCACGTTGTTTTGTATAGCTAACTAACCAATACGATTCGTTGTTTTTCTCCCCCACTATAAAATAACTGCATATCCCAAAGCATTTTTACCAAGCCACAAAATTTACCAGATAAACCCGAAGTAATAAAAAATGCTACGTAGCTATAACTTCCTTTAAAACCAAGTATAACAACCATAAAGGTACATTCAATAACAAAAAACGCCGATTCAAAACATCACTAGGGAAAAATTATACGATCGTTTAGTGCAAGTACATATTAAGACGATCCGGAGCGATCATTTTAAAATTCAAAATTTGAAATTCAAAATCTTAAAGATTCCGAAAACTTACTAAACTGTTGTCGCGAAATAGAAATCAACTGTAGACACATCAAATAACTTTACTTTAGGATAATAACATACCTAACAAATAAATATATAAATAAAATAAATTAAATAAAAAACAAAACAGAATCAACATCTAAAATAGCAACGAATAACAAAATAGATTGAAAATTAATTATTCCATACGTGCTTAAATAAGTATAAAATCGACACATTCACAAAAGGGATATGTAACATGTAAACAAGACAAAAGGAAAAGCTGTCAAGTAAATGGCAGTAAGTTGTTTGTTTGAGAGAAGCTTAGCCACTGCCTAATGAAAACATGAATCTGTTGGAAAAAATGACAATGTAGTTTATTGGTTATTAAGCTCAACTAAATACCACGCGCATATATAAATATAAACAGTAACAACAAATATAATTTCTTTAGATACTGTATATTACATATTTCAGCAATGGATGAAACCGCGGTACATTGCTGAAATATGTAATATACAGTATCTAAAGAAATTATATATATATATATATATATATATATATATATATATATATATATATATATATATATTAATAAATACATAAATATAATCTAATGAAATAAAATGTCGTGGAGACACAATGTAATGAACGATAAAATTAACCACATGTTTTTGTTATTGTTACTGTGCTTTTTTTTAAATTTCGTCTCTTACTCTCTTTCTCTCTTTCTCTCTCTCTCTATACATATATATATATATATATATATATATATATATATATATATATATATATATATTTATCAAATTAACAAAGAAATAAGTTTCTTTATTCTTGTTTTTTGATGAAAAAAAAAATGACTCAATACTGGTCACCCCTGAAGAAGGAATTTTATTCCGTAATCGATAGGATTAATGTAAGAAAAAAAAATTAATTAATCTTGTATTGCTAATTTGGCTTATATTTCAATTTTATTAACTTTCCATCCAATACTTTGAAACTTGAACGATAAACACACACATTACTTGACAGCTTGCCAACGCATTTCTCGTTCGACACCGGTTTTTTGAATTCTACCCGCCATTCATAACAGCAAGGCGATGACGTCGTACCATCATTGACGTTTATCAAATTAACAAAGAAATAAGTTTCTTTATTCTTGTTTTTTGATGAAAAAAAAATGACTCAATACTGGTCACCCCTGAAGTAGGAATTTTATTCCGTAATCGATAGGATTAATGTAAGAAAAAAAAAATTTAAAAATAAATTAATCTTGTATTGCTAATTTGGCTTATATTTCAATTTTATTAACTTTCCATGCAATACTTTGAAACTTGAACGATAAACACACACATATATATATATGTATACATATATATATATATACATATATATATGAAGACTTTGAATGCAAAACGCGATAAACGCCATTTTTAAAATAACGAAGCTAGTGTTGAATTTCAACACGCGACCACACCACCAATACATGCTTTACATAATATGAGGCCTGTATATATTTATTTTACATTCAACCAAAAATTATTTTCGTCGGAGTCTGGATTTGATATATTCGTCTGAATTTTATTTAAGGTCCTAAATTAAAGAAATTTGATTTATCGCGTTTTTTATTTCAACGCGTCATATATATATATATATATCTATATATATATATATATATATATATATATATATATATATATATATATATAAGAAATGTTGTTATTGTTAAGAAAGCATTGTTTATATGATAATATTAATTATTAAAATAATAATGAGCTATTAGAACGCCATACAATGCATTTTAATTTTATTAATTTTTTTTTTTCAATTTAATTTTCGAAGATATACTTCCTCGTAAGAATTTCAAATACACATATATTAACATACCTTTTTGTTCCTTTTTGTCTTCATCCGCTTCTGGTTTGTTATCAATCCGTGTGATGTTTAAACGAATTTGGGATGAGAGTCTCTATAGTCAAGTGAGGCACGTGGCTATGCAAATTGTAATACTAATTGTTGTTCTGCTGTAGAAAGTATTGTTTATATGGATTGATAACACACCAAAGGCAAGAAACGAAAAAAAAAGTATTTTAATATATCTTTATTTGAAATTCTGACGAGGAAATATATCTTCGAAAATTAAATTGAAATAAAAAAGTTAATAAAACTAAAATGCATTGTATGACGTTCTAATTGCTCATTATTATTTTTAATAATCAATATGAATATATATATATATATATATATATATATATATATATATATATATATATATATATATATATATATCAGGACTGGCGACACAGTTATAAAAGTGTGGGGGCTCTCCTAAAAATTGGGGGGCCCGGTTAAACACATGCATATATAACTTCATTATCGATGACCGTAAAGTGGGGCGGGGGCCAAGTCAAAAGGTCTGTGGGGGGATTTAGACCCCCCATGCCCCCCCCCCTGTGCCGCCGTCCATGAATATACATATATATATATATATATATATATATATATATATATATATATATATATAAATAAATAGTTAATTATGTATATATACATTTCATGCTTGATATATATATATATATATATATATATATATATATATATATATATTTAATTATATATATAGGTTAGAGGGAGAGTAGCCCAGTAAAATGCCTGATTATAATGAATAAGAAAAAAGAACGTAATATTCATTGATTGAGGTATTACGGTGAGAAAGACATACACAAAAGATGAAGAGTCCGGTAATGGAGACCAAGTGTAGGTCCACTTTTGTTTGGATCTCAGATGTTGTTCTGATCTTCTGTAATATATATATATATATATATATATATATATATATATATATATATATATACATATATATAAATTGTTCGAATGCACAACGCGATAAATCCAATCAGTTAAAATTTAGACATTAAAAAATGGAAGAACTAATATATGAAATCGAAGATATACTTCCTCGTTTAATTTAATTTCATTGAAAGACAAAAGAAAAGATGCCGATATCACATCATGGAACACATCATTTTTAGATGTGGTCGAGTGTTGAAGTGCAATACTGTTTACAGAGAGTGATAGCTTCATGATTTTGAAAATGGCGTTCATAGCTTCTGCATTCGTACCCTTCATATTTTATCACTTTCTGTCTTTCTTTTCTGCTTCTTCTTTTCAAATCTCTCTCTCTCTCTCTCTCTCTTTCTCTCTCTCTCTCTCTCTTCCCCTTTCTCTCTCGCCCTGCTTTTCATTTTATCTCACGATTTAATTGCTTTGTCTCTCCATTGTATAGCGGTGTATATTTATCCCAGAGGAAAATTGAAGCCATTGACACTAATTTGATAAAGGCTGATATTGTGATCTAAACTCTCCAAATACAATCGGACGTGAATGACATAAATGGATAAGACTTAAAGAGTAAATCCGACATTATATTCAATTCACTCATCGATTTTATCTATATTACCCATTTCTATTCGTGTTTCCAGCCATAACACAGTTGAACACTTTCTTCGGTTTATAGCAGGCTAAACATATATTTAAATCTCACCCTATTGTCTATAAACTTTCTGAAAACCATATAGATGTCTATCTAATTGTTTTCAAGAATATTAATATACTAGTGTGACCCCGTGTAAATTTAAACTGCTTTCTCATTAATCTATATAATTTACTATTAATGATAATATTCTTTTTGAAATAATACATGTTAGTCGTGGTGAATACTATTAAGAAAAACATGACACGTTCTTATTCCGTAAAATAATTGTCATCATCAGCTAAATGTTCTTTAAATTTTACCTGACGCAATCTTCTACCTGTATAAGAGTCAAATACGTCCTGAGATGAAGTAGTGTTGCCTCATTTGCGGAGGTGCCGTTCAGAGCAACTTTTCCTGCCTTGACAGAGTACAAAACGACTCCGAAGTCTATCGGGCTATGTTTTCTTTTTTTCCTTACATCTTCTATTTCACAGAAAAGACGTTGCTTGTCTTTCTCTGCTCTCGTACTAACTATACCAACATTCTTCACCTATATTTTATCAGGAAAAGTCATAGGCTTATAATCGATGACGTAATCTCAATGTGTTCAGTCTGATACTGCCTCAACTGAGTAATTCAGACCTTTTTAAGTCATCATTTAAAATAACACTCATCAGTAAATTTCTAGTTTATGTGTAGAATGATAGAATAGGTGGTATTTTTTTAATAAGGCACCTAAAAACATAATGGAAGTAGCCATCGCTCTATAGTGATGACTACTTCCGTTATGTTCTGTCGGAAAATCAGACATGTTTAAATAACTTTATGTTTTAGGTACACTCTTTAGTCTGTCTTTATGTAAACGGACAGAAAAAACAAACACACAGAGAGCGAGAGAGCCAGAGAGAGAGAGAGAGAGAGAGAGGGGGAGACAGGCAGACAAGGAAGAAACGTTACATACTAAATATATCAACATTCTTCAATTACATTGTTGAGAAAAGTAAAGATTTAAACTTTCATGTCATGTAATTTGATTTCTAAAATATCAGGGGTTAGCATCATAACTGCACACTTGATCTTTTCGGTCTTAAAAATTGTTAACTCGAATTTGAAAATAACAATCATAACGAAAATCGGATATACGTATTTGAATTTTTTAAAGTGTTCTGTCTCAACTGGTCACTTAGATTTGGGGCTCGTATATATTCAGCACATAGAGAGTATTGATTTACTCCTCTCCAGGAGTTAGGCACAAGACCAGTTTTTATCTTACCCCCACAAGTAAGATGTGACCCAAGGTCGGGTCGGGAAAGTAGGGTTTCAAAATTGCCTGGGCAGCCCCGTCGGCATTCCCCGGTAGGGGTGCTTCAGGCAGTAAGCAATAAACTTACTCCTCCCCAAAGAGGGGAGGCGAAGCCTGGGAGGGTAGACCTCCTAAAACTGCACAGGACAGACCCATAGAATGGCATAAATCCAGCTCCGAAGGCCAAGACAATACCAGTCTATGGGGTGCAGTATCCATCGGAACATATACTACACTTTGATCTTAGCCAATAACATAGCTTAGAAAAATAATTAGAAATGTTGGACCACTTCCATTGTCTTCCCCCAGAAAATGCTTTAGATAGTATTTAAATTTCATAAAAGTACAATATATTAGAATTTGTAATGGGGTTATGCCCTGGAAACGCTTCCATTGTCTTCCTCAGTGAATTTGACATGGTAATACATTTTTAGATTTTATTTCGATTCACTAACATACAAACGGAAACTGATATATACATTAGGTATGTGTATAACTTTATATATTTTCATATACAGGATTTAGTCCATAACTAATTCACCCATTATTACAAATTTTAGAAGACAGCTGTTAGGAGTAAAGGGTTTAATGTGGGTGATATTTAGTTTAATTTAGTTTTTATTCAAAGGAGATAAGAACAGGGTAAACATCCTTCATGAAATTAAGATATTTTTGTGAAATTTTAACAATAGGGATTAGACAGCGATTAAAACAATTTCTATTTTCTGTGGTGTATTTTAAAGGATTTCAGAAAGAATATTATGAGCCCAACATCGCATTTGAAAATTAAATTACATAAGAGTTGAATAACATTCAATCCAAGACCATTAAACCCCAGTTAAGCAAGATCCTCTGAATTTTAATTTCTTTTAAGACCAATTGAGCATAAAAATTGTGACCATTATTTCTTTTCTAATGAGTTATGGCTTATTAAGTCTCGACGCCCAATCGAGGATCATGAGATTGTCGGTTTGCCATTAATAACACTTTGAGAGGATTGGGAACGATAGGGGGGGGTCAGTATTTAGTTATTTAAGTAAACAAGAATTTGTTAATATTAGATTTAAAAACGACCATGTTGTACACAGTTAAGAAGCAGCCCTGCGGTATTGTATTCCACAGATGGAAGTTCTTGAAAAAAAATCTTTGCTTATGGAAGTACCGTTTTGTTTTAAGTAAACAGAGAGAAAAAAGAACATTCTTTACAGTGGTTGACGTTAAGCGAGTTTTTGCTCTGAATGTTTTACAGAATAAACCAGAAATTAGAGCCCAGTTGAGCCGCGAGCATGAAAATCATGATAGAGTAGAGAAAGACTAGTACCATCGCTTCTGTGAAAAAATGGCCGCAGAGAAAAAATAGATAATCTCTAACGAGATTTTGAAGTCGATTCTGTACTCTTTCAAGGCAGGAGCGAGTGCTCCTAGCAGCACCTCCCCAGATGTGACAAAACTTCTCAATCTTAGTAAGTATTTGTCTCTTGTACAGGTAGATGATTGTGTCAAGAGTGGATTACTTTCTGATTCCGACAATTTTTCCTTCGACCTTAGCAATGGATATGATGTAAGTTTTCCATTTCAGGTTATCAAAGCAAGAAGCTACCTAAAGGTAGAGTCATTTAAACTCAAGAAAAGCGAGGATCCGCTCGATGGTTATTAAACGAGGGAAGCTTGATTTTAAAGGTATTAAAAGTAACAGACACGAAGGTATTATACATATGAAGAGATATCGCTCTAGTAACGAAGCCTCCGTTGAAATTCACTGATCCTGTGCGATATTACAATCAGTACATAAGCTGTTGATCTTACTGTAATAATTTCATACTGCTTGTCACTAAGTAATCTTTTAAAATTTATTTTTTAGATTGCAAAAGATGTGATGCTTTTCGATTAATATATGAGTAAGGATTATAGACATAAGATTCAGTATAATTGTATCTTGATTAAAATCTTTGAAAAGGAGCATATAAGTGTTGAAAAACTGTTCAATTTAGCGAATTAATCTTACCCGTCTTGGGACAGGTATCTTTTTAGTATATATATATATATATATATATATATATATATATATATATATATATATTCAATGGACACTATACATTACTTTGATAATCCATCGGTACCTTCGGTTTCATGAAAACACTGGAAACTCGCAAGGGTAAATATAACAAATGACTGTGACGGTTTCATCATTAAACTCTAATTACATGTTTTATTCTTAACACTACGGATTGAGTTTCCAGAGATTTTGTCAAATCGAAGGTACCAATTGATGGTGAAAATAATATAGTGTCCATTGAGTAAAACTATATATTCTCTTACGCAAGTAATTGAGCAGTCTTTTTATTTTTCTTATAACACTTAATCACATAAATGCGTGCGGCTGTTTGGCATGTGTGAGACAAATAGAAAACCTAATACAAGTATTTGGAAGCTAAGTGTGTTTTAATACATTTTATATCAGACACATCCGTGTTTCTCTGGTTGAACTGTCACTGTGGTCGAATGAATCACGAGCACTTGTCAAATGATAAATTAAACGACTGCTAGAGGAAAAAAGAACGACCCACGTTCAACATTCGATTTCTGGCGATTCTATTCAGATGAAGGTCAGTCGATATTCCTGACACGTCGAATGGTCGGTCAGCTAACAGAATGGCCACGCCCATTTCAGGATGTCGATAAGGGTGGGGATTTTTGTCCATCAAGAAAACCCACAGTGTCATGGAATAATCGTGCCAGTTGCACAAGGACAAAGAAAACAATCTACATATTTGAGTGAAGATACATTACATTCGTCAATAATCTCATTTATTTTCATGACATGAAGATTTAGAGCTGATTTAGACTGATTGTGGTTAGGGTTAGAGTTAGGGTTAGAGGGGAGTGCTGAATCCAAATCTGGTGTCAGATTTGCCCTATCATTTCACATTTTCGAACACAATTCATTCAGTTATATCGTATGAATCAGATGATTATATTGTTGGCATTAGGTTTCCCGATATATTTCGGGGTAGAATTATTGGTGCTTCTCCAGATTAGGACCTGAGCTAAAATCGACTTGGCGTCATTAAGGTTAGGGTTAGTGTTAGGGTTAGGATTAGAGTTAGGATTAGGGTTAGCTTCAGGGTCAGTGTTAGAGTAAGTATTAGTTCAGGTACCAATGTGAAGAAATACCGAATTATTTGTAGATAGAAATCGGGTACTTACGGGAGGGACGACGTGAAGGTTGCCGACATCCTAAGTGAAAGTGTTTCTGTGAAACGAACTGGATTCGAACTTTGCGCATCCAAGTTGTCAATCTGTGTCGTTAACCATTTAGCTACCGTCACCCCCTTCATACACAATAACACATTTTCATAAATTTGTTCAGAAAATAACAATTTTCAGAAAAGTTTGAAATCTTTTGCAATCTATCCCGTCATTTTAGTGTTATATTTCACTTATCGATGGGTGCATGAATCTTTAGACACCCGTTTCGTCGCCGTGAAACAAGTTTCCTTCTCGTCTTCGGGTGCAAAACAATTCGGACGTTGATGTTGATTTATAGAATAGTGTATTTCAAAACAAAAGACAGCCATAGAAAACATCAACGAGGTTGGTTACTTAGAGAAAGAAAAACATACAGATTACTAGACGGATAGCGTTTTCGCTACATCTAGTTACATTGTGCCCCCCCCACCTATTAGGGACGGCACACCGGACACATCTTCCCTCTTTGAAATCTCGCCATCTAAGATATAGGAAATTTATTCTGTCCCAGAAATTACGTGGTTTAGTGACTTCCGTTTGTGGTAAACTCTTACCTTTAAGTATCACTCAAACTTTCTCATTAAAACATTGGTTGAATGCATTTCTTGAAATAAATAACATCATATGTTGTATGATAACTAACATATTTCTTTTCTGTATATACATTACTTCCTGGGTCTAAGCTGGGCGTTAATTAGTTTTCATTACTTGATCATAACCAGAAAGTAATTACCATTACTTTTTTACACTAAATAATCTAAAATAACTATCGAATTAACAGACAGTCACAATCGTGCTCATATTCCGTATAAAAAAGCTTCTGGACTAATCCTGGTACTGAGTTCCTGTTGATTTTCTAAACATTGCAACGTACAATCGCAGAGGTTTAGTACCTATGTGTTATGGTGCCGTACCTATGACGAACATTTGGACTCGTCCATTCTCAATAAATACTGGAAACTTTACGCAACTCAGTGTTACACAACCCCAGCCCGCTCAGTCTCTCAGCAACTTCGGTTGATTAAGGACTTCGGGATGGGGTAATACCAGTCGGGGATTCGTTCTCGATAATCAGTCCGGCAGGAACTGGGCCATTTCGGTGGCTTTTTATCTGCCGGGCTGAGGTATACTGTCCTGGGGTTTCGTAGGAGGTGCACCCTTCCAGGCCTTGCCTTCCCTCTTAGCTGCAAAATCCCAGTCTACACTTGCAGTCAGGACAGACTTCTCTTGTTTCTCTGTTGTATATACTTTTCTTTGATATACCTGGTATACCTAAACCCCGTGTCCGATTTTTCATCCCCGCCCCTAAACAGGACTATAAAATTGGCGATAAGATATTTGAACTTACACGGGAACCCACCACCACAACAATTTTCGACGAAATATTCGACTTACACGGGACCTCACCACAATAATGGACAACAACGTATTCAAACTTACAATGGGCCCAACAACAACTGTCGACAAAGTATTCATATCTACACAGGACCCTACAATAATTACCGAAAACCCTTAAAAAGGACCTCACAAAATCTGGCTACGAGGTATTTAGATTTACACGGAAAACAAAAACATTAAAGATTTTTTCTTGAGAACCATCAAAGAAGGACCTCACAACAACCGGCAACGTGGGATTTCAAATGTCAACCTCAAGTACTGAAAAAGTGGTTACAGTAAAAGGTTCAGGAGAAGTTTTTAAAACTGACGCCACAACGGGGACAAAATTAATTATGGAAAACCTCAAAAGAAATAAAAATTTGAGAAATCGACTACAAATTCAGAAGACAACTTCCTAATTCAAAAACCTGCCGGTGGAAAAAAGAAGAACAAACACGTAATACCAACTTATTATTCTCTTAATTTAAGAAAGGTCAGTATTTTTTTCTTAATTGATATCCTACACTGTTGTAATATTTGAAAATATAAGGTAATACATCTTTTCCCACTCTAAAAGAGAGAAAGTTACTTCTGGCGAAAAAAAAACAAAATTGAAACCTTATTTACTTTTTCTTTGACTAAAGTGCCGACCGCAAACTCCACGGATACGCACTACGCATAAAGCGTGCAAAAAAGCAATTCTTTTTCGAGAAGAAAAGAAAGGTTTTATACTCTTTTACAACTAAGATTACGTCTAGCAAGCATAATCTTAATAATATAACTTTTTTAACAAGGCGTACCCGAAAGGAAACATGTAAAAATACGGAAGACTTAAAAACGACGATTGTAGAATAAGTAACATTTCAAATGCGACAACAACTCGGACATAATTAAGAAGCAGACAAGAGACTACAGAAAACCGAAGAAAAATTTCAAAAGCTTCTTCTATAACACAATGAAAAGCGTATAGAGCAAAAGCAAGAATCTGACAAAAAGATTGAGATGTTAATGCAAACAATATTGCTTTAAGTCCAACGTAAAAAAACGATACTGCTTTTTCGCAGAATGCCGTGTGGAGTGCGATCGACAACTTCACATATTTCCCTGATGATGAGAAGACTTTTGCTTGGTATTTTAGAAGATATTAAGACTTATATAAAATGGATTGCGAAAACTGGACCGACTCTAAAAATGTGTGCCTGTTACTTAGTAAAGTAGGCACAACCGAACATACTAAATTAAAAGAAGCAGACGAGAGACTACAGAAAACTGAAGAAAGATGTCAAAAACGTATACTAAAGAAAAAGAAAGAATCTGCAACAAACTACAACAGACAGAAGGTAAACTTCTCGAACAAAAAGAAGCCAATGACAGACTTATGGAGCAAAAGAGAGAAACTGACAAAATTCTTTTCGAACACAAGAAAGAAACCGAAAGAAAAGATTGACATACTAATGCAAACAATATCGCTTAGAGGCCAAAGTAACGACAGCGATATTGCTTTTTCGCAAAATGCCGTGTGGAGTGCGATCGACAACTTCACGTATTCTCCTGATGAGAATGAATACTTTTGCTTCGTATTTTAGAAGATATGAAGACTTATATAAAATTGGTTGCTAAAATTGGGCAGACACAATAAAGGTTCGACTGTTAGTTAGAAAAGTAGGCACCACCGAACATACTAAGTTCGTAGATTTCATTTTGCCTCGAAAGACTAGCGATTATACTTTTGCGGAAGTCATCAAACTTTTAATGGAGATTTAGCCAAAAGACTTTGTTATTTCACAAAGGCTGGAAGTGTTTAAACCTGGTAAAAAAGACGACGAATATCATTCAACGCATGCATCAGTAATAAATAAGCACTTCAACGACTTTAAATTATCCGAACTTAGTGCTGATAATTTTAAATGCTTGATCTTTGTTCAAGGATTAGTATCAGGAAACGCCGCTAAAATAATACGTAAAGTTCTAAATAAATTAGAAAATGAACCGAACACTGCAGAAATTAGGTGAGGACTGCCAACAATGTATTAGTGTTCAGCGGGATTCGAAAGACATCGAACAGTCGGGCATTGCGCACATATTCAATGTAAAAAACGGGATTTTTATATCTCAACAACAAGCCAGCCTTATAAAAATAAATTACAGCCAAGCCCTTGTTATCGATGCGGAAGCCTGCATTGGGTAACGTAATGTTCATTTCGTTTTAAAACCTGTTTGATTTGTAAAAAATCGGACACAAAAGTTCGTATTGTAGAACGATCAGAGGAAATAAAACATGGGTAAAGACTATCAAACATGGCGGCAATATTATAAGAAGATATGTTCAGGTTAAAATCTTACAATCGGATTCAGGGTCAGACGTGTCAATTATTAACATGCATACGTGGAGACGGTTGGGAAAACCGATCATATAAAGAACAGAAAAGTGACTAGTGAAAAAATTAATTTCGTCATTACTTTTAACGTTCTGTTAAAGATGAAGAAAGTAAAAATGTACATATTAAAAGGCACAGGAAATCTATTTGACGTAGACCTTATTATATTATTCATACTATGGGGATAATCAACCGTGAATTCTTGCCACAAGAAAATAAAGTTGACGGCCGGTCTAGGAAAACGAAAAGAGGATTATTTTTCAACCATTAATCGTATGAAATAGACTCAAAATAAATTGCCAGCAGAAATGACAGAAATTGAATCACATAAGGAAATAAAATGTACGCTGAAAAAAGCGAACATGAAACTGAGAGAAATCAAGCCAAATTATTTGAATAACCAGTAGAAGGTTAATGAGAGTGCACGCAGAGTTAAACTACTACACTTACTAAAGTTACAAATTGAAGAACTAAACACTATAACAGATAAGATGGCTTATTTTGATGTTAAATGTCGAAGAAAATGCGACATTTTTGAAAATGTAAAGATGTGCTAAAATCTGAATTTAATAGAAACCATCAGTTCTGTCAGAAGAGATACATAAACCAAATTAGGAAAAGACTAGCGGTAGAAACTGACAGCACTACCCAGGAGGAGGTTATGGCTACCAAAACCAACACTTTCGACATACAGATATCTCAAGAACCCTCATAATAGAATCAATCCAAAAGGAAACAATACTTCACCTCTGAGAAGACCAGGCTTGGGAGGAGGGTGTTATGGTGCCGTACCTATGACGAACATTTGGACTCGTTTGTTCTCAATAAATACTGAAAGCATTATGCTACTTAGTGTTGCACGATCTTAGTTTACGCTGCCAGTCAGGACAGACGGCCCACTTCTGTAGTTCCTCTGTTGTATATACCTTCTTCAAATATACTTGTTATATATAAACCCTGTGTCCGTGTTTTCATTCCGGCCTCTTAACAGGGCCATATCACTATGGCTATGACATCTCAAAGAAGGAAGTGGTGTAGTGATCCAGAATCCTTCCGCATTATGGTGGTACTCAATCTAAATCTGGGATAAAGTTTACTCTATCACAAAACATTTTTATGATATCACTTCTTTTTCTTCTCCTTTTTTTACTTTTTCTTCTTCCTCTGGGTGAATCCCGAACTACGGCGACGTATGAAATGATGGATTTGTGCCTCCGCTTTACACAATCAGTAGCCTCGTCCGGGAGAAGGCCGGCGTTACAACTATTTTTATTCAAAGTGTATGCCCAGCTCATTATCGGTCGTCCTCTCGGTCGCTTTCTGGCAACTCCCAATGAAAAGGCAAGTTTCGCGATGCTATCCATGTCAAACCATCTGAGCCGTTATTTCATCATCTTGATCGGAGGCCTTTATTACAGACGTGTTCGAGCAGTCTAATTCCAGACATCAAGCGAAGTATGTTGGTTTCCATAACGGCGAATCTTCGCTCCGTCTTCCTCGTTATCGGCAAACACTCGGAGCTGTACAAAGCTCAGGCTATTACTATAACATATTTCAATGCATTTTTAAGAGAATAATCATTTTTCGTACAGTTTCAAGACGTTTATACTCTACATTGACACATGTAGATAGACAAGTGTTTGATTGATTGGATCCATTTCTGGAAATGAATTACATTTTTATGCATGACTAGAGATTGATGCAAAAACGTTTATTTCAAAAAGGGAGACAGTCACACAAAACATCAGAGATTCGGTTACTTTTATACGCGTGAGAGAAATAAAGACAGGCAGATTAATCGACGGATAGCTCCCTCGCTACACCTAGTTACATTGTGCCCGCCCTCCGCCCTCCATTGGGGACAGGACCCCGGACACATATCTCCTCTATGAAATCTCGCCATCCAAGGAGCAGAAAATCTCTCCACATGAATTGAATCCATCAATGCGCATTCTTCTACGGAGGAATATTATCCAACTGATATTTTCAAGCTATCTGATGTAGATTGTGAAAAAGCTTTTTTTCATTTAGTTTGTTTTAATTGAATTAACTGGTCAGAAATGTGAAAGTTCCAAACGAGTTTGTTGAATTGTTGACTTCTACATTACAAAAGAATAAGACTGCTGAAACCTGATGCAGTTGACTTCTTTTATCATTAAAAAGATTCAGAACTGATGAAATACTTCCATTCAGATGATACACCTTTTTAATGTGATGATATTAAAGGACTGCTCATTTAAGGATTGTCTGCATATGGTTCAAGTGAGTGAATACATTTTCAATGACGAGACGAACGGTTACAGAATGCAATATTTGCACACATGACTCATCCATAAAGTCGCCCTTGGGGTGTGTGTGGGGCTATTTCATACCAACATCATAACGACTTGGACATGCTTGGTTGGTGTGGCCTTATTCTCTGTCGGACTGATATATGGTCCTGCGCAGTTTTTTGTAGGTGCACCCTTTCGAGGATTTACGTTTTTGCACTTTGAGAAGAGGGTTTGTTTATTGCTAATCGCCTCAGGCAACCCTACCATGGAATTCAAACGGGGTTTGATAGGAATTTTGATGTCAGCCTGAGTACGTTTTCGTCTAGGACGCTGACTTTTCAAATCCCACTTTCCTGACCTTGTGTCTAATCATCCAGCCGGGGGAGGAAGATAAATAAAATAAAAACTCCTCCACCAAATCTTTGTTTATTCGGTTACTAAAAATGCAGATGGGAAAAGATTATAATTTGTTCATATATATTTATGGGGTAATAGTGCGAATACTTCTTTTAATACTTCTTTTTTTAAATTGTTCTTCTTATTTTCTTCTTGTTCTTTTCTCTTCTTTTCTTTATTTTCCGTTTGATTTTCTTTTTCTTCTTCTTCTTTTTCTTCTTCTTCTTTCTCGTCTTCTTCTTCTTCTTCTTCTTCTTCTTCTTCTTCTTCGTCGTCTTCTTCTTCTTCTTCTTCTTCTTCTTCTCTTCTTTGTCTCCTACGCGGTTCACTTCAGAAAATAACTACGCGTTAGTAGATACGATTGACAAAATCGGTCTTTGCAAAGACGATCGTGTAGTCAGCAAGAAAATATGAAGAGATGGTGAGACACAAAAGAAGAAAAAGCTCGAGTTATTGATGAAAACTATGCTAGAGAAGTTGGCAAAAATGTTGGACATTGCATTGAAAGTCAGTGACCTTTTATGCATATACGTGATTAGAGATCAGATAAATATCATCAATCACTTTGCAATATGGTCGCTTATCATTTACTCAGCAGCTTTTTTTTACAAAGAACACTTTAGAGTATCTTATATTTGCAATTATTCTTAACCGACACCCTAACCCTAAACATAACCGGTTAAGGTTAGTGATTAGCGTTAGAGTTAAGGTAAATTGTTATGAGAAATTTGAAATTCTAAACTTTAAAATTCCTAAAACCTTTTAAACTGTATAAATTAAATAGCTAAAACCTGTAAACATAAAATAAACTTTATATTAGGATAACAAAATATAATGAAAATAAAATAAATAAAATAAATAAAAACAAAAATAAATCAACATTTTAAATAGCAACGAATAACAAGAAATAGAAATAACACTATTCCAAGCACGCAGTGATAAACTTTAGTCACTTATTATTTTGACACATTCCGAAAAGAAGTGTGTGTCAACCCTATAATTGTATAGGGTTGACACACACTTCTTAAAACAAAATATAAAGAGTTTAAGTAAAGGTCAGCCAAAACTTTGCTTGGGAAAAGCCATGAAATTGGCTGATGAAAACATTAACCCGTGGGAGGGAATTACAATGGGTTTGATATGTCAGCTAACTAGACTAAACACCACGTAGAAATAAAAACACTCAGTAACACGAATTCCATAAACTTTAGCCTGACGATTCCCTACGCGATGAAACTCGATAGCTTCTGTGCCGTATATAAATTTTGATAGCTTACTACCTAGCTCTACCCACGTATTCAGCACTGTTTTATTTAATACTGAAAATCGATACATAATATATGATATTTTCTTTATAATATGATCTGTGAATACATAAAATAAAATAATAATAAAAATAATAATAATAATATATATATGTATATATATATACATATATATATATATATATACATATATATATATATATATATATATATATATATATATATATAGAGAGAGAGAGAGAGAGAGAGAGAGAGAGATAAATTGCTAAAGTACTCTTTAACCTTGAGTTTCTCAAAACTTTATTTTGTGCAAGTCAGTGTAAATTAATAAAGTGTTGTTTATTTTCTACTTTAAATCGCGAAACGTTTAATCATTAGAAAAACGATAATAAATAAAGAAGCTAATGATGATTAATATCTGCTTAGAAATAACTATTACGCTATACCAAAACAAAAACACGATTGTCTAGTATTAGATTCGAACCCTGAAAGACGGCATGAAATATTGAACTGAAAGCGAACGCTTTACCCGCACGGCTACCGATCAAACTAAGCTGTTTTGTCTTTTTCACGTGCTTTAACTGATTATGAATGGGCGTAGGGATACCAAATTATAAAATATGTTTTACCTCTCCGCATAGCAATTAAAGTTCCATTTGAAATTTAAAAAATAAAATGTAAAACAATCTTGACTCATATGTAAGCAATTTTTTTATACTGGTTATGAAAAGGGTCAGATCATGATAACTATTTTGTTCGGTCGGCTTTGAAAATGAACGCTGAAAATGTAGGAAGTTTTGTTTCTAACTTAATGTTACGTACTTTTTATTCTTAATAATGAGTTTTAAAAAGATTCAAGAACTTTTGACATCGATAAGGACATCGGAACGAAGGTGCTGATTCCACATCTGTGGTTAGTTTGCCCTTTAGATTAACAGTTTTACTGTGATGCCGCGACACAGATCTAGAGTGATATGATAGACGCGTATTATTTGGATTATTCGGACTACTGTCCTCATCTTGGATGTTATTCTCACAACGTTTTGGCCGATATAACCTATACATTTCTATAGGAGCGTCTTATCGAAGTCAGCCATATGTCTGTAGAACTCGGAGATAAATACGGTATTTATAACGGAACGTTTCGCGCAACGGATAAAAGTGCAAAGTTATAATCAGTTCTATGTAACACTCCTTTGGAGGTTGATGGTTCAGTTCTAAGTACAAGCGATACCAATAATACAATTTCGAATTACTCAAGACTTTTACCCATTCATGAATGAAAGAACGTGACCAATTTACGTCTGTGGATAAAAAAAAAACGGGTTCTGTTGGAAATTCTGTAGAGATTCAAGTTCGACAGAGAGATTCCCGAGTTAGACGAGACGCACCTGAAAAAGGTCAGGAGTTACACTGACTGAAATGTTGTGAGAATAACATTCAAGATGAGAATAGAGGTTCCGTTCAGTCTTGAGAGATAATCCATAACCCTGCTAAGGGTACCTGCGCATGTAATTCTGAAGCAAAGGTTGAGTAATCCCAACCACACCTCTCCTGAGTCGGCACAGCTTGATTTCAATGACTAGAAGTGCATAACGACTGGAAACAATTCCGAGATAAGCGAAGAGGACATACAGCATCTGGTATTCTTAAACTGGTCACCCATTTTAGTAATGGCCAGACTCAAGGTCGCTAAAGTTGGGTGATCTAACGAGAACCGGTGTGTCAACGTGATTATGCCGTATACAATGAGAGTAGTAGCTCGAATAATACAAATTATACAAATTATCTATTGGCTTTTTGGCTAAGAGTAAAGTGTAATATCTGTTCTGATAATACACTTCATCTTTTTTGTCCTCGGTCAGTGATGGAGAAATCCTTCTAAACTCCGATGAATTGGCTACGCTGGTGCCCTCTCGACGTAAATTCACTAGACCAACTCTACAATCTACTAAATCCCATCCATTCACTGTGGAGGTCCCCACAGCTTTCTACTCAAATAGCTTATTTCCTCGTGCTGCTGCCCTCTGGACCTCCCTCCCTGCTCCCTGTTTACCCGACAGTACTGACATGCAGAAGTTTAAAATTAATGTTAACAGACATCTCGCTGCGCAGATCCCAGTTTAGGTTGACCCCTCTACCTTCTCCCCTTTTCTTACTTCTCAGTAGCCCCTTACGTCTACAGTGGCGGCCTGCCTTGTTTGGGGTGAACTCCGTTAAAAATAAAATTAAAAATAAAAAAACTATAGAACATTTTATTTTTTGTTTTAATTGAAACCGTCTATTTTAGATAAGTAGTCTTTTTTTTTCAACGTAAAAACCGACATTGTGTCTAACTCTGCTCTCGTAAGGAGGCAAGTAGATAGGAACTGGATATATGTATGTGTTCGGGCGCGCATCCACTTGTGTATACCTGCTAACTACGTTAAGCTATTACACCAAAATGTTAACGTATGTTTGTAGACATATGAAATTGTTTCAGTTAAAGACGGGCGCTAATCTTGCGTATATTGGTGTCTTCGTTCCGCTACATTTCTACAAGCTGTTCATAAGAATAAAAAGAACAGAAAACGGCTAAACAGTCGAGTATGTTTATAGATATCTAAAAGAGGAAACCAAAATGACCGGCCTACGAAAGTCAACACATAAGGGTCCGTGATCAATACAGATCAAAGGGAACAAATTATTGAATAATTAATAACATTTCGCTTTTAATAAAACGCTGCGACCCATTCGAACGATTCAGACTTTGGCTAATCAAAGGAAATATCAGAAATGTATTTCGTGTCTGCTTATCTACAAGTAAATCTTATTCTCTTTGAACGGCGATTCATTGTGCATCTTTTCATCTTTAATAGATCTGTGAGCGGTGCTTGAGACTGATCAATCTCCATGTGGCGGAGAATCGCCTTTTCTACGAAGAATATCACCAGTGAAGGTAAGCATTAAAAAAATGTTTGTTTTGCAAGTTTAAAGCTCGCTGTGTAGCTTAATATTGTACATTTGGTTCAAGCTAAGCTAGATTCCGCCAATATGTTAGGTTGTCTGGAAAGTGATGGCGTTTTTTGACCATTACAATTTTTCAACAAATAAACTAATTTGTATGGTGAATAAGAACATAATTAAGTCGTGAGACTGAATACCTTTGCCTGACAACGTAAAGATGGGTCAAATACTTATGTTGGTCTTACTCCTCCATATTGTATGAAGGATTCCCGAAGTTATGCCACGGACACGTTGATAACTTGAAAAATATGAATCTGACAGGGCTGAAATTTCGCTTCATGGTTACTGTTATCGTTAGATCAAATTTGGAAACATCGAAAGTTCAAATGTTGTCAAAATGTCGTCTTTGCCAGAACTTCTCAAGATAAATATTAATGATCAATACCATATAAGATGTCGGAGTTTATTGACTACAATATGGACTAAATAGCGTCTACGATAAACACAGCCGAAGTTATCGGCAACATCTTCCGTGTCCTTGGCCTAGATCTTTAACCTAGATATTCCCAAAATGAAATCACTATTAAACCAGCCATAGTTTTAAGACTTCGATTCAGTCTATAAAAAAACATACTGCACCATCTCAAACTGCACATCTTCTCAACCGTCATTGTTTTAATTCAGTGGCAAGCAATTCCGAGATAAACAAAATAAGAGACTGGTGTTATTTCAGAGTGTTCCTTCTCCTAGACTAGTTGTACAATGAGTCTAGTCTAGTCTACCCAACTACTTGATTTATAGCTAGAAGATGATACATGGAGTTATGCCTTCCGAAGGGTATTCGTGAATGTGATGCTGTCGTTATGGAAGAATTCGAATCCCGCACATCAAGCCCACGGTTTGCGCTTGTATCCATGACACAACGACATCCACCCTGAAAAAACATTATGAGAAACACATGTTCGTATAATTTATCTTCATGGGTTCCAAACTAGGAAAGAATAATTCTCAAAGAGCACAAAGAATCGACAAAGTATTTTCGGCAAGAATCGCTGAAGCGGTTTCATGTAGGCGCTTTATAATATCGATCGATTAAAATTACTTTCTATCATTTGTACCGTGTTAACAGTATAATCTAGACTTTATAACGGCGTTACTTTCCAGACAACTTCGTATGGAACACTTACTTCTGAACCATCGTTGTCAGAAAGATAAATGATACTCCTACAAAATTTAAACTTTTGTCTCAGATAGTATTTCCACACGTTAAAACTAGGCGGGTTAGGTAGAGAATTTCATTCTAATGCGTTTTGTATAAATTATGTGTTTGTACGGGTCCTCGTTCTGTATTTTACTGAAAACAAATACAACACGTTGTTACAGATTAACACTAGGCAGGTTCCGTAGAGAATTTAATTTTAATGCGTTTTATATACATCATGCGTTTGGAAGGGGTTACGTGTTCTCGAGTGTTAACTATTCTGTAATTTTACTTACGCATATTATTTTAAACACTTTGTAAGCATCTCCATTGAAATTCGACTATTTCTAGATGAATTACGAAATAGCATGTTTGTCGGTCTGGCGCACTTAAGTTTGGAATAGCATTTCTTTGATCTGTCAAACTTAAATAAGAAACAACATTTTTGAAATGTGTTCACAAACACGGCCGTCCATCGTTCTGCAGCACTTACGTATAAAGCATCGTTTCATCGTAAAACGCGCAAATTAGATGGACTTACGAATGTCTTACGCCCTTTTTTTATTTCATTTTTTTTCTTCTATTCGTCCCTCCGTATAAGCGATGCCAATCAGGATTTTTTTCTGTCTGTCACGCAGTCGGATTTTCAATATTTACGCAGCGAAGACGGAATATCTATAAAAGAATTCGCATAGTTAAACGCGATGTATTAGTTTCGACTAAATGGAATCGGACCGTGGTCATGCGATGCGACGCCAGAACCTCACGTGACGAGACTTCCCGAATCAAAAATGAGAATCATGTCTCCCCCCATGCTCCACCCATTCTCTTAATCCTCGCTAAACCGTGAGTCTCAGTATTATTTCGGTCCGATGTAACTGCATATTTTTACATTCCTTTTCAAAATGATAGCATGATTTATATATCTCCTGTCTCCCTCTCTCTCACACATACATACACTCTCTTATCCTCTCTGTTCTTCTATTTCATCGTCGAACATTATATGTCCATATCTCTGTATATATGTGTTTCTCCCTTACTTTGTCATCCTCTCCCTTATACGCCCATTGTTATGGTCTTAATAACATTCCATTTATTTACTTGCTTCAACACGAGGAAAAAGTTAGACACAATGTCAGTTTTTAATGTGGAGAAAATCCAGTTCTCTAAACTGAAATACTCTGGATTGGGGCAAATATTTTTTTTAAAATCCTCAGTCTAGAATGACTGTTCCTTCACTGACCGGGGACAGAAACGATAAAGTTTAGTATCAGAACAGATACTACACTTTGCTTCTAGGCAAAAGGCTTAATAACATCGTATTTGTTTATATATATGTGTCTGATTGTAACTCTCTTATTCTCTCTTCATTCAATGGTTTCCTCTGTCATCTCCATTAGTCGCAATTTTTCTTAATCTCTCCGTCTCTCTCTCTCTCTCTCTCGCTCGCTCTCTCTCTCTATCTATCTATCTATCTATCTATCTATCTATCTATCTATCTATCTATCTATCTATCTCTCTCTTAGTAAATCTAACAATCTAACCAACAATCAGTCTGTATCTCTCCGATTGCATGTCGCTAAATTCGTTGCCTTTATTTAGGAGTTAGAAACCGGGCCGGTTTTTAATGTGGTTAACAAATGGTAGCGAAACATAGACAGCGATAGAAACGCTAAGATTGACACATGCAACATGGAACGCATTATGCTCGGCATCAGTTATCGTAATAGAAAAACACCTGAATCAGATAGCAAACTGGAGTCTATCACTGTACAAAAGGCAACACATAGATGTAGGTAACTTATCAATATGTACAGACAAAAGGTGGACATATAGCGACATAAGTGACCCTAATATAATGGAAAAAGACAGAAAAAGACAAGACCAGCTGGACAGACGACTTCGATAGCCAATTAGGTTCTACTTTGCCACGCCTAGCCAAGGATTAAAGAATGTAAAAAGAAACAAGAGAGAAGTTCTTTTTCAGGAGTGATATAGGCCATAAGTATGAGTATGATGATGATCATAGTGATCATCGTCATCATTATCATTATCATCATCTAGTTCCCTTAAAACGGGTCCTTTGGATGTTGAAAAAAAATAAATATAGCCCAGTCTAGAAAGGATTTCCATTAACTGAGCTAAGACAGAAAATAGGAAGTGTAGTATTAAAACAGATACTACATTTTGCTCCTAGCGAAGAGTTACGTGTATAAATAGTAAGTGGGTACGTTTGCTAGTATTCATCGAGATTTTAATTCACGGGCTAACGTAGACACGTACAAATGTAATGTGATCAGCAGATGCATTCACTGTAATCTCGATCCTGCTGTTTACTGGAAACAGACGTGACGTCACCTGGCTGGAAGAGAGAAGCGAAGAGGGGGGTCGCATGAGGCGACACGGCGTGTTGAGAATGTTTGAACATCGACGTCCGAACATTGACCATCGTCACTGAGAAGAGAGAAGACCCGCTAAAACCCACAGTAAATGTTCTTTGTTGAAATCGATGATTTCTTTCTTCGTGGTGTTTTTGTAAAACATTAATTGAATGTGTCCCCAGTCATTGATAAACGGTAAGACGAAGCGAAATCGAACGGCGCGGTTATGATTCTGATCGATATGCGATAATAAGGTACGCTTATGAACTTGTATATTCTAATTGGTTGTGATCTGTAAAACTTTGGAGGTACGCACTACAAGGAACAGAAGTGGACTACTATGTAATTTCCGTTAATTGTCCATTAATCTCACTTTCCTTATATTTTCTTTCACCTTTCTCTCTCTTTCTCAGTCTCACTCTGTACCTCCCCCTTTCTCTATTACCTCCTCCTTCTCTCTCTCTCTCTCTCTCTCTCTCTCTCTATATATATATATATATATATATATATATATATATATATATATATATATATATACTTCTTTCACTATGAGCTTCTACTCAATTTCACTGTTGATATCCAGGCCAATATGTGAAACAGTCATGAGTTAATCGACGTTTGTTTCCCTAAGGATGTTCCTTATATATTATCATCACAAAAATACACGTTTACGTAGTCTTAAGTTTTGGAATTGAGTAATGTTTCAAAAACTTCCATTTTAATTGTTATAATAGGACATAACTTAAAGTAAATCATCAAGTGGCCGGTTTCTTACTTTTTTGATCTATTACTGTCATCTTCTCTAACTATATGTTGTGTGATCAACTCGCTCTTATATACGGTATCTACCACTTTCGTTCTGTCGCTCTCTTTCTCCCTCTCCATCTCTCTCTCTCTCTCTCTGATTCTTACTCTCGCTACTCTCAATATAAGGTCGAATGGAATAAAGAAAGGACGAAATAGAAAGATTGAAATAGTCCATAATACGCAATTAGGAATATCACCATAAGGAGTAATACACGTTAACCCATAGCCTGATCGAAATAAAGATATACAGTGTAAGAGAGAAAGAGAGAAAGAGAGAGAGAGAGAGAGAGAGAGAGAGACAGACAGACAGACAGACAGACAGACAGACAGACAGACAGACAGACAGATAAAGAAATAGAAAGTGTGGGGGAGAGAGAATTGTTTTAAATGTAAATTGCTTTTCAAAGTCATTTTTTTACATACCAGCTGGAAATTCTCGTCAGTCTTTTCGTACATTTCATAATTATTACCAACGCTTATACTAACTGTCCTCTCTGATGACGCTCTCGTGTTGTTTCGTGTCGATTTCTCATATTTTTTTGTTTTCTATATATAAATATAGAGTCATTAATGAAGAATATTTATTGTTAGTAAAGCATTTTTTTTTTCCTGTCGTTTTCTTTGTTTCCTAATACTGACCAACGCTTGCACTAACTGCCATACATGCTGACACTCTAGGGTCTGGTTTGCAAGAAGTCCTTCTCTTGTGTCTGAAATAGGTATCGTTCGCTTCGGTCATAAGAAGCCGTCTTTCCAGGGAAGGGGTTCTTATTGTCGGTTGCCTTTTACCTTATTCAAACAATCTAATTCGGTCTAAATGACCCAACGGGGTTTATCTTTGCTTCATCTCTGTCACTCTCAATTTCCTCTCCCGCCCTCTCTTTTAATTATTTTTTTTTCATCTGTATTATTGTCTGTCATCCTTTTCACAGACCTAAAAAGGGCAATAGTCCCATGCATTATTCATTTATTTCAGAGGAGGGGAAGTTATTGCATATTAGATAATACGACCTCATTCCCTAGGAAATGTACGCGAAACTAATCAGTTTTTTTGGCACGAAATTCATAGCGCCTTATATATGAGAAGATAGATTTCCAACAGCAAACTATGTTTATGCCTAACATTACCGGGTTCTTCATGGAGTAATGAGTTTATAATTTATTAATCAAATATATTACATTTTGCAGCAACGATTGTGCACTATGGTCAATTGTTCTACTAAACAAATATGATTTTCAAAAGTTATCAATACAAAGTAGAGCTTTATAAATATAATTTATATACACATTTAAAATAGTCTACATGAATTAAATCATGTTACGATACTACCGACGGACTTTATGCTGAATACAAACATTTTTTTTTTGTTGCTTTTCTTTTGGAAAATTTGATTTCAGTACGAAGTTGTGGGTCCGGCGAGGTACACGGTAGTACTGATTGTCGAAAACGGACTATCGACTGATATTTATCAGTCCAGGGTCTCAACGCAACAGAAGCTGCGGAGAGACTGCTTCGAGACCTCGTCGTAATATCCGTTATATTAGTGTCTGTAAGAGACTCAAGTCAAGCCCTCCGGTCAGTCAAGAGAGACTATGGACACACTTGTAAGGGGCTGGCTGCCGTGTAATTATGAAGCAACGGTTGCGCACTCACTAGCAACACATCTCCTGAGTCGGCACTGCTTGATTCTAATGGCAAGCAATTCAAGACGACTGGGACCAATGCCGAGATAAGCAGAGAGCACATACATCACCTGGTATTCTCAAATGGTCACCCAATTAGTACTGGCCAGGCTCGACGTCGCTTAACTGAGGTGATATAACGGGAACCCGTGTGTCAACGTGATTGTGCCGTATATAAGAGACTATATATACACGTAATAGGGTAGATCACAATCACACCATAACAAGTATGTAATATACCTTTTTCTTACAAATATCAAGAGAAGAAAGATGTGTTCACATTGTAGATAGTGTTACAAATGTAATGGATCGTTGACAGAAAAAGAAAAGAAATAGAAAAAAAAAGAAAAGAAGAAAAGACAAACTGAAGGGAAATGGCGTTGCAAGCAATTGTTAATCTTCTGTCGTTGTATTCGTTCTGTACTTATAATCTCTTGTCGTATGAATGAAAAAGAAAAGAACCAAATATTTAACTCTATTTGCAATATCGGTCGTCTCCGGCTTAGGTTTATACAACAGAGGTTGTTTAAGGTTTCTTGTCATTTCTCGCATAGAAATTTAAAATAAAACGCTATAACTGCGCGTTAGGTAATTTAAACTAGTATTCGCCTTAGCTCACAACTAAAAAACATAAATTGTATTGTAGGAAGGCGTTTAGCAGCAATAAGTACACTGTCTAAGTCAAATGCTAACTTTTAAAATGATAATAGAAAGTGTTATTATTTACAAGCAAATAGTTTTGGAGGTCAAGTGAAAACAAGACTAACAAGTCTGATTCAATATGTGCAGTATTGATGGGTATCTGATGGATTTGATTGAATTCACCTTAAATCTCTTCAAGATGTTGTTTCTTTTGTCTACTTAGTATAATATATAAGACTAAGAAGTTACCGTTACTTATTTTTATGCATACATCTATACATATTTGTGAGTTTTTATGAAAAATATATATTTAGGTATACACTTTTTATAATAACCGAAATAATTTCCAATTACAAGACCAATGAGGTTGTGTTACAAGCTTAAGTTGTATTCTAATGACAAAAAGACACTCATTACCATTCATTTATTTTTCTCAATATTCATTTATTACCATTCATTTATTTTTCTCAATATTCTCATTTCCAACTTCGAATAATACCTGTATATTTTCCTTCGTCTTAGAAACTGTTGTGGTTGCAAGGTTGAACAATAATTAGTGAGGAATACAATGAAGACGCAAACAACAAGGAGAATGCAATAATAAGTGTATTAAAGAAAAGGTATAGTTACAGTATGTACAAATGAAGGTGTCGAGTCAGAGAGTCTTGGTGGGAGGACATGTACGCTCTTCGGCGTCACTTCCGGTGGCATTTAGGTAACACACACTAAGGCCAACCTAGGCTTGCCATTTATAGTGTAACGTTATTCGTATATGCAAATGAGTGGTTGCCACCACAACAGTAACCAAATTTATATTTTCTTTTTCACAATTTTCTAAATTTTTCATATCTTACGCGCGTTTCACAGCTCAGTCTAGAAAAATATATAGTTTTTATTTTAACATCACTGATCATAAGAGAAATTGTTCATTTAATACTAATAGAAAAACATAACAATCAGGAACAGAAGAAAAGAAAATGTAAAAAGCCTAAGAAGAGGGCTTGATAAAAGCAATTGCAAATTAAAAGGCATAAACAAACTTACATAAAAAGTTGACAAATATCTCGATTTCCTCCAAAAGGCGTTGCCCAAACCTTGTAACGATTTTTACGTCGTAATATAGGATTCAAAATTAGTGGAGGCAGTTTAACTAATTTGTTCAAAAACAGGACACCGATGGAAAACACCTTCTACAAATAAAATGATAATCCTAATTGATAAAATATTGTTAAACCTACAGTTGAATAATAATGATGCAAACATTGGATACGACATTAATCTTAATACGAAATTAAGGTTAGCCTGGAATGTCATCGAACATAAAGAGCATGACTGCAGTCGCTAATTTGTTTTTTTAATTTTATTTTTTAACTGTGGTCTGAAAACCAAACAATACATTAACCAATTACGGATGCTATCACTTTTTTCGCGCGAACCAAACTTAAAAATTGTGTTTGATCAGATAATTGTCCTTAATATTTATTTTGTATTAGTTTTTATTTACATAATTAAATCATCGTACTATGACTAAAAATAAACGTATTTGTTCTACAGATTTCTAGAGTAAAAACCAAGAGATGTAATTCATTTGGAGAAAAACACTTGAGTTATCTACCCCTTACTAATACCAATTTTCTATTAAAAAAACTACTTTATTAAACTATCCTCATAGTCCCTCCTGAATGTTACATATTATCCATCTTCTCAAAAATATTATTTGTTTATGCAGACGTCATACTTAATTGCAAGTATCATGTGTTTGCTCTCATTCAATCTCGTCTATAATCTAACTATCACTCTATACCATTCCTAAACCTGTCGTCATTCGATAGTACTCAAATTAATCAAAATATCATTAGTGATTTTTTGTTGGTATTTATGTAAATTATTCCGAAATTGCATTCCTGATTTTTTTTAATTTTCCTAGTTATAAAATAGTATATAGTTATTCAAAATTTACCGTGTCTTTTATTGAAGTTCTTCAAGTGATTAATATTCTTTCTGTTTAGAGACATATAGTTCGCGATGTAGTATATTGATGATATTGATTTTATTTCATTCGAGTAAATATTTACTTACACCAATAATACTTCGCAGCTAAAACGTTTAGGATAGAAGGTGTGCAACTACACACATTATCAAGCTTAATCAGCCTCCAACCCCTCAGTTACCGTTACAAATCAAAATACCCCATAAAAATGGATGATATACTAAACCCAGATCTGATATTAATTTTCTTCGTGTATCTCAAATGCTCAATATCTCATTTCAATTGTTTTGATTTTAAATGAATTATGTAAATTGCAAAACCCGTCTGGTGTCTGAGCGAGTTTTGGAAACAGTATATAATGAAGTTGAAAGAGTATTATATCAACTAAGATTCTTAACACGTTGTGTGTTCGAATCGCAGTCTCGTCTTGAAATTTCTTTCTACTTTATTTAATGTTACTTAATGTTATTTAATTTAATAAAGTAATTAATAGTTCCCCAACCTAATTCTAAGGTATACAAATGTTAGGAACGCTGACTTAAAAAATTAAGTAAATATTAATTACCAGCTCCCCCCTCCCCCGCGCTCTTATGTTTACAAAAATTCTCGCCGACAGACAGACAGACAGACAAACATACAGAGAAATTGTTCGTTATATTATAACTTTGAAGGTAACGTGATGTAGATAAAGTCTTCGATTTCTTTCTGGCTATTAATTAAAGTTAGTGTAATACAATGAAAAAGAATTATTGAACAAAATTTGTGAGAAAAGGTTAACATTCAATATTAGTCCTATTTTCTCCGTCTAATGTATAATAAACATATGCAGTGTGCTTTATAAACATTCCAGTAAAAACCTATTCTATTTAATATAAATGCCTTGAGTGGTATACTATTTAATTATTGTATTTATCTATGTATTGTCTAAAAGCCTCAGTTAAAATATTCTCGTTAGACCTCTCATGGTTCATGAATAATAAAAGCAAGTTGCAGAAATACAACTTTCCATTAGTCAACTATTTTAGAGCTTGCATAATTGGGCATACTCTGTGAAACTTATTGCAATCATATTTAATCAAAATTTTACATAAGCTATTTCGTTTAGTTAGTTTCCGCCACTTACTTTAGGCATACATTAAAATAGCATATACTTATTTCGGTGTAGACACTTTTTTAGAATCTCCTACTTTATGTTTAGCATATTGTCAGTGGATGTTATTATACTGTTTTATTCCAGGGTGCATGCGTTATATTTTTTTTCTTGTGTTGGGTTTATATTTATTTGCTCTACCTAATATAGACCACTTCAACCCAAAAATAATTTTCTAACATATTTATCTCGTGATGTAGGACTTTTCTCGGAATCTTGATTAAGTCTAGTTTTAAAAGAGCATATCTGGTTACTATATATATATCCTTCAAAACTTCGTCCCGTGAATCCGACATGAGTACGTGTATTGTTCCCCGTCACTACGTCACATTTATAATAAAACTGAGACCATGAAACTCCCTTCTAGAGGAAAATCATTAGCATTTCTACAATAACACTGTGACTCAGATCCATTGGTAATAGTGTATGGGGTGCATGTATTGGACCATTTTAACACGCAGTTGTTTTTGTCAAGCGTTTTTCGTGGGGTTTTCTCATCTTTCTTTATTCTGTTCTGGATTGATATGTTTTTTTCCATTACTATTAAATAAACAATGTGTCTGATGATAATAGATGCTAAAATAAAAACAATTTTTTTTGTTGACGAAAGAAAAAATGTAGGTATTAGCCGAACTCGGAAAATGGAGAAAATCGAGATGAATAAATAAGTATTATGGTAATGGATTCATTTTTTCTTTGCTCATTAGAATATAAGTAAAAAATGCGTACACACACACCTATATATATATATATATATATATATATATATATATATATATATATATATATATATATATATATATATGTGTGTGTGTGTGTGTGTGTGTGTGTGTACATATATTTATATTAATCGATTAAGTTCAAATATATTGATAAAATTAACTTAAGAAAAATATGTATTAAAAAGTGATCCATACAAAGATTAATCAGCGTTTCGATGTTAACAAATCTACGGGACAGTAACATCAATTAAATGATCCCTAAGTAATCGGACAGAAAATGCGCCAGTAAAACTTTACCCATTTCCAAGGCCGTAACCCTCATGGTAGCAGGAGAAAAACATTTAAAGTGTGTTATTTATTTTCATTTTCATTTTCGACGACCACCCTTACACATTGGAAAAGCATAGGTGTCAATCAGTTATATGCATAAACATACACACGCCACACAGTACGTAGAAAACTTTCTTACGCCTCTCTCCTTATATGCACACGCACATACACAAACACACACACACACACACATATATATATATATATATATATATATATATATATATATATATATATATAAATATGTATGTATATTTCGGCAGCAAGTCGTTTATTATACATGTGGCAGAGAAGACCACGGAGTTTTCTTTCTTTGCTATCTTTATGGTTAATTTCTCGACTCGGCGAGCGATTCGTCGGTTTTCCGGTGTCAATTGGTGGATTATGGTGCCTGACGTTGTATCTGGGGCCATTTCTCTAGCCTACTGAAAACGGTCGCGAGACCGAAAGCGCTAGAGAAATGGCCCAAGATAAAACGTTAGGCGCCATAATCCATCAATTGACACCGGAAAACCGACGAATCGCTCGCCGCGTCGAGAAGTTAACCAGAAAGATAGCAAAGAAAGAAAACTCCGTGGTCTTCAATGACGCACACATATATATATATATATATATATATATATATAGCAAGAAAGCTAAATATAGATAACAACATATATATATATATATATATATATATACTCCAATCCGCTAGGTATGGATATAAAAGCGATGCCTCCACACTCATTTAACTTCATATAAACTATTTACAGATTATAAGAAAATGATTTACAATAGCACGCACATATACATGAAACTTGTGAATTAATAAAATTATAAATAGGTTAAAAGAAAAATCTCTATCTAATTAAATGTTTTACTATATAAAAACGGTATTTAATTTTTAAAATTTATACTCAGATCCGTTAATTAGAAAATAGAATCGGTGTAAACTACACGTATTAATTATATTCTAAGAAAAATAAATAAATGAATAGTTTTAAAAACAACTCTTTAAAGAAATTATGAAATCATAAAATCATAATTTCACCAACCCCAGGGATCCATTCTTGGAAGTTTACTGTTCCTGATTTTCATAAACGACCTCCCTGATGACATTGAGTCTTTAAAACGTATATTTGCTGACGACATCACGCTCTATTCTCGTCATGTGGGCAAAACGGGTGTGCACATATCCAAGGCAATGGCTAAATTCTTAAAAAAATGTCCGTCAGGCTGTAGTGAAATGGGGTCATAAATAGATGGTAACATTTAATGCTGCAAGGACAAAGCTCCTTTCCTTCAATAACTACAAGATACCTCTTAATACATCGATTGCTCTAGCAAATAACACCCTACCTGAGAGTTAAACATTCAAACTCCTCGGCCAGGTAAAATGAATTGGAACAAATACATTGACGACATTTCCGAAGCTGCAGCAAAGAAGGTGGGCTCCTTCTACCGTGCTAGTAAACTCCTCACATCTGACATTATCCTATATCTCTACAAAGCCACTACCCGCCCATGCATGGGGTATTGTTGCCACACATGGGCTAGTGCATCATCCACTAGTCTCTCCCTCTTAAACAAGGCCCAAAAAAGAGTCGCCAACCTATAGGTCCTTCAATATTCACCAAGCCACAGCCCCCGTGTCATCACCGCAATGTCGCATCCTAGTGCTTGTTTTACAGATACTTCAATGGATTGTGCTCCGATGAACTCGTTGCTCTAGTGCCCGCTCGACGTAAATACACTAGACCAACTCGACAATCAGCTAAATCCCATTTATTCACTGTGGAGGTCCCCAGATTCCGGAGAGCCTTCTACTTCAATGGCTTCTTTCCTCGTGCTGCCGACCTCTGGAAGCCCCTCCCTGCTCCCTGTTTCCCCGACTGTACCGACATGCAGACGTTTAAAACTAATGTAAACGGACATCTCGTTGCACAGCTCCTACCTTAGGATGCCACCCAACACCTACATCCTAATTCTCAGTAGTCCCTTACGTCCACAGTACCGGCCCGCATTGTTTAAGGTTAAATATGTTTAAAAAATAGACCAACCCAACAATCAGCTAAATCCCATCCATTCACTGTGGAGGTCCCCAGATGCCAGAGAGGATTTACTCCACTAGCTTCTCTCCTCATTCTTCCGGCCTCTAGAACTCCCTCCCTGCTCCCGGTTTCCCCGACTGTAGCGACATGCAGAAATTTAAAACTAATGTAAACAGACATCTCGCTGCACAGCTCCCAACTTAGGATGACCCACAAAACGTTAACCCTAATTCTCGGTCGCCTCTTGTATCTATAATGGCAACTTTCTTTGTTTGGGTTGAACTATGTTTAAACAATGTATAGCACTTACATGCACCAATGACTAAATCCACATAACTATATCACGATTACAAAAGTATACAAATTCGCATTAAACTCAAACAATGTAATAAAGCAGTGTTTGAATGTTTAAGAATCAATTCATTCTTACTAGCGTATTAAAATAGCAACGGCCTTGGAAATAGGTACATTTTCATAGGTTGATTTTCTGTTTTGTTCTGTTTGATTTCTTTGACGCTGGTTATCCGCGTAGGCTGTTCCAATTTTTATATATTTTGATTTAGTCAAAAAAAAACACGCACACACACACATACACACACCCACATATATATATATTATGCCGTATGTATATATATATATATATATATATATATATATATATATATATATATATATATATATATATATATATATATATATATATATATATATATATATATATATATATTGAAATTTGAAAACCAACACATCATTCAATTTTAAAATGAATAAAATAATTCATTTATTTATTAATTTTTCAGACCAAGACTGGGGAGTTTATTCACGATAGAGTCAGAAAAAATACGTAAAGTTGTTAAAGACCACAGTGTTAAGTGAAGTAAAGTACGGTCGATGTGTTACGTTTGTTTCGCGTGTTATTAATACTTTGAATATATATATTATTTATATATATGAAGCAATCCAACAAAAGATATAAGTGTCAACTAATATTTTATAATTAGTGTAACATCCAGATAAAAACTGAAGCTCAATATACTGGATAGAGCATTAATATTATAATATAAAATGAAGTAATAAAATAAGGTGTCAATCAAATTTTATTAGAATTCAAAGTTCAAGCAAAGTATCCTTAAGTCCTTAGCTCATGAGTTTTCAAATATAATTCTTCTCTTCAGAGGACCATTACCGCAGTTATACTACTACAGGTAATAAAATTACGCTTTGCAAATATATAAAATTATATACACAAATACATAAAAATACATAACATCAAACATATCAACCCAAAAGCATACTTTTTGTTGAATCCATACAGTCCATACAGGTCATACAAATTGAGAAGCATTATCAGGAAAGACATTACTCCAAGTTATAAACAGCAGTCCATATACGTGAAATTGAAGGGGCCGGCAAAGTTATCCAGTCGTTATTTTTATATAAGAAAATATTTTTCACTTTGTTGGACCATATATATATATATATATATATATATATATATATATATATATATATATATATATATATATATGTATATATATATATATATATTGTCCAACGAAGTTCAAAATATTTTCTTATATAAAAATTGTACATTTATATATATATATATATATATATATATATATATATATATATAAATAATTTTTATGTAAGAAGAAGAAATATTGCACTTCGATGGACCAATTTTTTATCACAACAGATTATACGGACGTCGGTCTATCACCTTACGGTACTCATTAGGTCCTCGCTATGAGTGTAAACATTTTTGAATGGTAATCATTTATTAAATTCGATTACCATCCGACTATGTATATTAATTGATTTATTTGAATTGAATTATGTATGTATATTTTTAAAGTGTATTTCTTTTTAAATTTGTTTTTTACCGATTATTTGTAGCATTTTTTTCTTCTAATTCTTTAATTCTTTTTGAAAACACACATAAATTCAACAAAGACGAAGCCTAATCGTTCGGTTTCGCTGTTTCATTTGAAATGTAATTCATTGATTAATCGATTCCGCATGTTATTCATGCACAATGCCATCTCTCTAGTCGAGTGATCCAATATGCATATGTGTTTTTTTACGAAACGAACAGCTCATGGAAAGAACATTGCGCTTACAAACGAAAGAAGGAAAAAATAACCATAAAAATAAAGCTTGCTCTCCAATAAAAAACTAACAAAGACTCGCCAAGTTCGTTTACAGAAAACGATCGGTAATCATACCGCAATTAAGCCCCGTTAAATGAGTTACAATTATGTTTTGTAATATTACGCGAATAATACCAATGAAATAAGATGTTAATAAATCAAATAGATCGTCAATTGAACTCAGATAAAAGTGCATAATATTAGAACAACATTTTAGGACCAAGTCAATTCGGTTAATATATATATATATATATATATATATATATATATATATATATATATATATATATATATATATATATATATATATATATATATATTGTTGAATATAAGAGACAACTCATGTCTAGATATCCTTTGGTAGATCCTTTCAGTAGTCCGAATCAGGATCTTAGTTTCGGAGAGGAATTGGCTGATGAATTTGCCATAGTTTTGATTTGTGTCCCGGATGGGTCTGAAAGTACTTGGGAGACAAATCCAAACTATGGCAAATTCATAAGCCAATTCCTCTCCGAAACAAAGATCCTGATTCGGAGAGGAATTGGCCTATGAATTTGCCATTATTGGGATTTGTCTCCTAAGTACTTTCGGACCCATCCGGGAGACAAATGTAAACTATGGCAAATTCATCAGCCAACTTCCCTCCGAAACTAAGATCCTGATTCGGACTATTGAAAAGATCTACCAAAAATATCTAGACATGAGTTGTCTTTTATATTCAACAATACTTGCCTGCAAGAGAAAATGCTGCCTATATATATATATATATATATATATATATATATATATATATATATATATATATTTGTGTGTGTGTGTGTGTAATCTTCTTAGCAAATGAAAGTAGCATGGGCACATTATTTTTTGTACATGTTAAAATTCAGAAGGTGAATATATATGAAGTTCTTTTTCATATTAATAAATCGATCATTATGAATTTTTGAAGATGTATGCTCGGCAACACTGTGAGTAACATGGTCACATTGTTTTGTTTTTTAAAATTTCCGATTTAGGTGGTGCGGCCACCCGAAATCACCACGTCTCCCGCAAATTTTAATCTTCTAAACTAATGAAAACATCATTATACATTGTAGAATGTATATTTAAGGTAACATGTGAGTAAATGGGCATATTATTGTCTTTTGAAATGCTCACATTTAGCGTGTGCATATAAACATTTTTGAATCGTTATGAACGAGCAATGAAACCCGTTTATATATAAAATAATACCCTAAGGAATTTCATGTTCGTACGTACGTTATCACCTTTTACACACTTTAAAAGAAGAAATCGTTCTAGATAACCGAATATGGTAATTACTAATTAATCTAATGCTGATATGGTAAAGAATTCCGATTTTACCAATTTTAAAATGAATTGTTGCTCTAAAGTCAAATGATGTCTTCCGGCGGCTAAAACAACTTTAAATAAATATATTTTAAAAAGTGACGTTCATTTTATTGATTTTAATAACAATAAACCGAAAATTATTTTTACAGTAAAGAGACAGAGAATATTTATTGTTTTAAAAAGAATTAAATTGCTTCAATGTTAAATAAATAAATAAATAAATAAATTAATAAAATAAAATAAATAAGAAACGTGTTTGTTTTATTTATTTAAAGACCCTGCCAAACATTTATTATTTCAAAATGAATATATTATTAACAGTAAATTATAAAAATTGATGTTGGAAGCACCGTAGAATTTCCACCTTGTTCCGCTCGTAAATAAGTTTGTGTTGGTTCGTTTTTACATCTTACGCTTATCCAGGCTGTTACTCATCTAAGTTAGGGTTAGGTTTAGCGTTGTTTTTAAAAAAATGTTATTTGATTAGCCACAAACAAAGCACACTGCCACTAAGACGTTAGAGGCTTATGTGAATTAGAGGACAGCTTTATAGGCACATCCTAAGTATGGAGTTATGTAGCGAGATGTTATTTCACCTTAGATTGAATATTTTGAACGTTAGAAATATATATATATATATATATATATATATATATATATATATATATATATATATATATATATATATATATATATGAAGTGTATATACACAAATATAGGAGAAAAGGACCGAATAAAAAAGCAAGACTGAAACTTAAATGAATTCGTTGATGTCCCGAAAGTAAGCATTAAGTATGAAGCTTGACCCTCTCGTGTGCGCAAGAAATAACGTGTAGCCGATGTGTTGCCTATTCCTTGAGCAGGGCCGTGATTTATATTGCGTTTTATTTACAAAATACGCATTGACGAGGCTTTATAAAAAGCAATACTTCCCCGCTCCATAATAAAGCCCAAAGTGTATTTATTTGTGTGTACTAGAAAATACGCGTCTCAAAGTGGGTAAAGTGAATTCCCCGAACATAACAGTTTTGCACAACTTTTATGACTCCGTACGAATATTAACATCAATATATAATTCTACAAACCTTATGCCCAAAATACTTGATCTTGATTATAGTAAATGTCTAAAATTTGAGGCTTAAGCTTAAGAGGTCTCAAGAAATTGAAATTCAAGGGATGTTTTTGCTTAATTGCTGTCTTATGGCAAATAACCTGAAATGTATGAATTTAAGTCTTATATCTATTGCTAAAATTAAAAAAAATCGGATCCATCAGAACCCCCCTCCCCTCCTGTGTGTTACGTTTTGATATATCGAAGTTAAATTAAACATAGTCCACATCACCAACCGATTACGCCCCGAACTTATCGGTTAATTAGTTTAGAAGTGATACATGCCAATTTAAATATATTAATATCTGCACATACCGGGATGATACGGTAGCTAAGATGTTTACGAGGCAGACTGATGAGTTGGGTGTGCCCGGTTCGAATCCAGTTCGTTTCATAGAAACTAACACCCGACCTTGTGTCTTACCTTTTGGAGAGAAGCTAAAAAGATTTTATATATATATATATATATATATATATATATATATATATATAGTTTCGTACTTATTACATAATTCCCGCCAAAACCTTATATAATACTAACACATGGTCTGTACATGATTAACCTCATTCCTCTGAAGATGGATCTGGATGGGTCTGAAAGTACTTGGGACACCAATCTTAACTATGGCAAATTCATCAGCCAATATATATATATATATATATATATATATATGTTCTTGACTGAATCTACGAACTGCGTTTGAGCCTATGCGACCGCTTCCAACCGCCACTCCTTTACTGATGAGGGTAGAAAACCCGAAACGTAGTATGTAGGTATAAAACACTTTAATATTTAAAAAAATATTCATAGCACCCTGTTTAAAATTACAAGATTGTTGTAATCCTCGAGTAAGCAAAGTTCTGCTCGACCATTGAACACTATCGACAACATGACACTTGCCTCTAAGGTAAGTGTACATTAATTTCAATTACTGTCTGTTGTGATTCATGGCGGCCGTATGGGCTTGGGCGTTAGGCCTGTAATTCTAGGCTGAATCTACGAAC
This sequence comes from Sepiola atlantica, assembly GCA_963556195.1. Taxonomy (NCBI): domain Eukaryota; kingdom Metazoa; phylum Mollusca; class Cephalopoda; order Sepiida; family Sepiolidae; genus Sepiola; species Sepiola atlantica. The sequence goes on along the minus strand of OY744526.1, from coordinate 23,662,020 downwards.
TGCGTTCATACCCATGCGACCGCTTGCAGTATCAAACAATTTAATATTAAAAAAAGTATTCATAGTATACACAAATATATATATATATATATATATATATATATATATATATATATATATATATATATGTATGTAATGACGGCCAATTATAAGACGATTGAACCCAATCTATTTCTGGGTTTGTGTATGACTCATCACCGGCTTAAAAGTTGCCTTAAATAAATCTGGAATACTGTTGTCTATTTGGGCCCATGAATCTCTGTCCCATCCCAGGGTCCGTGATAAGGTGCAGAAAAATATTTGTAATTTAATTGGCTCCACCTTTCTTCTTCTCTATAACCTCTCTCTCACAGACGTGATATTGCTAGTCTCAGTCTTTTCTATCAGAACTTTTATTGCATGTGTTCTATGGAATTGTGTGATCTATTCTCTGCTTTTTTCCAAGTCGTTTGAGTCGTATCTTTAGTGGTCTCCATCAATTCGCTGTTTTGATACCTCATCGTAATACAGCTTTCTTTTGCAAGATTAAGGCTTATAGGCATCTACTTTGTTTGCCATAATCCTATTTCTTTCTTGTTAGCTTATTACATCAAGTGGCGTCATTCCTTAATGAAGCGATTTCCATAAAACAACACTTTCAATTGGCCTTGTGCCATACTTGTCTTCGAAGAGAATTGAATAAACTGTCTTTATTTTATTATCTGACCCCTTTTTGTAAACAATCCATTCTTCTAGATTATCTTTCGAGAGTATTATCTGTTTTTTAAAAATCTCAAATGAATTAAATAGTTTTCTCGCCATAAGACGCAAAGGCATTCGATAAGTGCATTTTGTTATATATATATATATATATATATATATATATAGATATATATATATATATATATATATATATAAAGAAAGAGATGATGATGATGGTGTTTGATAAGATCGCGGGTTGCACACAAGTACCTGGTTACGACCCTCATATCATCGTAAAGATAATATAATACTTCCGTCTGAAAGGAAGTGATTCATATTTTCGTTTCTATGTTGTAAGGCATATGATACGCAATGAACGCTGTCTTATCTATCTACTCTCTCTCTCTTCATCACCCCCCCCCCACACACACACATATATATATATATATATATATATTTATATATATATATATATATATATATATATATATATATATAGTCTGAAAGCTAATGGCAGTTGGCGATATCCTTACAAATTAAGCTCTACCCCGGGAGGGAGCTTTATATAGTCATCCACATACAGACTGTTTCGCTGTTTCACAGCTCATCAGTGCGGCTAGACCAGTTATACATTGGAAAGTAACGCCCTATACTAGTAAGTTATACTTGTAAGTTATTACTGAAATATAATTCTGACAAGAAATAGATGGAGAAGGGCAAGAGCTATAAATTATGCCTTATTTTTTCCTTTAGTCCTCACATTCCACGAGCGATGTTTTTGACAATGGGAAAAATGTTGTTATCTGGGTCGGCCGCTGTTTTCAATCCTCTCATAGTATTCATAACCATTCATCTGTCAATCTAACCATCTTGTCGACCTTAATCTTCGAGTGGGTTTTAACTTTGATAAGTATTGATTCATTAGTAAAAAAAAACATGAAAAAAAACAAAGTTTCTTGTGAAATCAGTTTATGCAGTTTCCAGGCAGCTTTAGTAGCTGCTAGCGATCGCTAGCACCCACATCGAAGTTTTAATCAAATCCCATGCTATACACCTTATTATTATGGTAATTTCGTGTAAAAATTATATTTCCGTTATAAATTACGAGTATTTTATTATAGGGAGTTACTTTTCTATCATATATATATATATATATATATATATATATATATATTAATTATTTATTAGAGGAATTTAACTTTGTAAATAGCGAATCGGCGGCTAAATTTACACGAGCAGTTTAAAGTGATCAACAAACGTATTTGGATAGTCTTATATATAAAGTAGAGACGATTTTTGCCCTGCACTTTCTCGAAGTGTAGGAAAATAACCACATGCATCACAGGATACTAAACTCACCACTATATTACACTTATTTACTCGAGCGTGTTTCAGTAAATTTGTTATTATTTCTTTCCAGCTAACACTAAATATTACATTTGGCCCACCATCTACGACTCTCCGAAAAACCAACTCCATATAGGTGGTAGCAAACACTTTTCTGCCTAACAATTCTGTACTGTCACTCAACTCAGCGACACCGAGAACTAATAAACACAGTTTAATTTTCACAAAACAGTCCGTTCTTATTTATTAATTGTCTGGTATTGATTTACTACATAATATAAAGCAATACACAAAGACTTAATGACTGCTCCCGTTCACTCAGATGATTTCCGCGAATATCAGATTACGTTATTTCTAAGTCTACCTATGACTTCTATATCTATATTCATTCCGGAATTAAGCGAATTAAATTAACGAACACAGTTCCTGCAACATTTATTCATTCAACATGGCGGCTACAATTTCTGGATCAAATCAGCTTCCTATTAAATTCAATAACCGCCAAGATACTCATATACCCCGATACATTTACATTTTCAAAATCATACACCTTTAACATGCATATGATAGAAAACTTGCCCCAATCCATTTACTTGATCAACAAATGACTTAAACCGTGTCATTGTTGAACTTTCCATTTGGTCGGCAGAAGTTAAATCTTAACAAAACACGCATGCCAATAAACAAGCTTAGCTTAATTCGCCTATTTTCACATGTATTTTGAAGTCGGAACCGTGGCGCAGGTTTCATGATCGACAGTTTCAGCGTTCGATCCCATTCTACTCTGCCACTTTTTTCTTTTTTTTTAAATTTAAAACATTCGCAAACACGGTGGTGGGGAGAAAGAACTATAGGCCGTTTTTTTTATTATTCGACGTCATGGAATAGGTAGTACTTCCTCCCGTGCGACGCCGGGCGACGGGTTCCGCTAGTAATATATAAAGTTAAGACGATTTTTCCCCTGTCCTTTCTTGAAGAATAGGAAAATAATCACATGCATCACAGGCTACTAAACTCACCAATATATTACGCTTATTTACTCGAGCATGTTTTAATTAATATGTCAATATTTTTCTCGAGATAACACTAAATATTACTTTTGGCCCACCATCTTCGACTCTCCTCCAAACATACTCCATATAGGTGGTAGCAAAAACTTTTCCCCCTAAAACTTCAATACTGACACTCTCCCCATTGACACCGGGAACTAATAAACAACGTCTACTTTTCAAAAAAGTGTCCGTTAATATTTACGATTTGTCTGCTATTAATTTACTATATAATACAAACTATTACGCACACATTTAATGGAAGCTCCCGCAAATCACGCTGATATTCGAGAATATCAGATTACGATTTCTACCTATTACGTATACATTTATACTCATTCCGGTTTTTAGAGAATGCAATTAACGAACATAGTTCCTTGCAGTGTTTCATTATTTAACATGGCGGCTACAATTTCTTCAGCGATTCGACTTCCGAATTAAGCCAATATACGCCAAGCTACGAAACAGACTTGCATGAAGTTGACATTTCTTGAATCCTACACCTTTCACACGCACATTATCCAAAGATTGGAGGGAAAACATCTATTTCTTCGTATATAAATGAACCAAAACGTGTGACTTGTGGACCCAACATTTGGTCGCCTTTCGGATCGTAATATAAAACGCATGCCAGCTACATGCTTAGTTTTACTGACCTATTTTTCAATAGATTTTTGTATCGCTTTTGATGCTAACTGGTTATCGCCGTAGATCGTAAACCGAGAGCTTTAGGGTTCGACGCCAGTCGACACACACATTTTGTTTACATTGTTAAACTTTTGCCTACGAGGAAGGGAGGATTATGTGCCGGATATTTTTTGTTGGAAAAGAAATCAATGTAGTACTTTAACTATTGTGAATATCATCATTTCTCTTCGAACACACATGGTTTATCAGTGCTCTGCAGACCTCTTTAATTATATTGGTGTGTTTCAGTAGTGCACAGGAGGCATACTCATTTTTCTTTTTTCTTTCCTCACAAAAATGGAATTTCTATACAAAGATAGCAGAAAGGGGACTGGATTTAATCGGGCTCTGTAGGCCTATTTAATTTTAAAAGTGCTCATTATCATAGATAGAGCGGATGTTTGGGAAATACCGGTACCATGTGATGGCCAGGAAAACTCCTACAATCGCATCACCTTCCTTCCTTCATTTCTTTCTTCGTTCTTTCACACTTCAACAATTCCAAACCGACAATTATTCTAAACATTAAATGTGTACGTTCTGTCGGATGTTGACAAATTATAATTAATTCTTTTATATTTCTCCGGGGCAACGCCGGTGGACGGGGCCAGCTAGTAGATATATAAAATTATTTATTAATGTTTCTATTACTGAAAATCAGAACAAAATCGATACCGTTGGTTTCAAATCCTAACAAAGGGGACTAATAAAGGCCGCTTCAACGGACTTCCTTTGGAAAGTAACGCCCTATACTGTTAAGTTATACTTGTAAGTTATTACTAAAATACACTTCTTACAAGTAATATATGGAGGGGAGCAAGCTCCCTTTGTTAGTATTTGAAACCGAGGGTACCGATGTCTTCTAATCTTCTGTAATACAAACATTAATAAATATTACGATCGTATTTTTCATTCTTCTTAAAAATTGAGCACTCAGTTCTGGTACTCTCTCCTTTACACACATTCACTTATATATGTACATATATATATATATATATATATATATATATATATATATATATATATATATATACATCTATATCTATATTCATATCTATCTATATATGTATATATATATATATATATATATATATATATGATTATTTTTATTTACACACATGTATAAAATCTTCGACACTGGCATTTCGATGTTATCGATCAAATGTTGTTATAAACAATTATGCCGAATGAAAATACGTCCTTAAGAATATTTCCAAATATGATCTAAGATTAAGATCAGATTTTAATTCTGTCTGATGAGATCTCAGTTTATAACAACATTTGATCCATAACATCGAAATGCCAGTGGTGCAGATTTTGTACATGTCTGTGTAAATAAAAATTATGATATATAAAAACTCTATTTTATATTGAGAACTTTTTATGAGCCTGGTTTAAATTATTTGGATTCATATCCTGTGGATGTTTACCTTACCTGGATCATATATATATATATATATATATATATATATATATATATATATATATATATATATATATATATATATATATATGAGGGGAGAGAGAGGGTATGAGATAGATAGGCTGCTTAATAGTGAAATATTGGTGCTTTTACGCGTAATAATGGAAACAGTAGTAAAAATAAAGATAAAGCGAAGGACTAATAATGATTGTGGTTGGTGGAAAATACTTATTAGTCATATGTTACTTTTGAAGTTAGTTTTTATTGATTGTTCTTGATTCAATATAAACACTGTAAATAATAAAAGAATGCACATATCATACATATATTAGAATATGGACTTTCATATGCTAAACTAAAGTTAAATAAGCATTTCTGTGTTAAAGCTTGTGAGGGAAAAGACAAGATAGATAAGTTAATTAATATTACATGCATTGTAATATTTCTTACCTAACTGGGGAATTTCTATAAACTGTTATCCATTTACTTGCTACTTAATCGAGGGACAATTACGGACTAGGCAGACTTGGGGGATAATTTTCCATTCGGTATCACACCGAGACTTAACTTAACTCAAGTTTCAGAGTCCATATTCTTTACGTCTGCCTTCGCTCATTTCCATGGGCAAACTCTGAAACCAACTCTCGTTTCTTTGGGCGCGACAAGTTACGTCATCGCGTCTCGATCTGTCATCACTATTTCTGACCTCTATTGACGCCAATGCGTTGTTGCCTTTATCTTAAATCACCTCTCTCTTACTCATTTGTGGGAAAACAGATTCGTTTCCCCAAAGTTTGTGTCAGACCGACATGTACCGTACTATATAATTTCTACCGCAGTCCAAATTCAGCTAGTCAGCTGAAGTACACAATATTAACATATGACCACCCATAATCTAACAACACAAGGCACAGCGTTGAGCTAGAAACACCAGTTCTTGATGTGAAATTCTTACAAGAATGAACCAAAATATAAAATAATAAAAGCCACCTTCTCACGCCGAAACCGCTTTCTTCATCCGGCACTGCCAAGGAAAAAGCAAACAAGGCAAAGATATACAGAGTCTCTCTAAATGATTCTTTGAAATAAAGAAGCGTCCATTAAAACTTTAGGTTTAGCGGTGACAATGCTCTTTCAAATTAAAACGTGACCAACGCATCTCATAAAAATACGTTGGAGCCTTTTTGTACTGATATTTATGTATACGTCATTCAGCTATGATGCATCAAAGGCCGCCCCGGTTCTTTCTGTTGATCCCATTCACATCAACAGCGCAGAAGTAGCAGTCTGTCACACTGTTTGTCGGCTCGTTCCAAATCATGGGAATTCCAAAGTTCAGACTCCTCTTGCCATTGGTCCACCTTCGCAGAGTCTCAGTGCTTGCTTTGCACACCATGTGTGGCGCCCAAGCTTTATATTGGACACCATGTTTAATACCAAAGCAAGCATGATAAGCACGCCTTATGAAACGTGTGACTGGCTTCCTATTTGGAGCAATAGTGTATTCTTCACATAATAGCAGAACCCGTTGGGTTTATTTCTGCACGATTTTCTTGCCGAAGCCATTTCATTAACCTGCAAAACAAAAATAGGTAGAAATTAGTCATAAATAACCATAACCCTAACCCTAACCCTAAACTACTGAGAGCATGCGTACTTGGGAATAAAAACGTAAACACCGACATGTGGCCAGAGCTCAAAAACTTGAGCTGTGATTTTGAGATTCAGCGCATCAGATTCATCCTAAAAAACGCAGGCAACAAATTAGTTGTTGATCAGTGTAATGTTATGATTATTTTTAAATCCGCGATAATAATGCTGCTTTTGAGTCTGATTAGGGAAACAAATGGCATTAAATAAAAAATATTTATACAAAAATAAATAGTCGGTTGTATTTTTTTTACGGCATACCAACCATTTGCAGTTTATTTAATGTCGAATCTAAGCATTTTCATATTTTGTATCATTAACGGTCTTAATATCATCAAATATTTAATTGATTTTATTTTGTATATTATTGGTTTGTTAATTTGTAGATTAATTTATTTTGTAAGCATGTCTTTTGTAAATAAATAATCCGTACGTGATAACAAAAGAAAACAAAGCAGCATTAACCCTAGACGGGGTTAGCCGGCTTCCTCCGATGAAGGAAGTTTCTAGGGAATATAAAATTCATAAGCGGTCCCCAGTCGCATGTATATCACGGTCAGGGGAGATGGTGACGCTAGATTATGTATTTCTTGCAAACAGATGCGACATCCTCCTACACACAGCGCCTGGTATTCTAGATTGGTTACCCATCTGGTACTGACTAGGCTAAAAAGTCGCTTAACTGCGGTGTTTTATAATTTTGATATCCCCCCTGTTACTCTTTAGTGCAATTCCTCTAATTTGCAAGACAAGAGCTTTTATTCTTCTGTGTAAATAGAGCAGCATACTAGATTGCACAAAGGAAGATTGAGATATTTTTAAAGCATTTTCAACTAGTAAATAACGAAATAATTAAATAATTATATTCGTGGATAAAATACATGTTTTAAAAGAGAAATTAAAGTTAAAAACAAGAGAAAGAGATAAAAGAAATAAAATAGAATGAATAAAAGTGTTTATTTTGTAATTTAGTTCCGAAGGGGGGGGTGCAAATAAGAAATGTATTCAGCTTACCAAGAAAAGACTCCATTCAATAAGTGTGTCAACGTGACTATGCTTTACATGATATAATTCATAGATGGAACCCTGGAAATAATACCACTCATAGTCAGAGGGAACCTGAGAGTAATGACAACTAAGGAGTGATTCCACAATATTCACATCTAACAAATTTAGGCCGCACTATCTAATCCAGTTTTGTGGCATGCCCAGGATGTTTAAAGATTGCTAGTATTTAAAACTCACAAAAGATTTCATTTTTCATTTTACATTTACATTTACGATTTTTTCTATTAATTTCTCCAGAGCTGTCATTTCTTGTCTTTTCATTCGTACCTTTAGGGTTTTATCTTCTCGCAAAGGTGGTCACCGAGTTTCAACTATGGGTATAACATGTATTTCTTCCTTGAAATAAAGTGGCTTTAAAGTAATTCAAGTGACATAAAAATGTACAAGTATTTAAAAAAAAAAATAAATACTTTATATTTGAATATAAAATCATGGCTATCTTTAAGTCTTGAAGGACAATGGATCCCCTTTATAAAAGTGACTGTGTGTGTAATTGTGAATCGGCCATCTTGATTCCAGTGGAAAAAAGAAGTCCAGGACAACCAGAAATCCTGAGATAAGCGAAAATTATAAGTATGAATGTGAGCGTCTGAAGGCAGGGGCAATGCAATGTTGAACAACGGAAAGATAGACGATGGAATAAACAAAAATAAATGACAGGAGACAGTATACGTCAAATCAATTCATGTATATTTCAAATAAACTTTAAATATAAAGACAGTACATTGAGGGACTTACTGCGAAATATTAAAGGTCCAGAATGGAAAAACAATTGATCATTTCGAGAGTGATAAATTCTCTATTTAAAAAAAAAATAAACATGTCATTTATAACTTTGCGTAAACACGAAACAAAATCTTTCTCATTTATTCACATAGATAGATAAGAATTAACATTTTGGAAATTTAGATACAAATTTATTTATATTTGAATGTGACATAAAGAAAGGAAAGATTCCTTTTGACTTGCAATTTAGAAATAGATCGGAACTTGTTGAAAATCAAGACGTTCCTTCTAAGGAAACAAACATCTAAACGCAAATGCTAAATATTTGTTCAGGAAATTAAACAATACTGCAAAACAACTATTTGTTGTATTTAAAATCAAAACAAACACTGAATAAAAAAAACAATAACAAATAATAGTTCATTAATAAAATGTCCTTTTCCAAAACCAATATGCTAATTAGTCAACCTTGCGACTGATATCGCATATACATAAGCAGTATATAAAAAGCTTGTACATCTATTGTGTAAACTTGAATTAATTTGAAAGAGATTGTTTTTACTTCATCGTTCGTGCTAGGAATAGGCCCAACTTTAACATTTACTTATTCTGCTCGTACAAACATTGTAAGCATTTCATTGTTTCTGCCATTTAACTTTTAAAGATATTCCTCTGATAAATATTAGTTAAGAAAATATTTTCTTCTGGGAAAAATTTACTAAAATCAACTTTTTTTTATTAACCACTAGAAAAAGAGGCACGCATTTGGTGCCAACATCAGCGTGGTTCAATTCTTTTATATTAGGTAAAAATGAGTTTGCGAAGCGAGTTAAATATAAAAGTAAAAAGTGCAAAATTAGTCACTTTGCGCTTGCTACATGTCGTCTGTTCTTCTCTTTCACACTTGCTGTTCTCTCACCAACAGATTAAATCGTATTACTACTTGTGGTAGTATTCACTTTTTGTTTATAATAGACTATTCTACTGTAATAAACAGAGTAAGAGATGGTGAGATGGAGAGAAAGGATTATATATAGAGAGAGAATAAGAGAGATAGAACGATAGAGAGAGAGAGAGAGAGAGAGAGAGAGAGAGACTGAAACAGTGAAAGGTTAAACAACATCCTTTGAGAGGAGGTAAAAGTAATAGATCAAAGTTAGCAAGTGATGTGTAACTTAGAGAAAGTGAGGTGTAACTTAGAGAAAGTGATATATAACTTAGAGAAAGAAAAGTGTAACTTAGAGAAAGTGGTGTGTAACCTAGACAAAGTGGTGTGAAACTTAAAGAAAGTGATCTGTAACTTAGAGAAAGAGATGTGTAACTTAGAAGAAGAGATGTGTAACTTAGATAAAGTGATGTGTAACTTAGAGAAGATGATGTGTAACTTAGAGAAAGTGATGTGTAACTTAGAGAAGATGATGTGTAACTTAGAGAAAGTGATGTGTAACCTAGAGAAAGTGATGGGTAACTTAGAGAAAGTGATGTGTAACTTAGAGAAAGAAATGTGTAACTTAGAGAAAGTGATGTGTAACTTATAGAAAGTGATGTGTAACTTAGAGAAGATGATGTGTAACTTAGAGAAAGTGATGTGTAACTTAGAGAAAGTGATGTGTAACCTAGACAAAGTGATGTGAAACTTAGAGAAAGAGATGTGTAACTTAGAAGAAGAGATGTGTAACTTAGAGAAAGAGATGTGTAACTTAGAGAAAGTGATGTGTAACTTAGAGAAAGTGATGTGTAACTTAGAGAAAGAGATGTGTAACTTAGAGAAAGTGATGTGTAACCTAGACAAAGTGATGTGAAACTTAGAGAAAGAGATGTGTAACTTAGAAGAAGAGATGTGTAACTTAGAGAAAGAGATGTGTAACTTAGAGAAAGTGATGTGTAACTTAGAGAAAGTGATGTGTAACCTAGACAAAGTGATGTGAAACTTAGAGAAAGAGATGTGTAACTTAGAAGAAGAGATGTGTAACTTAGAGAAAGAGATGTGTAACTTAGAGAAAGTGATGTGTAACTTAGAGAAAGTGATGTGTAACTTAGAGAAAGAGATGTGTAACTTAGAGAAAGTGATGTGTAACTTAGAGAAAGTGATGTGTAACCTAGACAAAGTGATGTGAAACTTAGAGAAAGAGATGTGTAACTTAGAAGAAGAGATGTGTAACTTAGAGAAAGTGATAGATCAAAGCTTAGAAAGAGATGTGTAACCTAGAGAAAAAGATGTGTAACTTAGAGAAAGAGATGTGTAACTTAGAGAAAGTGATGTGTAACTTAGAGAAAGTGATGTGTAACTTAGAGAAAGTGATGTGTAACCTAGAGAAAGAGATGTGTAACTTAGAGAAAATGATGTGTAACTTAGAGAAAGAGATGTGTAACTTAGAGAAAGAGATGTGTAACTTAGAAGAAGAGATGTGTAACTTAGAGAAAGTGATAGATCAAAGCTTAGAAAGAGATGTGTAACCTAGAGAAAAAGATGTGTAACTTAGAGAAAGAGATGTGTAACTTAGAGAAAGTGATGTGTAACTTAGAGAAAGTGATGTGTAACCTAGAGAAAGAGATGTGTAACTTAGAGAAAATGATGTGTAACTTAGAGAAAGAGATGTGTAACTTAGAGAAAGAGATGTGTAACTTAGAGAAAGTGATGTGTAACTTAGAGAAAGAGATGTGTAACTTAGAGAAAGTAACAGATCAAAGCTTAGAAAGAGATGTGTAACTTAGAGAGTAAATTAGAAATTAAAGCAAATCAGAACAATCAAAATGTTTTTTTGGTTCAAACTTAACTCAATCCCAAAACTAAGGAAATACTTTAGCATGAAGTTTATTTGATTAAACTTACTGGCTTGGCGCCCCCTTTACATTAATACGCCCGACAAACCCGAACCATCAGCTAAATCAAACCCCTCCACTGCAGAGATCCCCAGATGTCGGAAGGCTTTCTACGCTAATAGCTTCTTTCCTGCTCCCTGTTTCCCTGACTGTACCAAGATGCAGAATTGTAAAAGTAATATTAACAAAAATCTCGCTGCCCAACTCCCCACTTAAAATGTCCATATGGTAATTCCTCCTAAGTAGAGTAGACAGTGGCCCTTGGGTTTACTTTCGGCAGTCTTGTAACTCTCGCTTATCTTTTTTTTGCCCTTTCGTTTTGACATTTCTTGAGCGATGTTTATGACAAAGGGGGAATAATTGTTGTTTTCTTTGTCAGTATTTATCCATTAACACTCATCGTTGACTAGTTTTTGAACTTGAAGTAGTATTTTTTTAGCTCTTTACATCAAGTGGCTTCATGCTTTGTCTGGGGCGATTTCCATTAAAAAATGTCACAGTATCCCCCAACATCTTAGTGGTAATATGCCTTGTTTTTGCTGAATAAATGTAAAAAAAATATTTTGAAAATGTAGAAAATAAACTTTAGTGGACAAATTTTGATTGACGCAGCTTTAGTATTGTAATAAGATATGTTAAGCTTTCGTACCAATTTACATTTATCCAAAGTATTTTATTTTTTATCTGATTAATTTAATAAAATATATAGACAGAGTGAGTCAGTTCAAAGACTATATTTGGGTAAACATTTTATAAAAAATGTACAATATATATAAGAGAAATACCTGCTGTACCGACCAACATTGGTCTTTATTTATACATACCGATTATATCTATCATCCTCTGATGTATAGAAATTGAAACTATGTTATGTTTAACTCAATTATTCATAGCTGAACACAAGAGTTTTGCTGCGATGTGGAAGAAAAGCTTACGATATCAAAAGCGATAATTCGGTTCCGACTTGAATTATACTAGACTCAATGATGGAAGAAGAATAGTCGGACGGCAACACCGATGGTTGATTTTCTTTAATGTTTATTTTGACTCGAGTTTGTAGTAACTTTTAGATGCGGGTGTGTAAAAATAATGTTAGAATTAAGAATTTTCCACGTAAGGTTAAAATTAAGAAGAGAATGGAATTTTGGATTAGACTTTAGGTAGAGCTACGTGTCCATATTATATAGGCAACGAACACGGGAGCCTCTAACACTCAGGTTTTCAGTCTCCCATGATACTGTTTATCAATTAACCAAAATACATACCTTGCTCACCGATCGGCGTCTCAACGTCCACGCATCTTGTGGTAATTTTCTTGGCGGTCGACAATCTCAATCTCTTTGAACGTCGACAAAATCGCACTGTAATTCAAAATAGGGTCGGCAACCATAAAATGATACATTAAATAGTCAATAAATGAGAGCAAAAATTGGACCTCGGGTTTACTTTCGTCAGCCTCGTAACTCTCGCTTCTCTTCTTTTGTCCTTTAGTCCTCACATTTCCTGAGCGATGTTTATAACAACAGAGGAAGAGATGCTGTTTTCTGGGTCGGAATCTATCAATCTAACATCATCGTTGACTAGTTTCTGACTTTGAAGTAGTATGTTTTAGCTCCTTACATCAAGTGGATCCATGCCTTGTCTGGAGCGATATCCATAAAAAAAATGAAAACATTCTTATAAAAAAATAAGATACGTTTATTTAGCCGACTTCGTCTTCAGACTCTAAAGTAAGCGAAAGGTGAAGACCGCCGAGAAAGTATGAGAAAGTTAGATGTGGACACGCGATAGGAAGGCCGGCGAATCTACTACACTCCGCAGTCAGGATGTTGAACGACCACTGACGCGATCGTCATGCTACAAGAAAAGCATCGCTTCGTTCAGAACAGATTTCTGAATATCGCAAACATGTCTGTTCGCACCGCGTAATCCATCCAGACTGACTGATCTCGCTTTCTCACATCCCTCGTCTGATTTCATTTTCGCTTTTTTTTATGGTTCCTATGCTAGCCGATTATTCTAACGGGTTAACTGCCGGAATTCTGTCGGAATTTACTATACGATGCATCCCGTTTTCTGGTTAAATCTGCCTACGAACATAATTCAACCAAATGATTACTAGCTGAGGCATCCACCAACATTCAACTTTCCCGACACATTTTTGACGGGCTTCTGCAGAAATAGACGCCAGACGGGAAGAAAGAAAAAAAAACATCGATACACGAGAACGTATTTTGCAACGTTCTGATCAGACATTGTCAAATAACATTTTTGACGTGGGCTAACTGAAAGAGACGAATGCTTCACAATAAATGGCTTTCTACGAAGCAAGCAAAGTGATTCGTGGCCAAACTTAATCAAATGTAAGATTTCAAGAATCAACGCTATAGGTTTTAATATCGTACTTGACATTTAATGCGGCATTATTTAACAACTCTATATCTGTATATCTAGCATACAACTAAAACTTGCTTGTCACCGTTCACACTTTATATGTACATGAATGTTTTAGATTGTTGGTCTACAAGTATCCCATATTATAAAGCAATCTACCTATCTCTGTGGATGAAATAAAGGGTTTTGTTCGAAATTTTGTATAAGTTCCCGAATTCGACATTGACATTCGAAAGTTCTAAAAACAAACACTTGAAGATGCTACATCGACCGAATGGTTTAAAATATCGATCACGATGAGAATAAGTGTTTGAATAATCCAAATAATCTAAATTCAAATTAATTTCTTGTTTTTACAATTTACATGCGACAAGGCCACTAGCACAGAGACACGCCATGAGACAATCGTCAACACATACACACATTATGACACTTCAAATCTAAACACATTCATTAATTTCACCCTCACACACATATATTGCAACGCTTAGAATTACTAAGATTATGCAAAACCAAAAACAACACCCGTTACTCTTCTGCCATCGGAAAGGTAATAAAGTTTTGTTTTTTTTCTGAAATAAAGTGGTCTTTTCTGAGTGGTAAGACTCAACTATGAAAGAAGTAATTCAGATAAAAACGATTTTGTTTAGATCAACAATAGTAATTATTTATTGTATAACTGAAACAAAAAAAGAATTACTTTGAAAATTACGACGTATTTAATTGTATGTCGCTGAGTGAACGTCATTAAAATGTAACTCATTGTGGGCAGATAATTCTGCTTTTCAAAAATGCTGTTTTTATCAAGGGAGATAACTTACGAGGAAAGTGTTACTTCCCTTTTTAAATATAAAATAAATAAAAGTATTATTATTTTCTAAGTAGAAATCTGTTCTATCTAAAGATATATTTTTCCAAACTGTGTATTAACTTGGAAGAAAATAGATAATAGGGGTGAATAAAACCAACATCGGATCATGTCTTTATTCTACCCTTAACGCCCGTATCTTTGATTGCTCTTCAAAAGACAAAATAGAAGAGGCAATACGCACCATTTTAATTGCTTATGTATTCACAGATGATAAATTCAAGGACTCTACAGCAGCGACTGAGTAGAAAGGCCTTACAGGTTTGTAGTAAATTCTCGTTATCGGTCGTGGTTTTCGTCTGATCTCTGGAGGGAAGAAATATCAAAGTTAATGGCTTGGTACTGTCGCCCCTGTGTACCCAATACAGGCGAGTATTAAACATCTTTGTCGCAGTAATGAGGTTCGATCGTTCCCCTCCCAGTGGACCGTCATCTTATACTGTTATCGATCCAGTACATCGGAATGAAATTATGCGGCGTCAGTAAATACACGCGTGTGTCTGCTCACACTTTACTAATTTCTCATGTAACGGTCTTCATTCTCGGCTGATATGTATCAATCAAAGAAGCAAAGTTGTTCGTCTACAAGACAAAGAGTTCCATCAAATTTGATTGCCTCCGCCTTTTTCTTCTTCTCTTGCTTATTGTCTGAGGCACCCCAACCGGGGAATGCCGACGGGTCTGCCCAGGCAATTTTTAATAGTCCAGTGTGCTTTATTCTTTAGGGCGCTGGCTTGACTCTCCCTACTTTAAGACCCTGTGTCAAATCTTCCTGTGGTAAGAAGGAAGTAAATACCAGTAGTCTCTTTGCAGTTTTTGTTGCTCAGAGACGTTGATAGGAAGATATTAGTCGAGCAACCATTCCCAACGATCAGTCAGGCAAAAACTGGGCCATTTTGGTTGCCTTTTATCTGTCAGGCTTATGTATTGGTCTTGGGTAGTTGTACAAGGTCAAACCTCCCAGGCATTGCCTCCCATCTTTAGGGTGGATAAAGTTTATTGCTTTCTACCTGAAGCACTCTTACCGGAAAATGCCGTCTGGCCTGCCCTGGCAATTTTTTAAATGCCAGAGTTCTCCTTCGTTGGTGGCGCTCGCTTGACTCTCCCCACCTTCCGGCCTAGTGCCACATCTTTCTGCGGTGGGAAGAAAGTAAATACCGAGTCTCTCTGCAGCGTTTTTTGTTGCTTTCTAAGCAACAAAAAATGACGTTGACTGGAAAATACCAGTCGAAAGTCCGTGCTCGACAATCAGTCTCGCAGAAACTGGGCCATTTCGGTGGCCTTTTATCTGTTGAGCTGAGGATTTAGTCTTTAATAGTTTTAAGAGGGCTTCTGCAGAAATAGACGCCAGACGAGAAGAAAGGAAAAAAACATCGATACACGAGAACGTATTTTGCAACGTTCCGATCAGACATTGTCAAATAACATTTTTGACGTGGGCTAACTGAAAGAGACGAATGCTTCACAATAAATGGCTTTCTACGAAGCAAGCAAAGTGATTCGTGGCCAAACTTAATCAAATGTAAGATTTCAAGAATCAACGCTATAGGTTTTAATATCGTACTTGACATTTAATGCGGCATTATTTAACAACTCTATATATGTATATCTAGCATACAACTAAAACTTGCTTGTCACCGTTCACACTTCATATGTATATGAATGTTTTAGATTGTTGGTCTACAAGTATCCCATATTATTAAGCAATCTATCTATCTCTGTGGATGAAATAAAGGGTTTTGTTCGAAATTTTGTATAAGTTCCCGAATTCGACATTGACATTCGAAAGTTCTAAAAACAAACACTTGAAGCTGCTACATCGGCCGAATGGTTTAAAATATCGATCACGATGAGAATAAGTGTCTGAATAATCCAAATAATCTAAATTCAAATTAATTTCTTGTTTTTACAATTTGTTTAACCTCTATGGAGTGCAGTTAATTTATTGCTTACTGCCTGAGGCGCCCTGAGCGAGGTATGCCGACGGGGCTGCCCAGACTATTTTTAAGACGCCAGTCTGTCCCTTCTTTAGTAGTGCTGGCTTGATACTTCCTACGTTCCGGCTTTGTGTCACATATTCCTACGGTGGGAATGAAGTAAATATCCAGTCTCGGAGCACTCTTTCTGTAACATACTATTCTGTACTTTTGTAAATATACACCTTTGTAAATATACCACCGTGTAGTCTTATCTATTGTCCGCCCTTCAAGGTCACAACAATATTCAACAAGATCAGAATGGTGGATATCTATACAGCGACCCTGCTATAAAATTAGGATCCTGCCATATTTTTACTCTCTGCATATTTTTAATTATTAATTATTTAATAGATGTCATTTAGCTTTTGTTTTGAAATCACGGTTATCTATCACATACGATTTTTGCTTCGATAATTTGAATAAAAAATATGTAATTTAAAAATGTGTTAATTTTACACGGATGATGTATCCGTAAATAACGGTCATTTTAAAGTGTTATATCACGCTTTACGTTTAATTAGTTTTATTTAATTTAAATTTATTGACTTCGTTATTCCCTTTTCACGAAGGGGGTAATATTATTAGTCAGTACCGCAGTCTCCAAGCGACTATTGTCCACCTACTTCTTTTCAATCCAATCGTAAAGATCCATTTATGGTAGCATATCGATTATACGATGCCTTTGAGTAATTAATAATCATTGCGTAAAATTTTGTATTCCTTCGACACTAAGATACTACGAGGTGACATCAGTATATATATATATATATATATATATATATATATATATATATATATATATATATATATTTACAAAATATACAAAGTTTCGACATAAAGTTTAAATAGGGAGAACGTAATCACGCCCATCAACTAGTTTTATAAAAAGTGGACGTGTTTTAAGGTTAGATGTGAATGTGTAAAAATTATCATGCAAACTGAATTGATCACGTAAAGCTAAAGAAAAGAATAATCGGAAAATTCTATTACGAGTTAAAAAGTTGAATTTGAGCTACGTGTTCAGGATGTTCCACCACAGACAAGAAGTCACCAGAGACACGTAGCGCGTAAGGTGGTAACATCTTTCTTTTTTCTGAACACGAAGGAGTACGGTCATATTTGGGACAGCTGCTCCCTACCCATTTTGGGGAGTGGATGGAAGAGACCCATAGGGTATTATGTATGAATGCTGTGTACTGAAACAAAAGGAAACACAAAAGTATTGTTATACAGCAAATGATCGTTTCACTGTAATAATCAATAACTTTTACTACCGCTCTTATTAACATGAAGAAGAAGGCAACTGCAACAATGCAAAGGAAAAGAAAGAGAGCTTGATATTAAATATTCAAGCTGGGTGAACCGAAGAAGCAATTTGATAGAAATAGGTGCACTTCGTATAGACACGCACCTGGCCGGGAAACAAATATCGTGGATCGTCAAAAATATATTTTATAAATGTGTATGATAATATACACTATTGTTGAACATTTCATTCAAATTTGATAACTATCAGATGTTTCGAAATTTAAACAAATATGTAATGATTTTTATTTGCTTGTAAAAATCTGCTGATACATGTTAAGTTGCAACGTGTTCAGTTTTCCAGCATCTGTTTTTCAAGTCATGTCCCATATGTAACGCTGCACACATTGGCTCATCTTCTGTTTCAAATGAAAACCCATTGTGGCTGAACGCCCATTTATTCTTTTTTCGTAACAAGTGAAAGTTTAAAATTTTACTTTGAGTCAGATCAACACATGCGCAGTAAGTTTTCTTTCTTTTATTCTTGTTTTTATGTAATCTTGTTGATTGTAACTACCTACGAATAGTTGCCGAAAATAGGATACACCCCGTCGCCGAAGAAAACGCTCTAGGTGTGACTACATTGACAGTGAAGTCTCATGGTGGCCGTTTGCTAAAGGCCCCAAATTGTTATATAATAACACCGTGAAACTGATGTTGTCAGTTGGTTGGGTACGTAGGTCCGACAAAAACCACCCGTCGAACTCTTATATGTGTGTCTTTCTTTCCTTACTTAACCACATTTTTCACCGACAATAAAAGTTATATCATTACATTTTCGTATATCAGTGTCTCGTCATTTTTTCATGCTCAGCAGAAATACTACATTAATACTGCTACGTGAGACAAGGATTTGTTTATTGTAGTCATATAGATCTGCCCAAACAAAAGCCATGTGGGTTAGATCAAATAAACAAAAGTACCGAGGCAGCTGAAACTGCCATGGTAGCTCCGTAAAGAAAAACACAATACTCTGCCAACATTACGGCCCATTAAAAGCAGCACAATTCCAGACGTAGCATTTGGTACCACAAAATATAATCGTGAATGGTCTAGGAGGATGGAATAAAGGAAGAAGACCACAATTCAGAATTCATCTGGACATTGTTAGAATCATAAATAGGCTTTTTGTCGCTAACAATTCCAGAGAAAACCAACGAGAACTCAGTAATAAGTGGCCCTTGTGAAAACGGAAATTGATTTGTTACGATGATAGAAACAATCGGAAAATAATAGAAACTTTGGTATGCTTACTGTTACTCAGAATCTAGGGAACACATATTTGCCAGTGATCAATCACTTGTAATTATTCTTGTTAGTTATCCTAATGAATAAAAGTGTATAATTTTGTAGATGCGCTTGTAACAGAAAACTGAAAAAAACACTAAGTAAAATTGAAATGAAAGAGAGGATTGACAAAATACAATTAAAATATCAAGCATTGAGTGCGCAAACAAATACATAACACCTGCTAACAGCGAGAAAACTACAGGTAAGTTAAAATAGAATGATTACAAAAATTATAGAAAGTACATTACACGAATCCAAGAGAACTGAAACTGTCAGAAATCCCGTAATCTGACACTGCTCAAATAAAATGGTGGCACCAACACAGGCTGTTTAACCCAGAAAATCGTTGTTAATGGTCGAAGAAGGGTCGGAGGACCACTGAAAGAGAGCACTATCCAGACATCCACTGGAGGGATATGGAAAGTACTGAAATCCTATAAGTGGGTTTATTGTGACTCAAATTTCAGAGGAAGCCAACTGTCGTTATCGCATTCCCATTTATGGCAACACTTCGATGAGCAGCAAGGACCAATATCTGTCTGACTCTCTCTCTTTCTCTATCTCTCTCTCTCTCTCTCTCTCTCACTCGTCTAATTTTGAGCACGTTGTGCAATAAATAAAACAGTGCCCGGTTACGTTTAATGCGTCACAACCCCAGCTTCTCTCTTTCAGCACCAACGCTGTGACCCCTACTTGGCCCCAATTTAAATTAATGTCTCTAAGCTTGAGAAAACTTGCTCTTTTGCAAGATTCTGAGACTGACGTTCAATCCTGACCGTAATTGAAAGACTTACAACAAATATGTTGCCACGGTCGCTGGGAAAATAGTTGGATTGTTCTACCGCTTTCGAAAGCATCTCACTCCTGATGAAATCCTCGACCTGTATAAGAGCCAAATACCTCCTAAGACGGAATACTTTTCCACATTTGGGGAGGTACTGTTCAGAGAACCTTTTCCTGCCTTGACAGAGTACAAAACCGACTACGAAATCTAATGGGCGAAGCCCTCTTCTCTTCCCTACGAGCTCTTTCTCACAGAAGACACGTCGCTAGTCTTTCTCTACTCTATCGTCATTTTCATGGCAGGTGCTCGGTTTATCTTCGATCTATGGTCCGCCTGGTAAAATATTCACAACAAAACTTGTCAAGCTACAACCACTGTTAATTATTTCCCTTTCGCCATGTGCCTATTGCTAAACGAAACTTCCATGAGCAATGTTTCTTTCCTAGAACTATCCTACTGTGGAACTCAATACCGCTGGGCTGCTTCCCGGCTCATTATAACATTGCCCTTTTCAGCTCCAATGTAACTAATTATTGTTTAGCCGTCCTCCTAAATAATAAATTCTGCCAAACTTCCGATCATCACAGTATTTTCTCACCGTCCATCTGACACTAATTAACTCTTGTCCTCGAGTGGTTTTCGGTCCTTGATAAGTTGTGACTCCTGAGTAAAAAGATATGTCTGCTGAAGTAGTAGTGCAGCGTCCTACATTTGCATTCAGTCACTCTACAGCAGTATCCATTTTGAAGGAGGGGGATTATGTTCATTCTACACAATGTCTACATTGTAATCTCTGTGTTTCAATTTTCAGTCTGCAACTCCTTTGACGACGGTAGTTTTTGCAGGGCAATCCTGTAATGGTGTCGTCGTCCTCTCACAGACACCAGCTGTTTTTCCTAAATGGTCACCTATTAATTACTTACCAGGCAATAAGCACTAATAGCTGAAACAACGTTTCACATAAGACCCAAACACACATACATCGCAAAAAAACTTTCATACGAACATCAACCTGAACATTATTATATTTAAAAGCCAACCGTCACGTGTGGAAGTATGTCTCTTAATATCAAACACAGAAGAAGTCATTCACATAACTGGCCGTCACGTGTGTCTGTATACCACTGCGTATATACCTCCATCCCTCCCTCTGCGGGAAGATGTAGAAAATAGCAGGATGGTGGACAGGATAAATCAGCACACAATATCCTTCCAAGATTTATCCGTCTGTGAAACACAATACACCGAGTCTGCTTCCCAGCTTGCTATAGCATGATCGTTTTCTACGTCCTATGTTAACAAATAACGGTTGAGCCGTCCTTTTAAATAATCTAATTCTGACTAGTCTCAACCATTGTTACCAATCCTTACGTTGTTTTTTCACTGTCTTCCTGACAAATTCAGTAACCTTTATCCTCGAGTGGCCTATGGGCCTTGATAAGTAGTGACGCGTTACTATATTAAAAGAAAA
Source organism: Sepiola atlantica (assembly GCA_963556195.1). NCBI lineage: Eukaryota > Metazoa > Mollusca > Cephalopoda > Sepiida > Sepiolidae > Sepiola > Sepiola atlantica. The sequence goes on along the minus strand of OY744526.1, from coordinate 23,640,475 downwards.
TATGCTTCACTCTAACCCATTCCCAAAGCACGAAAACAACTGATTATGAAAAACCAATTATTTGCATAGCCCCACACTGCTCGCCTTTCTATTCTGGATTACGGCCTTATCTTTCGCTGCACACACAACACAGACCGTGAAATCTTTTTTGAGTTGAGACATTTTCTTCGCCAAACAATTATAAAATAAATAATGATCATTGCAACTGTTTTCCTTAAGTAGTCGTATTTCTGAGCGCTTTCGTCCAGTTTACATACCTGGTGCTACCAGATAAGGCTCTCTGAAGATACTGGCCTTCTGACCAAAAATGCACCAAACATGGCTGTAATTGGTTTTTCTTTTCCCTTTGTAAAACTCAATCGTTTTGTAAAACCGAAAACAAAAATATAATTTCCTCTACAAAACAACCAAACGAAACACCATGAATAACTACTTGAACATATGAAGTACTTGAAGCATAACATCTTTTTACCAAAATGACTGGATTCGGCATAAAATAACCCGATAACGGTTGATATGCCGTAAAACAAAACAACCAAACCAAACACAATGTATAAATACTTGAACATATAAAGTACTTGAAGCATAAGAATTTCTACCAAAATGACCAAACTCAGCATTATATAATTCGAGGAGGGTTGATATGCCGTAAAACAAAACAACTACACCAAACACTATGAATAAATACTTGAACATATAACAAACTTGAAGCATAAAAACTTTTACCAAAATGACAGGATTCTGTATTAAATAACCCGAAAAGGGTTGATATGCTGTAAAACAAAACAACCAAACCAAACCAGTTTCAATAACAGTACCCCCTCAATCTAACTCTTCCTCGGCGTAGTAGTAGTAGGGGCGGTGCCAACGTGGTAGTAATAGAGCCTCTCAGCCGATTACGTTAAGATAGCGGCCCCAATTTCTACCGCAGGGATGGCACACAGGTCGGCGAAACTTCAATAAACGAGTACAACTGTTATAATTGAGGTAGACTACAAAGTGCATTGCCGTAATAATTAACATAAGACTCATTATAGCTTTCTGATTTTATTTTTTGTACTCTAGTTTTCTTAATGTAGTTTTCATACACTGTGATAGCATTACTCAATATTAATCTTCCCACACCCGTAACCTGTGGGAGAGAAGAAAAAGGGGCCTTAGAAAATACTTCTGCGTCGTTTTACATACAAAAGCTAAAAGAATTGACTATTCATGTCTTTGTGTAACGTACTTGACTTCTTACGTCATTCCTGGAGGCCGAATTTCGCTGGATTCTAAACTACGTCGCCTCCATCATATTACAAGAAGAAAAATAAAAACAAATCTGGCATGATCACACTCGATTAATACGTCTTCAATTCTTCAAATCGTTTCCATCCTTTATTCTTTTCTTTTAAATTTAGCTGTTACACTGGCTGCCAAAGAGTGTTTTCTGAATCTATTCTCTATATATATCTATGAGGTTCGTATCAGGTTAAAGTCAAAATCAGATGTGATAAGAGAGATTGCACTCTGCACTATTTAAAAGAGGGTGGATTCACACCGCTAGATTATATGGATTGGGACGAACGAAGTCTGAGTACGTGTTTGTTGCTTAGGCATTGTGCACGCTGACCTGAGGTCTTATTAGACCCCATCCCAGTAAGCAAACTATCTTAGCTAGTGATACAAATGTGTCCTTGCCCTTTTTCTCTTTTTTGCACTTAGAAACTGTCTTTCTTATTTCGGCTCTTGCAACAACCCGGAAAAAAGTAAGCAGCTCATATCTAGATAAATTTAGGAGGGCCCTACTAACAACCGCACTTTGTATCTTAATTTTCAGCAATTTGTTGTTTTTAGCCCCCCCCAACCGATGAATTTGTACTTATATATTGTGTGCAAATAAACAAATTTGAAACCATTGAGGATGATCGTAAGTAGGTTTTACCCATAGAATGAATGTTAAACTGAAACTAGTTTAGAGAATAAACAAAAAAGACAACAGCCGACCCTCATCTCACCCCATACAATTTCGGCCTTGTGCCAAATCTTATTTTATAATAAATAAAAGTTACTATACTGTGAACCTTTTTGTAAAATTTTAAATATAAATAAAATCGATGAGGTTCGTGGATATGTGTTGCATCGTGAGAAATTATATTATTACTTTTTTTTCATGGAAAATCGACAATGAAGCCACTTGATGTAAGGAGCTAAAAAAACTACTTCAAGGTAAAAAAACTAGCCAAAAATAATTGTTAAATGGATAGAGTCCGACCCAGACAACAGCAATTCTTCTCTATTTTCCTAGAAACGTCGCTCATTGAATGTTAGTACTAAAGTACAAAACAAGGAAAGCGAGAGTTACGAGTCTGCCGAAAGTAAACCCAAAGTATTCTTTGTATTATCCTAATTGATGATGTTTAATGTGAATATTTAAGACAGGCTTAGATCAGATGAGCTCAGAAGAAGATTACATCTTGAACGTATACAAACATGTATGCAAAACAGGATACGTCATTTGTGTAGTCAGATTGAAAGACTTAATGAGCGTGCTTGGGTTAGTAGATGCAGAGCAGTTGAGGTATCAGGGTCAGTTGGCAAGTGGAGGCTAAGGAAAACTTAGAAGAAAGTTACAAATATGGAGGGTTAAATAAAGTCCGGGCTAGAGAAAGTATTTTAAAGTAAATTTCTAAAAGCCGTCCAACACATGCCAACATGTAAAACAGACGTAACATAGCTAATTATATTTCTTTTATTAATTCGGCACAACTCTTTGTTTTGTTTATACTTTTTAAAAAATCAGTATGTCCGCGTAATTAATGTGTTTGTTTACAGCAAGGTAAGTGATTTTTTTTATTTTCTATCATTCACTCACATCACGCGTATTTAGACGTGTAACCGTTTACACATCGCATCTATTATGAACCCTTAGTTGTCTTGTGTGAGACGAAGAAAATCTTAATAAGTCATGTAATACATCTTTTTAGGCTCTTTTACAGTCCACTTCTCTCGCCCGAAGCTGTACACTTAGCCGAGGATTCAATTAGATATCTATCCTGTTTTAACTTCTCAAGACTTACTGCCATGACATGCTTCTTTATTTCCGGTTTGGAGGCTTGTATTTCAGTCTCGTGCGCATGCGCAGATCTGTATTTAATTAAAAGTGAGTTTTATCTTAAATCGTTGGCGATTGTCAGCTAAGCATTTCTTTAGCATTCTATCAGGTTTCATCGAAAAAAAAAGATGGCGGCATTCTTTTCACATCCTTCTCTGTTAGTTTTAATTCTTTTTGTTTATTAAACAAGTTTTTTTTAATTACCTTGACGTGACGACAATGGTGACAACCACAGTTCGACTCGACCGCTAAAATTGAACAATGACGTCATTGCACATGAAGATTAAAGTCTGGACATTGTTTTTTTTTCGCAGTTTCGCTCGGATTTCTTTCTATTTTTTATATTATCTTTCTTTTCTCACTTCATTTTTATTTCTTCACAAATATTTTTGCTCGTTTTCTTTTTGCTTCTGTAATTTTTTCTCTCGTATTTTCTTCTGTTTTGTGTTTCCGGTTTTTAGTCGACCAACTAGATTACTCTCGTATCTCTATTATAGTTCGATAATTATTCTTAATTTCGTAAAATTAATCATCCTATGTGTATTTTATGACCCATTTTGAGAAATTTTACGCAATAGTTTTTGAATCTATGATATATTATTATATTTAGTAATAGTATAAGTGTTTATTACTGCTGTTATTGTAGAATGTTGATCATCCTATGATAGATCCGACGTTTCGATGGTGCTGTTTGATAAATCTGGTAAAATTCTTACCAATAGTTATAGGGTCAGCTGTTTTATAGAAGAGCGTAGGCAGTAATCGAATAAAGAATTTTTTTTTTAATAGCCCCGCCAATAATGCGCAGTAAGCGCACGCGCTCGTAACCTATTTTTGTGATTCCTGTCTTGACATGCGGTCGGTTAAAGTTAAAAGTTAGGGTTAATTTTAGGGTCTACATCTCCACGTAATAATCGATGAAATCTACATTTTCGCCGTACATTATGCATAATAAACGCCACTGTGGGACGCATCGCGGAATAGTTAACAGCTAGCTGTATTAGTTTATGTAAAGGCAGTGATATAAAAGAAACATTTTTTTTCATTTTTCATGACATAAATGAGTTTCTTCTTTTTGAGTAAGTAATTAAACGTTCTTTTACTAGAATTTGATTTTTTTAATGTTTTCGAGGCGACGATGATGTTTTTGGTGGTCGGCTTATGAGATTTTATTTGGCTTTTATAATACTACTAGAAACAGTAAGATGTTATCTATCTCACTGATATACCATGCATCTCACCAATTATACATGCCAAATGTGGTGATATTATTACGAGTAGTTTCTGAGCCTGTCAGTGAATAGTATACAGATATACAAAATAAAAACGAAATGCTTGATTATAATATATAGTTAAACTTTCGCATCCTTGGCAGGATAAAGTTTCCAATCGTGAGCCTTCCTAGATGTACCCTCCCGAGGCAACACCCACTATGCTGGTTTGGCTATGTCCACCGCAAGGAGGATGGGCGCATTCGAAACTGCATCCTGTATGGAGAGCTGACATATGGGAAGAGGTAAACCACCGTCTCCAACTCCGGTACAAAGTTGGTGTGAAGCGCGACATGAAGACGATCGGCATCGACATTGGGTCTTGGGAGAACGTTGCAGATAATCGTTCGAGATGAAGAGGAACCCTTAACGAACATCTAAAAGCAGGGGAACAGAGGCTGTTGAACGCTGCTGCGGAAAAGCGTGCACACAGAAAGGTGAGCACCGATGCCAACAGCCCAGGGACTCACATGTGTGTGACCTTTGTGACAGAGACTGCCACTCCCTCATTGTCCCCTTACACTACAAGCGACGCTGATCCAACCGAGCAAACAGCCAGAAACAACTAGGATAAAGATGCATCACTCATGGTCAATCTTGCACAACGGAGGCCTGAAATGAAATGAGAGTTAAACCACAAAGCAATTTATTTCAACTGTGAATACATTTTCAATAGAGACCCCAACCCATTATTGGCCCCACGTATACATTTTACTCGTCGATATAAAATCTGTATTAGATTTTTTTCTATTGTGATTAATTATACACATTTTTTGTGAACAATAAAGAATTAAGACTATAGAAAATGCTAGATAGATAAAAGAAATGATACTTCACACTCAAACGTGCAATACTAAATATTGACATAAACTTCCTCTTCTCGTCAGAATCAAGCCAGCCACCGTTGTATACCCGTTCAGGACTCCGCTATCTTCGTGGGTTGATATGCCGTCTTGCTGTTGTTTTGTCAGCCATGACGGGTCAATGAATCAATACGCTTTGTAAGCATGACAAAACTCCACCAAACGCTGTGATTAGTTTTGGGTGGATTATGTCTCTCAGCTTTATGAGAAGGCACTGAGACGAGAAGAGTGTTTATGTATATAGATATAAAATAAAGATTCAATTGAAATCAACAGAGTCTGCACAAAATCAAAGAGATACAAAAGACTATTAGTAAACAGTATACACATATACAGAAAAAGAAATGCTTAATTATAATATAGAATTAAACCACGAAGCAAATAACTTTGAATTGCGAACACATTTTCAAAATAGACCCCAAATTTACAGTAACCTTACGTATACGGTTTACTAATTGAAATCGATCCAATACCCTTTCGTCGGTACTTTCTGCTTCTCTAAACACTTTCTCACACGTGAGGCTATTCTGTATCCCTACAAATCTACTATCATAGCATGCATGTGGTGATATATTTCGGCTGGTGAATCTCTGCCCTATTTGAGGGTTCTATATGAGGTGCAGAAACGTATCTGTAATTTGATTAGTCCACCCTCTACTTCTGTGCACCCTCTCTCTCACTGATGTGATGTTGCTAGTCTCAGTCTTTTTTCTAAATAATATTATGGTATGTGTTCCACTTCCTTTGTTCCAGTTCTTTTAACTCAGATGTCTAGTGGCCTCTATCAATACGCTGTTTTCATACCTCAATGTATTTCAGTAGCTGCTTTCCAAGAAGTCAATGCTTGTGGAACTCTCTTCCTACTGACTGTTTTCCTATAGCTTTGGTCTGTTCAAGACTAAGGTCAATAGGCATAGTCTGTCTTTGCGATAATCGTTTTTCGTTCTTGTCAGTTCCTTACATAAAATGGTGTCATACTTTGCCTGGAGCGATTTCCATAAACATTTTTTTTAAAACTCGTGTTTCACGTAAAAACGATTACATTTCGTCTCATTAAGATATTTTTACATTTATTCCGATCCAACTGCCTCTTCCAAATAAAACAACATCTGCATCATATGTTTATATTCTGATTAATTGCACACACTTTTCGTGAAAAATGTAGAATTTAGACTATAGAAAATGGTACTTTACATCTAAGCTTGACAGATCAAAGAAAATGATATTTCAACCGAAAGCGTGCCAGACTAAAGAATAGTCTATGATATACATCGCCAGTAATATCAGAGGAAAAAATAACAAATTAGCGAACAAGAAGATTATTTCGATAGACATGGAATTATTTGGACTAACCGAACCCATAGAAATTCTACGGTTTTCTTTTTTACCTGCAAAAAAATATTTGGATCAGCATGGTACGACTTTTTATGAACTTTTCGATTTTGTTGTACTGAATGGAACTGGTGAAGGTTGCCAACATCTATAGATGAATGTGGTGCTATGGAACCGATTAGATTAAACGTGTATTAAAATGTATTCGAAAGTGCATTAAAATTGCATTGGAGTAAATGATTGCTAATAGTAGGTTTTTAAAGTTAAAACGGGACGACAGAATTCGATTTTGGAACAATTAATTTCAAAATGATTAAAGGCATAACTTTTACGTAAGCAGGACACCAATAGATTTTGAATTACTTTTTTCATCTTTCAGCTAAATAAATAGTCGTGGAAGTATGTACGTACACGAAATGTCTTGGCATATGACTATACAGATAATGCACTTATTGTGACAGGTCATCCACAACTTGGATTTGATGTCATAAGAAAAGAAACAAAGCCAGAAAATTTCAACGCAATTCAACGTTCGGATGGGTTAGAGTCATCAGCTATACAACATAAGTAAACCAGCGTATCAGGTGAACAATAACCATTATCATTATTATTAATTAACGTAAGACGATGTACTTGAGGCAGTGAAGTTTTTTTAATAGACATATAAATGGATGAGTGGAAAAGAGTGACAGATAAAGAGAGAGAGAGAGAGAGAGTTTAGAAAACTACATACGCTATTTAACTTCTTCCATTTTGTTTTTTTATGGTCACGGGCAACGCCGTGTAACCCTGCTTGTCTATTATATATATAAAAATGTCTGTGTGTATGTATGTCCATCTAAAAGTAAAAACACTACCAAAGAAACACCCACAAATCAGCGTAGCCTGGAACCAATAATTCACCAATTCAAATTCAGAAAAAAATAGTTGGTCTTTGAAGGATAACTGACTACGATTTTTTTAAGTTGGTAGATTTTGCATATTTTTCCCAAAATCTAAACGGAAGTAACTCTGATTTTTATGTGCAATGACTTATTTCCCTTACTGACGCATTTCTCGAGTAATCTATAAAAGTTTGTGTTTGTATGTCCAGATAGAGGAATGTGCTGGCCGGAGATGATAGAACGTGTGGTGAGAGGTAAGACTAGGGAGGGGGAATAGAGACAGAGATAGAAGTTGTAATACAATTATGTTACAGGTTTGCCCTGAGCAATGCCGGGTAGCCCCGCTCGTAATATATAGTCGACTTCGCCCAACAAATTCCCGAAATAAAAATTGAGGATTTGCAAAAACATGAAAATTAAAGGGAGCAAAGTGTAGTATATGTTCTGACGCTGCACTTCATCTTTTCTCTCCTCGGTCGCTGAAAGAATTATTCTTCTAGACTGAGGTAATTTTAATATTTTTTCAAATCCAGAGACCCTTTTGAGGAGCTGGAGTTCCCTCACATTAAAACCGAACTTGAATCGAACGCTCTGCCCTCGCGGGGAAGCAATAAGTGGAGACAAGTAGGTGTAGGGAACGGGTTGTACGACTAAGACATTGACTGGGGCTCATCTCAATATCAGTCCGAATTCAACGGTTTTTGAGAGAGACTGAAATAGATTTCCATTTCTGTAAAAAGACAGCGTTACAAATCCCCCACCCCCACGTTCGCGCTTATCCCTAAACCCGACTTGCTATTCCAAAAACTGACCATTGGCCAAGTGGGAAAACAACATTTTGCGAGAAAGATCTTAGCTGATTTTTTAGCGCCAACTCGATACATATTCGATATAATTTCCTATACACAATGTTGGTAAAATTATCTCTATTTTATTTTCTTACAATTTATATCAACATTCAATATATAAACCGATCAATTTCTGCAACATAACTGTTGTAATAAATTATTTACTTTCATACCTTGTTTGTATCCAATGTCCAACCGTAGCTGGACATCGTTCGATGAGCAGTTATCTTCCGTGATCTAAGCACACAACGTGTGGCAAAAGAATGTACCTCGTATGACTCGCCGACAAGACTCAACGATGAAATTGAACAGGCGAAATGGGACGAGTTTGTTACAGCTTGATAGACCAATAAATAGCGACTATTTAAAATAACTTCACCATCTTTGGCTAAGATCAAAGTGTAGTATCTGTTCCGATGGATACTGCACGCCTGTCCTGTGCAGTTCTAGGAGGTCCACCCTCCCATGCTTTGCCTCCCCTCTTTGGGGAGGAGTAAGTTTATTGCTTACTGTCTGAGGCGCCCCTACCGGGGAATGCCGACGGGGCTGCCCAGGCAATTGTTAATGGCCAGAGTGCTCACCTCTCGGGCGCTGGCTTTTCTAACCCCACTTTCCTGACCCGATCTTGGGTCACATCTTACATGTGGGAGTAAGATAAAACTGGCCTTGTGTCTAACTCCTGGGGAGGAGTAAATAAAACCATTCTGGTGTCAAATGGGACTCAGTATAAAAAGCCATTTTCGTAATCGGCACAATAATTTCAATAAAGCTTGACCGTTTCAGGGTAACCCTTAAAAATGGCACTTATGAAATTGTTAATGAAATTCACAATCTCTTGTACAATCCAACTATATTTCTTATAAATGCACTTTAGTTTATGCCTGCATTTTCTACCAAGTTTAATCACAACTGTCCAACAGTCATTTTGTTATCACCGTGCAATCATCGTCACATCAGTAAAATCCTAAATAAAATTCACACTCACCAGACCTTTGCCTCCCAACTTGTCATCACAATCAAAATCGATGCAGTGCCAAGAGAAAATTACGTAGGAGTTATTGAAAATTTTACACGTCATATTCTAGTGTGTTTATGATTGTACGTTTATATAACAAAGATTGTTAGACATTTCTAAACTAAATTTGGTGGAAATGTCAGGCATGGGCCGAACTTTATTTGTATTAAATCTGATTAAAATATACAAAAGCATGGTTAATTTTCTCATGCCATTAGTAACATTTCCATAGGTTCACTTTATATTTGTGATACTCTAGACTCCCCCCACAGTCGATACCATATGAACATTTTAGCTAGAAAGTAGATAGCAATACAAGAATGACAATACGAAAGAAGATTGAGAATACGAAAGCAGAAGGTAATACGAAAGTGATCCGGAAGTGAATGACAATGCAAAAGTAGATTAGAATAGTACGCGGAAGTAAATGACAATATAAAAGCTGCCGATCAGTTGTCTTGTACAGACTTAATGAGGACATACATTAGTAGCTAGATGAGTGGTCGGGAGAGAGAATCCGGTTGGGGTAAGCTGGTTATAATAGGGAGGACACGACGTATCGGATTTCCAGTAGAAATTATATATATTTGGGGTAACACTGGCCGTAGTAGGGCAGATGAGTTAAACGTGTTCAAGAAGATTGATGTGAAAGTCTCGACAGACAGATGAGGTTCATGAGATCTCATTTACGTTTTAGCTGATCTCCTTCACTGGAAAGATAAGAATCAAGCTCAGAAAGGTGAGACTAACGACGGGGCCCTAACGGCACTCACCCACTCACCCATATTGAACTAGTCTATTATACACGACGTTTCTATCTTTGTCTGCGTTGTTCCATACTAGAATCGACTCGACCAAAACAAGAACATAAAGAAGACAAACATCACAGCACAAACTTTGGGGGTCGTCGGGAGATGACATGATTATACATGTTAAGTTTTATTAAGAAAACTTCAGCGTGGTTAAGCGAATTACCGAAAAAAGTCGCAAACAGATAAATATAGCATTTAGACTAGTAGTATCAGATCAAAATATCCTGAAGATAATTAAATCTATTCAACAAAAATATTATTTCATTTTTTATGCCAAAGCAAATTTATACAAGATAAAAAAAATCTAAAATAATAAAAACATATTTGCAAGCGTAATCTCGTTATTCAATGGTGATATACTTTTTTTTTATTAAATGCTATAATTATCGTGTCCACGTTTACGAGCAGTCGAGTTAGTTCGATATATGATTATCTAACTCGATTCGGTGTTTCTCCCAGCATTCAACTCATAAATTGACTACTCAGAGAATTCAAAACAAGGTATTTGATTCAATCACGCAACCATTTCCTGTAATACGGAAGAACACAAATATCGATCTGCATTGTGCAAGAAAGCAGACTATAATTGAATCTGGCGTCGACTAGAACGTGAATCTGATTGTAGCCTACTTACGCTAACAGGAATGAGTGGTTTTACAAGCAGTTCATTCAAAAGAATCGCCCCTTTCGCTAACGTCCAACCATTTTTCACTGTGGTAGAGGCGATGAAAACGTTGTAGTATCAGAGCTTCCTGGCTAACCTGGCTTTGGTTAAAATCCAGGCGGAACATTCATCAGGGTCCTGTGATTTTTTTGCAATTTTCTTATCTTCTTTCCTGGAGATGGTGCATCCTACCGGATGTCAGAAATTCACCCGCAATTTAAAAGACTCAAACCGAGAGACCTTTTAAAGATGCTAACCGTCCCTTTCAAGCGCATTTGTTTGGATCTCTCTTGCGCTTGGTTCACAGAGTATATTTGCCAGGTAGTTTTTTAAATTATTTTTCATAGGCCAGGTTGCTCCTAAAATAACTGGAATTATGGAGATTTTCCAAAGATTCCAGTTTCTTTTCATGTCGTGCATAATACTTTTATCTTTTCCATCTCAGCTCTGTTTAAACAAGCGTCATTAAGGACACTGACTTCAACTAGGGTTGCTACTTTCTCCCTTTTGTCACTATGTCAGTATAAACAGCTGCCTCTTCGTGTGACAAGCAAAGAAGTTTCGGCCGTGGAACCGCAAATGAATGAAGTAAAAGTGGCAACGTTTTATCTTCGCTATTCCGCTAAATATTCTATGCGAAACCTTCCCTGACTTCGCATGCAATCACTGATCCTTGCTGAGTTCGATGTCAAGGGTAAACACCCCTTGCAATTCTTCAGGTTAACAGATAGCTACGATCATCGCGAAAGACTTCATGCAGACCAGACAACCATGAGGCACGATTTTCTTGAGCTTCATACAGAAGTCCGACTCACCAAACAAACAAACAAACAAACAAACAAACAGACAAACAAACAAAGGATCGCTCAACATTTCATTTGTCATTTCAAATTACTTGTACAGCTTTAGAACACACACAGACACACACTATTTTTCAGTGCTTTTAATCAATTCTATTGTTATTTAAATCTCGTTCGTTTGATTCATATACCGTCTAACATGATAAATTATTACTCGCTGCGAGCTTTTAGTACACGTTTAATGTGTTTATTTAGATTATTATTTTCCATAATAGTGTCCACATGTTGTATACTAATATAAACGTACTAGCTTCCTGTTGGTCACATTCACTATTATAACGGGCACTAAATGGACTTTTTAATAAGTTATACATTATTATATATATGTTTATAGATATATATTTGTACAGAAAAATTAGTACAACATTAGTACCATCGGTTTAAAGCTCAGAGAAACCTACCCCCCCCCCCGGCTTTCTTCAGCTCATGTTGTCACCTGTTTTAGAAATGTGAATCCACGTATCACTAGTTTGGATACGTTGTTTGCTTTAGAATGTAATGTATATTTGTTTAACATTTTTCTTAGGGGAGGGGAAGTTGTACTATAAAGTTTAATAAAGTTCGAAAAGGAGTGTGCGTAACAGTTAAGATTAAAAATAGGAAAATAAAAATCTCAAAACGAGTCCCGCGAATCAATGTTTATTGGGAGCGTATAGTAGGCCGTTAACTTGGTGTCGTCTAGAAAGTGCTAAGGATAGGAGATTTCCAAGTATCGACAAGCAGTATAGTAAACAAATGGCTCTAAATTAAAAAGGAGAAGCCTTGTTATCTTTGATCGTGTACGGGGAGATTTGGTTTTAGGTACAGAAAGAAACCGCCGGCCCGAAAATGTAACAACGACAAAGCGTCTGCTGAGAATGGTGGCGGCGACGGTGCGACTAACAATGGCAGCTGGGTTGCAGACAACAGAGAAGAGACAGAAAAAGAAAGGGAAATATCATTCCCGAATTGCGTCTACTGCTGTGTCGGCCGAAAAGGGGGAGATTGAAAATCGGGACCGAATAGCAAGACCATTCGACGTCGCCGGATCGAGAAACGACATATCGTTCCGTTGGCAGCAATGCCGTTCGTTCTGGATCAACAAGGAACAGTTCTACGACGTCCAGAAATTCCCGACATGAAACGTGTTATAAACTTAAATGTAACATGGTAATAATGGACTATATCAATGTCTTTATTATTTTCTTCATTACATTCAATTGTTAATAAACAGAGAGAGAGAGAGAGAGAGAGAAATGAGAGTGATAGATAAAGTATAAAATATGAGTGAGGAGTCAAATAACATACAGTGATAAATATTTTTTTAAAGTTATGGTTGGTTTGTTGTCTTGTTTAGGTCATCAGAAACGACTCGCGTTGCTTTTTCAACTCGCGATAGTTCAGTCCTATCCAAATACTTGTTAGAACCGTTCTTTTGGATAATCAATTCATATTAATATTCTGCCTATTTCACCCATTGTTTCAAATCCTCTCATGGTGGAGATAATCCTTCAATTGACGATCGCTTTAACCCTTATCCTCGTGTTGCCCCAGGACTTGATAACTGGTGACTCTTCAGTAAAAAAACAAAACACAATTGTTGTTGTTGTTTAATTCTGTTTGTCTATTTGTACGATGTATCGGTCATTTTTTATTGAATGCGATTGCTGAAACATCACGACAAAACACAAATTAAAAAAGAAGAGGAGAGAGAACGAACTGCTGCTCCGTGTCATCTACGCAACACTAAAACAGCTGCCTGTAGGATAAACGGTGACTCCATAGTACAAAAACGAAACAAAAACATATTTTCTTCTGAAACCAGTGAATGCAGCAGAACAACGTTGACACACCGGTTTTCGTTAGATCACCGAAGTTAAGCAACGTTAAGCCTGGTCAGTACCGGATGGGTGACGATTTCAGAATACCAGGCGTCGTATGTACGAGGACGCCGACACCTTCCTGCAATAGCTGCAAAAATATAACGTAGTCATTTCCCCTAACCGAGATATACATGCGACTGGGGGCCGCTTATGAACTTGATATTCCCTAGAAAGTTCCTAGGGTGAATGCCGTTTCGTTCTTTCGTTTTCCGTGAATGCGGTTCCCGGGCGACTCAAGTAGCCGATGGTGAATGCTTGCTCCTATGTTGAATTTGAAATAAAACCCCATGTTATACACTGTCTTATCATATTCATTTCTTGTAAGAATTATATTTCAGTAATAAGTAACGAGCACTTAATAATAGGGAGGTATACTGTGTTAACCCTGTACGGGTCCTCATTTACTTGTCTCCCTACGACGGCAGAGTTAGATACAATGTCGGTTTTAATGTTAGGAAAATCCAGCTCCTCATAAAGGGGCACTCTGGATTGGAACAAACATAACATTTGCCTCAGTCTACAAAGATCTCTCTTATACTGAGTAGGATAGAACAGAGTAAGTGGAGTATCAGAATATATACTACGTTTAGACTTTAATGTTACACGTGTCTGTTGTTTTTACTTATATTTACCCCCAGCAAGGCACATTGCTACTGACACGGTAGAGGCTACTGTGAATTAAGGGCCATATTTATTGGGGCACTCTAAATGGGGTGTTTGCAGCGAGATGTTTATTAACAATACATTTAAACTTCTGCATGTTCGTACAGTCGTGAAAATAGGGAGCAGGAGAGGAATTCCAAAGACAAGCAGTTCAAATAAAGAAGCTATTAGAGTAGAAGATTTGCCGGTTTCTGGGGAATTCTACAGGGAAGGCGGGATTTTGCTCATTTTCGTGTTGGTTGGGGGTATTTATGTTGATGAGACACAACAAGTTTATCGGAGCACATTCCATCTAAGTACTTATAAAAAAAGCACAGAGATGCAACATGGCGGCGATCGGACAGTGGCTGGAGCTTGATAGACAGTGTTAGTTTGATTAGATTAGAAGAGGGAGTATAAATGAATGTTTGTAACATGATTTTCAGCTTCATATCAAAATCTAACAAGAAAAACTATCGATGGAATGTTTGAAAAAGTGGAGACGCTTTGTCTCATAAGTGGTTTCTTTGCGGTTGCTTATGACAATATAATTAGACGACTTTTAAAGTAGTCAACTTGAGTTTTCAAGTGATGTTTTGAATATGTAATTTTAAGCATAACCACCATTAAGAACAGGAACTATGCAGCATCTCAGAATATAGCAGTCAACCCACTGCGACCGTGCGCAACATCTGCTTAAATGGCAAGGCCTATTGCATCGACGAAGACCCACAACCTGCAAGCCGAAGATTGTTTATTTTCATGTTAGTTGGGCAGATCTTCAGTTGTTTTCCAACGTGTTTACGTCTCAGCAGGTCACAGGGTCAACCACAAGGAGGCAATAAAAGTAAGCAAATGCATGCCAGAAAACTCATGGCAATATTGAACATGCTAAACACTATTGTAATACCTATTATTGTAAGAGAACTAGGAACAGTCCCCAAAAGCCTGGAGAAAAGACGAGGATTAACACCATACAAACCACGGTGCTGATGGAATCTCTCTGTACCAAAAAAAATGCATGAATCT
>OY744526.1:23600296-23620296 GCA_963556195.1 Sepiola atlantica | reverse complement strand
TGTTAATATTTTTAATGATCGTTTTGTATGAAAACAAAAAGAATAAAATATGTTGCACATGTATCACGAACGTTTTCGATTCTTCGTCGAATCATCTTCAGGTGGCAAAATCAAATGAACAAATAACTAGAGAGATGAAGAGAATTTCATAAAGCGTATGTGACATCATGAGAACGGAGTCGCACTGTTACACGATAGTCAAAATTTAAATTCAGGGACGCCAGAATTAGCTTAACACGATGAATTGTATTACGTCAAGCATTTTAAAATGTTGTTACTGGTTTCATACGTAATGTTATTAATTGTAGGTTGCTGTGTTCTAATAAAGACAGCCTCTAGTGTGTTTTTATTTTCACACGAAAACAAAATCATTAGAATAATTGCAAACAATAAAAAAGCAGATGACTTCTGTTATGTTTAACAATGTTTATATAAATGTAAGAATGTTGTCTAAATACACACACAATACATAACTGTACAGTATTCCCTCGCTATTCGCGGGTGTTACGTTCTTTACCTCCCCACGAATAGCGAAAAACCGCGAATATTAGATGCAGTTTTAAAACGTCTATGTATGAGATTATATACGGTACTAAATGCTTCCTAAACACTTTCTAAAAACACTTTTACTCATTAATACAGTAATAATGTAGTAACATTACATGCAGTTATGTATTTCATTAATGTAGTAATGATAATGTAAACACATTTGAATTTTGTACTGCAACAATATTTTAATAAAAAGAAACGTAAGTATAGGATGACAGTAACACCGCAAAGTATAGTTACCCATATTGTATTCCTGTACCGTAAAGTAATTGTCTATGCGTACAACATAAGTATTAGAATTGACAGAAAGTAGAACAACTTTAAAGGCAAACTTAGACAAATAAATAAAATACTCACAGTTAAGGTAATAATAATACAGCACAGTACAATTCAGTAGTAATATACAATTAAAAACATTATTAAGACACGGTCACAAAAATATGCACTGTACATACAGCGTATGCATTTATAAAAAAATAGTACTGTATTGCAATAATTATTGAAAACAAATTTAATATTGTTTGTGCACTCACCAAAAATTAATGATAATAAAATGATGATGAAATTTGCTGTGCCATACGATTATGATGATGATGATGATGATGATGATGATGATGATGATGATGATGATGATGATGATGGCACTAATGTACAGTATGACAGCTTAGCTGCTGCTTTACAGAACTTTAGGTTATTACTCGAGTTGGTGTTCCAAACTGCTCTCTGTTTACGTTTCACTACTAGACAAGCGAAGCAACTCCGGTTGAACTAATCCAACGAGGTTAAATCGTCTCGCGACTTGATACGCTCGTGACAGAGCCTAACCCGCGAATATGCGAGGCCGCGAATGGGGAACCGCGAATAAGTGAGGGTATATTGTATATATATATATATATATATATATATATATATATATATATAAATCCATACATAACACATTACATGAAAAACAATTGCAGTCTTACGTAAATAAACCGACGTTCCTATGCTACCACATCTCTTCAAAGACTAAATAAATTAAAAGTAAGAATCCCGCATTGGAAATGTAACCAGCAAAAGGTCGGGTGTTAAGAAAAAAAGAAAACAAAAGAATCAAAGTTGATCAAAGTTCGTTTCGGAAAAATATAAGTTACAGTCTACTGACCCTTCAAATTTGCACTAATGACCCTCTAGTTTTCACCTATATCTAACAGACGTTCCCTTCTCCTCCCGAGTTCCTATCCTTTTTACATACGCTAGACAGAGCAGGCATGGGGAGTTAACAAATAAACAAATTAACGCATTAGTAAAACTAGAGATAAACACATATATATATGTATATATATATATATATATATATATATATATATATATATATATATATATATATATATATTATGGAAACTTAAGATTAATTCATATTTACAGCTATACCTTAATATTTAAATAAAAATAAAACCTATTATGTTAAAGGTTATTAATTTATGGGTTTGCATTATACTATTTTGAATAATAATAATAATAATAATAATAATAATAATAATAATAATAATAAAACCACTATAGTGTTTATTATTATTGTAATTATTACTATTACTATTACTATCTATTATATATATATATTAATAATGGAGTTTAAGTATCTGTCTGTCTGTCTGTCTGTCTGAAGCAGAAACTCCAGTATGACTATTTTACTGAAACTAATCTTTTTAAAATTCTTTATATACTGTCATCAAAAGTCGTTCAGACACCAGATGGGTGTTGCCATTAACATAAGTCATTTCTTTAAACCTTCAATTAAATTCATATTTACAAACATACACTTATAACTGCTATTATCCAATTTACATATGTATTTACAATATTTTCCGATAAGGTTATATTAATAAACATTATTCATACAATTAATTAAATCCATTTTCATCATAACCGGCGTGTTTCCTAAACTATTTCAACGCGAGTACTGTTAAAATTGCAAAGTCATTAGCTGTTTAATAAGTGGTGTCCTCCCTCCCTCCGGTAATTAAATATGGCGATCTGATTAAGCAGCCGATTAGCTGTTTAATCAGTGGTGTAATCCCTCCCTCCGGTAATTAAATATGGTGATCTGATTAAGCAGCCGATTGGCTGTTTAATCAGTGGTGTCCTCCCTCCCTCCGGTAATTAAATATGGCGATCTGATTAAGCAAATTTCTTTGCATATTTAATTTTTTTTAATTGTTTATAGTTTGTATACCTTTTATAGTTTCAAATGTTTGCATTACCATAAGTTTTACTAACTTATCCGTCGAATATATATATATATATATATATATATATATATATATATATATATATATATATATAAGTATGTATATAAAAAAATAAAATTAAAAAAAGTTTATATTGTGTTATAACTTTTTATTATTTATTTTTCTATTTATTTATTTTGTGACGTGTAGGAATATAAGTTGTTCTGTAAAGAAAAATAGTTTTTTCTTGTTGATATATATATATATATATATTTCTTTTCTGGCATCTAAACGTGACGCTCTACGCAATATGTATATATTGTATGAATAACCGGATTTTTAAAAAGTTGTATTTTTCCAGCAACTCGTAAGGCCGTCGAAAAAATAACACCAGCAGAAATATAAAAATCAAATATTTATTTACAGAAATAGTAAATACACAAAATTTCAAGAAATATATGTGAAAAGAATATCTGTCAAAGAACCGTCAATCAAATATATTTAAAGGTGGAATAAGTAATTATCTATCTTGGATAACAATTTAGGATAACAATTCATCCTTGAAGGTATAACATCCTTGAATGTTTATTAAATCTGAAAATTCAATTGGCTGTAGTCCAAGTATAGTTAGGCGCAATTAGTCGTGAGGGATCTTAATAAAACAAACTATATCTTTATCAAGAGTGGACTATAGATTTTTCTATCATACAGATGTAGAATTCTGTATTTGTAACAATATTTTGGTCTGTAAAACAAAGTAAAACTAAACAACCTGCTTTATATTGTAAATTGAAATTCGTAAGTTACTGTTTGTACAAAATCAACCAGGTTAGTTAAAAACTAACCTGTATCTAATTGCGGTGCGCGAACCGATTGCCTAACGGCGGAATATACATCTTGAAATTTTTAAATGCATAAACTAAATCGTTGTTTTTCTCTGTCTCTCCCTATCCCCTTCTCTCTCCCTCTCTCTCTGTGTAGCTGAATAAAGAGAGGCGGACTAATAGCAAACGGAACAGTGTACATAGAAAAACGTTATCTTGTTACATTTCTTCTCGGATTGGTGGGTGGCAGGCGTAGTATATTTAAGTTAGAGTATATGTACTCCTTCTTTATCTTATAATCGTGAGTAATTAAAACGAAATGATAATATCGATCAATATTAATATTAAAATCCATGTAATCGTTGAAAACAAACAAAGTAAGATTCTTTTATTAAACGTTTGTTAAAAAAGCTATTCTGGCCAATGGTATACAAATAGGTCTAACTACTTTATATATATATATATATATATATATATATATATATATATATATATATATATATATATATATATATATATATATATAGGTTTAAAAGAAATATCGATCCGGATTATTTTTTTAAGTAGCTTGTAAATAATTAATTTTGTAACAACTTTAAACCAATATTTGTAACATAAGTCTGACGGAAGAGATTGCTTAATTTACTCTTCGTTAAGAAAACAATTCCCGTCAGCAGCATACAGCAAAATCTGGCTACTTTATATACATAGGTCAAAAATAATTGATCAGGATTACATTTTTAAAATCGATGAAATCGCTTGTAACTAATTTAATTTTTAACAACTCGGAACCAATATTTGACAGATGAGTCTGACGGTATAAATTGCTTTACATACGTTTTGCTAACAAAATATTCTGGTCAAAGAAAATAGGGGTAATCTGACGTTACATTTTATCTCAATTAAAGCAAACACATTATTACGATTAGGAAAATAATATGTATCATTTGGATTATTCAGATTACAGTCCTCATCTTGGATATTATTCACATAACGTTTCGGCAGATATAACCTGCGATGTGCATCTGGTCAAACTCGGGAATCTTTAAGTTAAACTCAGGAATCTGTACATAATTTCGAACGGAACAATTTATTTAATCCACGGGTTTAGCCTGCTCTCATTCGGTCAGCCATGACCGGGTAGACGTCTTAAGTAATTCGTAATTGTATTCTAAGTATCGCCCGTACTGGGGATAGAACCTTCAATCTCCGGAAGACAGTCGTTTTGAAAATGATAATTACTTAGCAGTTCTATCCGCTACGCAATAAGTTTGAATTCAACTGAGGTTACATCGGCCGAAACTTTGTGAGAATAATATCTATGATGAGAACAGTAGTCCGAATAATCTAAAAAATCGAAGTCATCAATTTTCATCTAAAAAATTCCGAAACATCAGAAAATCATAAATATCATAATCGAGTCAGAAGACAGAGTTTGGCGCCATTCGAGTCTCATTCTTCTCCATATATTTATGTTATGGCCTTTTATTATTCGTCAAAATGTGATAAGCAATAAACGATGCCTGCCTCGTTCTTGCCACAAATGCAGCCACTCCTAAATTCAAAATAAGAGAAAAGAAAAAAGAAAACCAATATGTCTAAAATTCTGACAGCAATGATATGAGTTTTGTACGTAGAGACGCCATCTTTATAAATGGACGGTATAATCAGTGTAAAAGCACCCAGTTTACATGGCGACTGCTTTTAGTTACAACTGGCACGACTATCTCGTCACTCTAGTTTCAACGACTTACATGGTCGCTCGTTTCAAATCTAATAACACTCTAAGCGGCACGCGCGTGTGATACATCTAATTAGGACGGATTGTACAGTGGAATCTTCGAAGTAGTTCGAACGTTCATTACCTCCGGTGTTAATGATATCAACTTGTTTTTCTCTCTTTGCTTCAGATTTTGCTACGTAGTTCAGTATTAATCTACGATCTACACTGTATCGATAAATAGACACTTGACGTCATGCCATTCGGGCAAAATAAATCGTTCCTTCTGATTGGCCAACATATAATAAAGGCAAGAGGTTAATATAGTTTGGGGCATTGGTTAGTGGGTATGTAAAAGGTAATTTAAAGAAGGCAATGCAATGTCGAGGTGTACCGATAAACACGCCTTCATATGCACGTTTGGTTTAAGGTTGAACACACATCTGAAGAAGGGGAATATTCTTTCCGAAATATCAAATTATACTTCCATCAAATCGAAAGATTGTAATATATATATATATATATATATATATATATATATATATATATATATATATATATATATATATATATATATATATATATATATTAAGAGAAAAGCTGTAACGCCAGGACACAGGGTCGCTAGTATATATATATATATATATATATATATATACATATATATATATATATATATATATATATATATATATATATGTATATATATATATATTATCTCTACGCTGATGATCATGGAAGGATGAAAAGTATACGTATGTAGATAAACAACTATTAATAATTATTTGGCGCCCCAATTTTAGGCTGGCCACTCTATTGAGTAGTATTAATACAGCCGTTAAAACCACAACTTTAATGCATGTTCTTTCATTAGTGTAACACTGTTGATGTGGACTGCCTATCGCGTCAGGTTGGCGTTATATGTTTTAAACCTCCACCGATTAATGTCGTTGTTATCTGTGGCCGCGTTGGATTCAAGTTTAAGACTTGGCTCGTGTTCCGGGGTTTCGAATCCTGCGACCCAATTGAATAATCATCTCTATACGGATGATTCCGGAAGGATGAAATGTATACGTATGTAAATGAACAAATATTTGTCCACTACAAAATAAATGCCTAACGAAAAGTATTGTTTACCAAGCCACAATATTTGCCAAAGAAAGACCGAAAAAAGTACTACGTGAGTATGACCTCCCTATATTTTAAAACCAGATATTACAACCACAACAATATATTTAAAAATACAAAAACGCCGAATTAGCATAGCACTAGACAACCATTATTGGGAGCTCAAAGAATGTCGACGCTAACCAATAATCGAATGGAAAACCATACGACAGTACATGTAGAAATTTAGACGACCCGTGTAGATTATGTCTGAATGAGAAATTTGAAATCCTAAACTTCAAAAACCCACAACAAAATCTATTAAAATGTAGAAGTGAAATAGCAAAACACGCTTACACAGAATAAAATTTACTTTAGGTTAGCAATACATAATAAATAAATAAGTAAATAAATAAGTGAACAAATAAATGAATGAAAAACTAAACTAAACTAAAACCTTAAATAGAAATACAAGCAAGTAACTGTTAAAATAAGGGCACACATTATTTCGAAACAACAAAGAAACAAGGATGGGACACCCTAAAATAAAACAGAACGATAGAATAGGAAATTAAATCGAACGAACCTTTGTTTGTGATAAGCCCAACGATTGGCTAATGGAGACATAAACTCGTGGGAGAGAATAACAAAGAATATGATTGGTTAACTAGCTTAACTAAACACTACGTGTATATATATATATATATATATATATATATATATATATATATATATATATATATATATATATATATATATATATAAACAACCGGCAACAGAAACTCCCTGCATAACCTGACGATTCCCTACATGGATGAAACGCAGCAGCCTCTACATAGCTTAATTACCATAAATATATTTTCATAACTTACTATATATATATATATATATATATATATATATATATATAAAAATATTATTGTTTATCAGCCCCCCTTCCCACAAGGGCTGGGCACTATCGAGTAGCTTTAATAACAAGCAGTACTAATAGCTATATGCGAGATCCGAACACCGGTTCGAAGGTCACTCTGAGCTGCCTGGTAAATGACGGCCATGTGTCGATATTTACAGTTAAAGTTATTCTACATTTACTAATTAATTTGCGATGGCCCTTTGGTTAAGATCACCGACTACGAATCAGTGGCGATTTGTGTTCGGGGTTCGCGCCCACCGACCGTTGAAAATTAGTTCCTAGACTGAAGATTGCGTTGGTATTTAAATATTTAATATTTATTTAAAAAAAAAAATATTATTGTATATATATATATATATATATATATGTATATGTATATATATATATATATATATATATATATATATATATATTCGAATATACATATATATATATATATATATATATATATATATATATAATTAACTTGTTACAAATATCCAGGAGGTATGAATCCGAAGGAAGTTGAAACCGGGTTTATGAGAGTGCTCAATGAAAATTCAGAGCAAAATATATATTTTTTGATTTTATTCCGTTAGTTGCGACAAAACAAGTTTTGTTTCATTGGCGCAAATAGCGACCAACTCATCGGGCTAGCGATGGAATTCAAATGGCATACGTTTTAACTTCACCTTAACGGGGGATTGAAAATTGAAAATACATTGGAGGGGGAGGGGGACAGAGTTGGGGCTTTGTCTATAACGGTGACATGGGACATGAGAGGGGAGGGGGGAGGACCCCAACAAGTCGTGTTTCAAATTATTGCGTGGGAGGGTTTCACGTGTTTGTGCTGTGATATATATATATATATATATATATATATATATATATATATATATATATATATATATATATATATATATTAATATTGTGTGTGTATTTAGGCGCAGCATATTTTCATTTAGGAAAACATTATTAAATAACACGGAGTGCTTTTGCTTGATAAGACTTTTTTATCTTTTCATTTTTCCGAATGGTCCATTAATTGTTTCTGTCAGATGTGTGTATGTAAGTACCGTGGGTATCTTGCTCCATTTTCTTTTCTTTTCCACAAGTACTTTCGACTTCATAGTTTAGTTTTGTATTACTATAACGGCTAATAATGCACAACTTTTAAAAAAACGTCTGTAATATTGAGATGTAACAGTTCTAAGAGCATGCAGAATTAAAAAATGTGATCGCTTAACTGCTAAGAATTTGATTACATTCTAAGCGCGTTTAAGATTCAAACGTATAATTTTTTAATGGTTAAGAATTTGGTAACGTTAATTACTATGCTAAACACTTTTAGATGTGACTAGTTTCATAATTTACATTGTTGTTTGTGGGGTGTTTTGTTTTTATGTAGAGGGCTTCAATAATTTTTAATCTTTTGATCTTGGTATCTTGGTGTTTTATTTTTGTATTGTTAACTAGTATGTGTCTATATTGAGAAGGTGGCAGTCATGTTTTTTTAGGTGTTGGCAAATGGAGCTAGTGTCTGAGAGATGTTAGTTGAGTCTTCGGGAAAGTGTTGTGGTAGTGAAACCGATGTAATAATTAATTTTACTTTCATTGCCGGAGATACATTCTCCCATGGGGCATTGATACTGATATATAACATTGGTTTTTCCTAATGTATGTTGGGTCTGAAAAGTGTTATTGTTAACTACATGTTTTCATTTTTTTTAAATTAATAATAAATTTTATTTCATTATCATAGTTTATGGGGAATATGTAGCAATGTATCATATTTTTAAGAGCCTTTTCATCCAATTCAATGTTCGAATGCATGCGGTTACAGTAGACTTGATTTATGTAGTGGAAATTAAGCTGACTATTATTAGTATTGTCTAAGTTTCTAATACAAAATGTTATTTGTTCTTCTACAATATGATTGGGAAATGGATTATTAATTAGGACTTACTTCATGTTTTTTAATTCGTTAAGGAATATTTTTTGGTTGAAGATATAAGATTTGCACGGTTTAATAGATGTTTAATCATTTCAATCTTATATTAAGATGGGCATTCGCTTCTATAACTTAAAATGCATGAATTAATAGAGGTAGGTTTTTATAGGGAGAAGTGATGAATGCGCCATTTTTAGAATCAATGAGAACATCTAAAACGGAAGCAGTCACATGAGAAATTATGGGACGGAAAGGGGAGTTAATTTTATAGATGTTTACAGTACCGTATCGGTAACCAAGTTTATACTCCCCAATTATTTTGGGGTAGTTAAGGCTATCGTTTACGGCATTATGTTTCACTACCACAGCATTTTCTCAGAAATTAAAAATTATTGAAGCTCTCTACATAAAAACTAAACATCTCACAATCAATAATGGAAATTACCAAACTAGTCATAACATTTTAAAGTATCTAACATAGTAATAAACAGTACCAAATTCTTAGCCATTAAGGAATTGTACGTTTGAATTTTGAACGCGCTTAGAACGTAATACAAATTCGTAGCAGTTAAGCAATAAAACATTTGAATTCTACATGATATTAGAACGTCATTACGCTCTCATGTAACATCTCAGTATTATAGACGCTCTTTTAAAAGTTGTAAATTACTTACTATTACAATAATAAAATAAACTCAAGAGTAAAGACATATTTAAAAAAACGCCAAGACTAACACCGCCTGAAGATGAGCTGACGGCTGAAATCGAAAGTACTCGCGAAAAAGGAAATAAATTAAAGCAAGAACCCCACGGAACTTACATACACCAATTTGACCGAAACACTAAATGGACCATTCGGAAAAATGAAAAAATAAAAAAACCTTTATCAAGTTAAAACACTCCGTATTATTTAATAATGTTTGTCTAAATACACACACACACACACACACACACATATATATATATATATATATATATATATATATATATATATATATATATATAATTATAAATAGTAGTTTTTATCTACATCCTTACTGGAATCGTCAGTGTAGAACATAATTATTCTCACCGGTCGCCAGATTCGAACCCCGGAACACGAGTTATATTTCAAACTCAAATTCCAACATCATAGCCTACACGGCCGTTGTCAACAACTCGGTAAATTAATGCTATTTAAATGCATCTATCGTAAACTGTTCGTCTATTAAAAGTAACATTGCATTGAAGCAAAGGGGGCGGATGTGCAAATAATAATCACTACAAAGCTCAGCCTATATTTGGGGAGGGGGGGGCGACAAATAATTACTGATATTATTTTTATTTTTTAATTTAAAATTTTTAATTCATTCATATTGTATGAATAAAAAAGGTGGAAACTGCAAAAACACATTCCACCATTATATTTCTTCAATTTCTTCAGTTCGTATTTATCCGTTACACCTCTGCATTGTATTGCCTTCTATATGTAATTACCTTTATATATAATAAATGAAGTTTGAGTGGAGAATACGACAGGATTTAAAAAAACTAAGAATAATATAAAAGCATTTTTTATACTAACGAGTGAACCAGATCGGATCTTTCGCAAAAGAGAACCGCCCACTCCCCCAAAGGCTACCTCTAACTCTTATCCTAACCCAAATCCCTGTCACGTAAAATCAGAGAAAATGCTGGGTGTAATAAAATGACGTTTTATTACTTACTCAAGAGGATGAACTTCATCCATGCCATTGTGTATTTGCATGAAAACATATTTTCTATTATATTACTGTCTCCACATAAATTCACACAAATAGCTTCCCATCAATCAGCGAAGCTTTTCACAGTAGCGTTTATTTTGAATTTTGTAAAGCTTAAACCTGACTATAATACTAAAATTAACCTAAGCTTAAACCTTAACACAACTGTTATGCAGTGATATTTATCTACCCTATGTTGGGAGTGGTAAAAATCTTTCAGAGACTATGAATTGAGTTACGACTAAGTGTTGTGGCAGTCATAATCATAACCCGACACGTGTTAAGACGAAACCTCACTTCAAATAGTTCTATGTTACATGATTAAATCAAGCAATCAAATACGTAGCTGTAACATAACGAAAGCTGTTGTTTGAAGGGAAAAGTGCGAGTGACATCTAAGGGTCAGAGGTGACTCCAGAACGAAAGTCGACAAAACTACGTGACATTCGGACGAAGATTTTCTATGTATTTACCGTCGACACTTCAAGAAGAGAAGATATGTCCAGGTCGCTGTCTCCAAATTCACGCACAAATGTATTGCATCTATTTATCTGTCTCTCTTTTCCGACACGCGCACGCAGAGAATCCAACGCTGGGATTTGTTACTGTGACTGTTTTTGATCTTTTAAATATATATTTCTATAAATTAACACCGGCGTGCGAGTGGTTTTGTGAGCAAGCGATTCAAAACTGTATAATGTTTTTCTACACGCATCTTTGAGTGAAATTAGAAAACCCACTCATATCTCATGACAAGTAAATTTTGTCGATCATACCAAAGTAAACAGCCGGGTCATATTTATACCTATAAATCAGACAAACAGAGTCTTTGGCATGATGTGCTAGTGTGCCCTTGTTCTCTGCCGGTGTAAGGTATAGTCCTGTGCAGTTCTAGGAGGTCCACCCTCCCAGGCTTTACCTTTTCGCCCTTTGAGAAGGGGTTAGTTTATTGCTAATCGCCTGATGCGCCCCTACCAAGAGGGCTGTCCATGCTGTATTTGTGCACTTCCTCTAGGGTGCCGGCTTTTCAAATCACGACCTGGTGTCTAATCTTCCCGCCGTGCGTAAGAGATGCAGAAAATACCAAAGTAAACATGTGATTGCAATTCATGCCTGCACTTAACATCAAAAGCATAGTACTTCTATGTAATATGTATCATCATGAAACTGTGATGTATTCTTCAAAACGTTAATCATGTTCTGTATGTTGAGTTGGCTTTAGAAACCGAGTTATATTGAGATTTTCGAGGGAGTAGAAGAGACTAGAATTTGGTATAAAGAAATCGCCAACGTTGGTGTAATCGATTTGCGATCAATTTTACGAGGTAATTCTGTGAGGCAGTCGGCTATTAATGTGGGAATTGGAAAGACCTTGGTAAAATAGAGCGCATTGTGCGTGGAAAATGAATTGACGCAGGGATGACGAAGAGTGTTTCGTTTGGTAAGATTGCATTGAGCTGATTTACTTCCCGGTGTTACTGTGCATGAAAAATTACATCAGGCAATTATTCTACAACTGGTCTACAACCCTGATAATGTACGGCCCTATGCAGCAACATCTACACCGGAAAAGCGATTGACGAGTAATAATCACCCATCTCTTAATTTTGTCGAAAATGTATCTGTATTCATACAAATTTAACTTTAAAAAATAACCATAAAAAATAATAATGGAAAAGAAAGGGTGGATAAAATAATTAAAATGAAAATTTATCTTGTTTATGATTAGAAAGAAGTTAATTTGTTTTATAAAAGTTCCCAGTGAAGAGAAGGAACAAAATGCACAGAGTAAGAAAATCAACTGCAGACAAATCAGATAGCTATGCCAAAATAGTTTTGAACAAAAAAATAGAAGCTAGAACAAGTAAGTACTTTTTAATGGCAATCGCTCCAACCAAGGCATGCAACCACTTGATGTAAGGCTCTTAAAAGAACGAACGATGATTATCGTAAAGAGAGAAGATGCCTATTGACCTTATTCTTGAAAAGACCAAAGCTATATGTTGGAGGCAAACGGTAAGCAGGAAGAAAATTCCACATGCCTACAGTTTTTTTAGAAAGAAGCTACTGGAATAGGAAGCTGTATTATAACGCGGTATAAAAATAGTAAATTGGTAAAGACCGCTAGACCAACGAGTCAACCGAGTTGAAACACAGGAAGAAAGAAATAGATCAAACAGTTCTAAAAACCACATGCCATTATGTTATTTATAGAAAAGATTGGGACTAGTAACATTACGTCTGTGATAGAGAGGGCGCAGAAAAAAAAGTGTGAGACTAAGCACATTTTAGATACGCTTTTGAACCTCATCAAAACCCCTAAAATGAGACAGAGATTCACTAGCATAAATATGACCAGAGGACCCCATACAAGGCCTGCTTATAGATGTGTAGATATAGAGAATAACCTCAGGTCTGTGAAAGTGTGTGGGGCGATAGAGACAGCTGATTAAGGAGAATCAAAAGAGTAAAGGATCTAATATATGAACGCCAAGAAAGATTTGATAAGAAAGAAACATCAAGAGTTGATTTCTCCTCAAGAACAGAGTCATCCATAAACATCTCAGAAAGAAAAGGGGCACGCCTACGATTGACAGTCTTCATGAAATTAAAAAAAAAGAATATAAAAACGTCAAGTATTTACAATATGTTTTTAACAGACGGAATTATCTGCTATAAAGAATGCTATACAGTCTTTTGATTAAAATCTTTGAAAGTAAATGACGAAGGAACTGAATGAAACGCGCCTGCCCGATTAGCATGAGTAAAAATTTGGCGTTCCAAAAAATTGATACTACTTCTTAAAAGAAAGCCTCAGTATTTCCGTTTATATTCAAATACTTATCAAAAGTAAGAGATAAACTTAAAAATATATATTGTAAATCTATATAAAGACAAAGCAGAAATTTAAATAGAGAAAAATAACGAATATTTATTTTAATGTTTTATATTGTTTGAATTTATATTTTCAAATGATCACGTGTTCAGTTCCTCAGAAATTTTATTCATTTAATTTTCCACAACCGTCGAGAATAGTTCGGCTTGAAGTGGTCTAGATAATTGATAGGTTTGACTTTTGGTTTATTTTACTTCAGTCGAAGTACTCAGAAACTAAAGGGCTTCTTCTTGGGGCTAACACATGATCTCTATATGAGATATATATATATATATATATATATATATATACATATATATTATAGTGTTCCATTGAAGTTCTCCTCTACCTCCCAAACGCTGAGCTTGTAAATAAGATATGAACATCAATTTTCCTCTCCCCAATTTACTAGTTAACTATGTCTGACCGAAATATGTCTGCAAATTTGTAGATAAATAATGTTTGTATAAATAAAAAAAGTTTATACCTGATATTATATATATAGAGAGAGAGAGAGAGAAAAGGGAGAGAAAGAGAGAGAAAAAAAGAGAGAGTGAATAATTAAAATAATTTTAAACACCTTATCAGTTTGACGAGATAATTGATTTTGCCTAAAATCGGGATCTTAAGACTGATTCATTCATTCATTTCTCATGAATCAAATTATTCTATTGCCGGCATTAGTTTCCCTGATATCTTTCTAGTTAAAGTTCTTTCTATAAATATATCCGGTACTTACACGAGGGACTATGTGAAGGTTGCCAACATCATATTTTTTCTGTCGAATAAACTGGGTTCGAACTTGGCACACCCAGTTTGTCAGTCCGTGTCGTTACAACTAAACCACCAATACTGATTGACTACACAAATCAGTATCAGTAGGGGTTTTACATTTAAGCTTAAAGTAGGGATTTCAATTTAAATTGGATTGGATTTTATGGCTGTTGATTCGTAAGTAGATCTTACTCACACATCTCTTCGTAACTACCGTAAATCATATATATATATATATATATATATATATATATATATATATATATATATATATATATATATATATATGTGTGTGTGTGTGTATAAATAAATATTAATTATTTATTACCCACAGACACAGATGTTTCATGCTTACGCAATCTTCAATGCAGGAACCTAATTCCCGACGGTCGGCGGGCGCGAACTCCGATCATAAATAACCACTGATTCGCAGACAAGAGACTTGCCAGATGGCCACCAGAAATTAGTTTGGAATTTAGGAGAAATTTAACTTTGTAAATACCAAGTCAGCGGGTATTCACAGCAAGCGGCGAGGAGTGATCAACAACAACAACAAATCGTGTTGGATCTCG
The DNA here is from genome assembly GCA_963556195.1 of Sepiola atlantica. Taxonomy (NCBI): domain Eukaryota; kingdom Metazoa; phylum Mollusca; class Cephalopoda; order Sepiida; family Sepiolidae; genus Sepiola; species Sepiola atlantica. The sequence continues at coordinate 23,605,080 of OY744526.1, read as the reverse complement.
CAAACCTTTGTGCGCCGTTTTGTTTGATGCTTAAGAAAAACAATAATAATTTATGTAATTTAAATCATATATCCGATTTAAATTTCATAAAAATAGGATATATGATAAATTGAAGGGGTTATGCCCTCATAGCTCCATTAGTGTTTCACTCAGAGAATGGAGAACCCTTCCATTCTCTTCCCCAGTAGATTTTACATACGGATACACTTTTAGATTTTATGTGTATTCTGTACAACACAAACATCACACAAACACACACATATACACATGAATTGAGTTTTTTTTTAACAGGCGTGAGTATAGTCCGAGTCCTAAGAAAATAAAAAAAGTCTTCATCGAGATGCTTCTTATCTATTCTGGAATGACCGAATGCTATTTAAAACAAATATAGTGTAATTTGTTTGTAACCCCATTACTTAAAAGAAAGAAAGCAGAAGATGAGACTGCAAAAAGAACGAGGCAAGCAAAGAAAAGAACGATAACTGAAGACAACCTGTCAATGTAAAAAAGTAAAAAAAAAGAGAGAAAGAAACGAAAAGTTTCTGAATGGAAAACAGCATTGTTCGTTGTAATTGTAATTGATATTACGGAATGGATTAATACATGACGCCATGTTTTAATTTCATTAGTTGTTTGCTTAGTGTTCGTCAACCCTATTTAGTTATTCTAGAGTAGGATTAAGGCCATTAACACGCCTTAAAGCGGAAATCGACTCGTATTTAGTTAGTAAAAGTATTATACATAAAAAAAATAATAGCAAGACATGAAAAAATGAAATAATGACCGTCAATTAATCCTCTAAAGATTATTTTCCCGGTGGACACTGGTGACAGTTGAAGTAGATTACAGTGTGTGAGTGAACATTACTTCAGCTTTCTGTATGTATGACTGTTTTAGGAGCGACGCGCAAGCCGGGAAAATCAGAAATAACTGAAAGTGAACGAAACGAACGAAACAAACGTATGTCTTCCGTAAACACGCATCAATTCTTGGCATAAAGCGTGAACTTAGCGGAATTCTATATATCGCTTGTGTTGACAGACCTATAATGACTGATGAAAAATAGGAATATCGAATATAGATGTCTGGTCGCTTTTATTCGATTTGACAAAACACGTTTTACGGATTACAACTAGAATTCACTGGGGACGATGCCAAAATCGTTCGGTCATATTGGAGAAGACGTAATGTAGTTGATGATGGAAGAAAATAAGCACTATATCTATCTATCTATATATCTATCTATATATATATGTATAAATATATGTATATATATATACATGTATATATATATATACATGTATATATATACATGTATATATATATACATGTATATATATATACATGTATATATATATATATATACATGTATATATATATATACATGTATATATATATATATACATGTATATATATATACATGTGTATATATATATACATGTATATATATACATGTATATATATATATACATGTATATACATGTGTATATATATATACATGTATATATATATATACATGTATATATATATACATGTATATATATACATGTATATATATACATGTGTATATATATATACATGTATATATATATATATATATATACATGTATATATATATACATGTATATATATATACATGTGTATATATATATATATATATATATATATATATATATATATATATATATATATATATATATATATATAGTAAGCTTCAGGGAATCTTCAGGCTAAAATGCATGCAGTTATTTTTGCCGGGTGTTTTTATATACAGTAAACCAATCAGATTATGTGTTAAATTTTAGCCTGAAGATTCCCCTCAGGATGAAACGCGGGAGCCTCTGTGTAGCTTAAATGTCATAAATATATTTTCATAGCTTACTATCTAGCTCTATTACATATCAAGCATTGTTGAAGTAAATACTGAAATTTGCAATCCTTATAAAATGTTATGTGGATACATGAAATAGTAATATATATATATATATATATATATATATATATATATATATATATATATATATATATATATATGAAGAAAAAGAGATGAAAAAAGGTAGTGAGATTGGGAAAAAGAGAAGAAAGAGATTTTTGTGAACTCTTTGGGGTGTTGCGCTATGATAAAAAGTCCAGCTGGTTAGTTTAATTGTAAAACTCACTACACCTGATGACATAAAGGGATCTAATACAATCAATATAGACATGTGGAAAAATAGACCGTGAAGAGACCTTACCACATCTTGTTAATTTTGTGAATCTTTGGGGATCTCTTATTTCAAATTTTGATCAATAATCTCTTCGAACTTCTGATGATAAAATAGTTATAAAATCGATAACAAAGAGTCTTAAGAAACCATAAAATTTCCTAACAATGGTAGTACCGAAACAAGTAACACAATATATATATATATATATATATATATATATATATATATATATATATATATATATATATATATAAAGTGTTTTAAGGTTCATATATTTTTTTAAGAAGCTTCTTAAAAAAAATATGAACCTTAAAACACTTATACCGATCACGTGCTCATTCACGATCTCATATTTGAAAGGTGGGAAACAACAACAAAAAAACCCTTTGGCCCGGCTGCAACAACAGAAGCCGGGAGGAAAAAAAAACTACATATCCGATGACATCAGGATATATGACACACCGATGAGGCCAAGTTTTGGCGAAATATCTGTATCACTTTAAACCCACAAAAAAATGGAAGTTTATAATAAAAAAAGAAGACAAAAAAATCGGTTTCGATTTTTTTTTCTTTTTTTTTTAAATTTGATATCGCATCTTTAATGCTTCAAAAGGTATTTATTTTACCTATTCCTTATTATATATATATATATATATATATATATATATATATATATATATATATATATATATATATATATATATTCTTCCCGAGAAAAGGATGAAACATTTGTATATGTGGATAAGAATTACAAATATTTATCATATCTTTTATAGTCACCTCGAGGTAGGATGAGCCGATTAAGAGAATACACAATAGGCTGTCAAATTAATGCTTATACAATGTTTTATCTAATTTGATTGCTGTGACAGCATACTAAATATCATCGCTTGTAAAGACATGAATAGGCTTAAATTATGTCGTCATCACATGTCTTTTGGGTTGCTGAATCTATAGAGAAGTTACAAACTTGCAAGTAGAAAGTTGCCTTGGGTCTGGGGTTTGAATCGTGCAAGCGGTAGAATAGTCATCCTCCACACTGATGATTCCTGAAGAAGTATCAAACACATGTGTATGTGGATAAGAATGAAAAACTATTATATATATATATATATATATATATATATATATATATATATATATATATATATATTTATATTACATATACATATATAATCTATACAATTAAATAATGTCGATGTTCCCCTTCAACTTCAGTCATTATAAAAAAAATAACGGACCACTTTATATGCCAAACTGTTCCACTATACAAATAGTTTAGGTATTCCTGGGTATGTTCAGAAAGTAGGCATTAGTTTCCAATCCTTTTAATATTTGTTATATTTCATCCGAGTTATCTGACTCTCACAAATAAACCTTCCAAAAAGAAAGTAGTTACATTTTTACCCACTTAAATTTTCTACTTTAACTGTTACCCAAAATCACCGGGTTCACTGCTTATAGAAGTGACATTCTGTTAACGCACCACTACACTGGGGAATATAATTTGGTTATTCCAGCTGCTCGGAACTTATAAGTTTCGTGTTATCGGATTATATATTAACGAATACATCCTCTCAGGTCATATTTCCGAGCACATGTAAGCACATTTACGACTTTGGTCTTTATCTCTACTTATAACTACTAGTAAGCGACTATAAACACGAAACATGCAATTATAAAGTTTTATAAACTCATTTAAATATGTATTACTTATTTTCGACGACGATATATTTTCTTATCTACTTTTCCTACTAACAGAAACAGGTCACAGTTACGTAGCTAGGAAGTTTCGAAGTGTGGTAATTCATGCTTTCGAAACAAAATAAACAGCGGGGTTTCTTCTCAGGTCGAATGAAGTAATTTTCTCCAAAAATAGTCTGTATTTGATCCTATGTTATTAAAAAATAATAAAATAATAATTACAACAAATATTTTTTAAATACTATTACGACTACACCTAAATGTTGGCTTGGCTTATTTGCCAGATAAAAAAATACATTTCCGGTTAAAATATCACTGTTTGCTTTTGTTTTGTTTAGCATATACCTTGTTGAAGTCTCTGATATCCGAAAAAATTATACATTGCCTTGGTCGAGAAAGATTTCTTCTTATGCGAAGAAATACAATATTTTGGGAGTATTCTGTTTGGATAGGTTTTAAAACTTATTTCACTTTCTATTAGTTAGTTTAGACAAATTATTTTAACATACTTTTTTAATAGCACAAATAGGTCACAGATACGTAGCTACGAAGTAAACATGTAAAAAATGATGCTCTCGAAACAAAATGAACAGTCGTTGTTTCTTTTCAGGTCGAATAAAATTATTTTCTTCGGGAACCCAATCACTCAAAAAACATCTGTCATTAAATATTTGATGCTTTAATTATGTCATTTTTTTTCAATATTTTATTTACTTGAATTTATTTAAAATTGAACGAATTATTAATTGCCCGAAAATATTTTTAAAAAAAAACACTATGCCCGCCAGCGATCAAAATGTGAAGTAATTGTAAAATTAAATGAAGTAATGTTGGATTAAATTGTTTGTCAGAAAAAAATACTTTTCCGATTAT
>OY744526.1:23550296-23592796 GCA_963556195.1 Sepiola atlantica | reverse complement strand
CAAAGTCTAAACCTAGTAACAAGTATGGCTTCGTTTTTATACCTTCTACTGGAAAGAAGTAATTTGCATATTTGTCGATTACTGTTAACTTAAGAGCACTTCTCTCTTTCTGTTATTTGGAAATTCATGGCGACTGTTAAATTTAGTGAGAGTTGACAACTTTTTACGCTTGACCCAACTCTGATCTACAAACCCCCCTTGGCGCAAAGGAATTTTCAGCATCAGTTAAAGGCGCGCCACACCAGAGACAATCATGAATTCACTTGACGAGCACCCCTCTATTGCCACAATTGTTGAAAACATCTTGAGCCTTCTCTCGATCTGCCACTATTGTTGAAAACGTCTTGAGCCTTCTCTCAATCTGCCACTATTATTGAAAACGTCTTGAGCCTTCTCTCGATCTGCCACTATTGTTAAAAACGTCTTGCGCCTTCTCTCGATTTGTCACTATTGTTGGAAACGTCTTGAGCCTTCTCTCGATCTGCCACTATTGTTGGAAACGTCTTGAGCCTTCTCTCGATCTGCCACTATTGTTGAAAACGTCTTGAGCTTTCTCTCGATCTGTCACTATTGTTGAAAACGTCTTAAGCCTTCTCTCGATCTGCCACTATTGTTGAAAACGTCTTGAGCCTTCTCTCGATCTGCCACTATTGTTGAAAACGTCTTGAGCCTTCTCTCGATCTGCCACTATTGTTGAAAACGTCTTGAGCCTTCTCTCGATCTGCCACTATTGTTGAAAACATCTTGAGCCGTCTCTCGATCTTCCACTATTGTTGAAAACATCTTGAGCTTTCTCTCGATCTTCCACCATTGTTGAAAATGTCTTGAGCCTTCTCTCGATCTACCACTATTGGTTAAGATGGCTTGAGCCATCTTTCGATCTGCAAAGTAAGCACAACATACGATTAAAATTCCTAATATTGTCATAGTGTTTTTTAAAGGACATTGTATTAATCAACTATTATTTGTTGTTATTCATTGAAAAATGTTCTATTCGTTATTTACTTGAAACACTTTTTAGGATGTTTATTGTACAGCTGACAGACTATAATTTATTTTTGATGTTTCGGCTGATGTAACCTCCGACCTTCTTCAGGTGTCTCTTGTCGAACACGGCACTATTTTTGCCGAACACTTCATTTGAATATTTACATATTTACATGTTAGAGTAATAAGTAGTAGGAATACACATGAAAAAACAAGAATAGATTTAAGACTCCTAAAATTCTTACTAGAATTGTCCGCAAGATTGAATCCTCGGTGTGGACGATACTTAGAATACTATTAAAAATTACTTAAGACTTGAAGAGTTCGAATGCAAAACGCGATAACTCCAATTAGTTTAAATTGCTACCTAAAACAATAAAATGTCGAATATATTAAATGTAGACTTTGACTAAAAGCTTATTTTGATTGAAATCAAAGAGAAATTATAGCGTTATCATATTATGTAAAATATGACTTTGGGGTATGTTCGAGTGTTCACGTGGAACAATTTTTGTAGTGATAGCTTCGTCATTTTGAGAATGGCGTTTATCGCGTTTTACAGTCGAAGTCTTCATTCTACTCCTAGATACCCCATCGAATTAAATAAAGGGTTCTGTTCGAAATTTCGCACAGATTCCCGAATTCAACATAAATATTTTATAGTTCGAGAAGACGCATCTAAAAAAAAAGTCGGAAGTTTCGTCGGCTGAAACGTTGTGAGAATAGCATCCAAGATTAAAACATAGTCCGAATAATACAAACAATACACAACCTCAACACTTTTTGTTATTTAATTCCGAAATCCCTACGAGAAACGATTGATACTATAGGTTCAAATAGAAGTCAGTATTTTTCCTATCGCTCTGAGAAAATGTAGGTGTATGCCCGTCTCACCCCTTTGATTAATGATGGGATGTTCTATATTCGTGTATATATATAAAGAGTGAATATTAAATAAATAAAACTTATCCTTAAGTTAGGTTCGCCATGCAGTTTTTATTACAGTGTATAACAGCTCCTCATTTCAAACAACAAGAAACCAAGAGTCATCAAGAAGATCAACTCAGCGCGATGAGAATAGGTTCATGCAGGATGTAAAAAAATAAATGTAAAAATGGTATTTTCCATGTAAACGGAAAGTAAGCAGATGAGTAGATAATAACATTAGAAGTAAAAAAAATTAAACTTAGAGCTACGTTTCAGGATGTGACGTTACACGATGGAGTCGCCATTAATATGTAATTCATAAGCTGATAAAATCTGTATCAACTTTACTAATCATTTTTTTTAAAACAAAAAACTTGAAAGAGAGACTGAGAAAGCGATTTCTCAGTCTCCCTGTCAATGGAGATGTAATCGATATAAGTTATTCGTTTTGGGAATTTTTATTTAATGCATTGCTCTGAATTTTTTCTAACAAGTCACATAAGGAAATATGCGCGATTACATACACATCGGTTGTACTGTGGACGAAGTTTTTGTTTTAAAAAAATGATTAATAAGGTGAATAAAGTGTTGTTCATTGGAAAGTAGCAACACATTGTTAATATATATATATATATATATATATATATATATTCTATAATATTTCTACATCTTCTGCCAGATCGATTCTAATCGAAATGAACCTAAATCATTATGATAACGGATAACTTTGAGTCTTTCTTCTTCTTCATCCTCCTCCTCTTCCTCCTCCTCCTCCTTCTTTGTTTAATTCCTTGCTGCCATTCATTTTAAATTACGGCTAATCTTCCTTCACAACTTTATTAACTTACAGCGTTTCCGATCGGCTTTTACATGCTAACGGTTGGTTTTTTCTTTCTATCTTTTCTTTTTCTTTTTAAACATTTCTTTCTTTCTTTCTCCCTTTCTACTGTTTATTACAGGTGACTATATTTTTTTTCAAATTGCGTTCTTTGTATACATTTGAAAACTTTTCTGTTTTTAATTAAAGTTCTGCTACCAACTGATGATGATTGTATTTTAACAATTGAAATATTTTGGTAGAACTATTCAATATGTGTTTTTGAGTTTATTTTTGCTAGTTGTTGATTTGCTTATCCTTTATTCCATTTTTATTTATTTATATATATATATATATATATATATATATATATATATATATATATATATATATATATATATATATATATATATATATCTGTTACCAAGCTTCACGGTAGGTATCTTTAGGTGGTTGAATGTTTCTCGAGACTACATTATTGGTTATTTACAGGTAGTTTAAATTTCATTAGTTAATTGAGTTCGTGCAAGAAGAATTTCCAGCCGTTAGTTCCCTTGTCTAGATACATTATACATTTTAACGAGCAATTTCTTCGAGCGGATTTCCTGCGCTCTTCGCCCTCTTTCTCTCTCTTTCACTATATTCTTTGCTCTCACCTTTTTCTTATTCACCCGCTTTCTCTAGTAAGTCTGTACGGCTCGATGTCATACAGTGTCACTTTGACTCAAGTATAACTCGCACAGGCTTACTCACAAATTTCATAGACTTCTGTATATTATAAATTCTCATTGCCCTCTCTTTAACTATATATATGGCGAAGTACTCTTCGCATGCGTTTTATCAAAAGTTAAACTTACGAACTAAAAATGCAAATGTGTGTATTCTTTAGTATCAGCTAAAGGGAAAAAACTCGTCTTAACAAACACAACGAAAAAATAATTTATTTTCTTACTTTATGTGCCTAGCGCCAGGCGGAATTTCAAAAGACAGAGATTCTTCACAAGGTCTCCCCACCTGTGGAACACATTACCGCAGGACTGCTTACAACTTGGTTGCGTTTTGTAATCAATCACAGTTCATCACAGTAATCAAAGCAGTTCATATATTAGTACTTCCATAGTGTCCCCCATTTTTCGGCTAGTAATCATTCACATCTCATAAACCATTACCCTCTATTGGCTTTTGGTCTTGATAAGTAGTAACAATTAAAATAAAAGTAAAATTTTTAATAAAAAATAATTTTCGTCAGAAATTAAATAAAATAAATCAGGTTCTGGGTTCGTACTGCACAGGTTCGCATTCATAAGAAATATAGATACAGGGTACTCCAAAAGTCTTTGGCACATATCATGTCCTCATATCTGTTGGACTATGAATGGTAGCAAGATGAAACTGGTACCATTTTAAAGTTAACAGACTATGAATGGTAGTAAGAAAAGTTAACAGACTATGAATGGTAGCAATATGAAACTGGTACCATTTTAAAGCTACATTTATTAAGATATTTTAGAAATGCTAATGATTTTTCCATATCTTTTCAGATCCAGTAATGGCGTTCACTCAACCAGAAAAGGCGTTTTGCGTTCTTGAATTTTCAAAAACTGAATCATGGACACGTGTTCAACATGCATTTCGCACAAAATTCCGAAAAGAGGCCATGTTCAAGAAAGCTGTCTGCGGACCATTTTACTTTTGAAATAGCAACAAAAGAATGAAAGATGATTAACGCAAAGGCAGGAGATGCACAAACAGAAATCGCAGGATGTGAGATCTAAAGATCTGGGAGGTCAGGGCATTAGAAAGCGATCATCTCACCTAAACCGTCCAATTCATCTGTCTGACAGTGTTGTGTTTCAGATACTGTCTAACCCTCAGGCATCAGTTTGGTGGCGCCCCATGCTGTTGGAAAATGAAGTCGTCAGCCCTTATTTACTCAACTTATCCATTAACAAATTTCCCAGCATGTCGACGTACGTGTCACCATTGACTGGCGCTCTAAATTATACTTTCGTTTCAGCATTTACTTAAAAAGTGCTCAATAATTGAGTAGAGCTTCGTAGTAGTATGAAATATAGTTAGTGGAATCAAGCTATACTGAAATGTTCGTCTTTTACCCATGTTCGTCTTTTACTCATAGAAAGAGATCTCAGTCTAATTTTAGCATTGGCTTCTTATCGGGTCGTCAGTTTTTTATATACTGTCTAAAGAATCGATTCGAATCCTATGCTAAAAATAGGTAATTTGATTAAACCCGTTAACTGAAAACATACAAGCAGTTTACTTAAATATTATTTTCAAATATAATCATATGAGGTGTCAATTTTGAATGTATAGTTTTCCTTTTTCTTTCTTCGTATTTCCATTTTAATATGAACAACTAAATGATAGACATACTTTTCGCCTGAGGAAATCTTAGTTTTAATAACTACAAATCAAAACATTGTCATGTCAGTGTCGCATCTGTACACCCCCCCCACACACACACACATACACACACACACACACACACACATATATATATATATATATATATATATATATATATATATATATATATATATGTATAAACTGGTCCTGACAATATTCCAATCATAGTACTTAAACAAAACTGAAACTGGAACTAGCTCCTATTTTGATGATACTGTTCAATCTTTGCTTAAAAGAATATGGTTCCCTTCACCTTTGAGAAATTAGTCAGTCTGCCCAGTTTTTTAAAATACTAACAATCGGTTATCTGCATCTCAGTACAGACCAATTAGTTGTCTGTGCGCCATGAGTGAGTTGTTTGATTTTGTGATGAATCGAGAAGTTGGCAATCACCTCAGCAGAAATAGCCTGCTCAGTGACAAACAAGATCAACAGCTGATGTGCTGACTGTGATATAACACAAGATCAGTTAATGTATAGACGGGGGTTTTTCTTCTAGAGAAATAGCTCTTGACATATCAAAGGCCTATGATAGGGTGTTGCATAAAGGTTTACTTCACAAGCTTGGACGCTATGGAATATCTGGAAATGTCCTCGTAAATATCAAATCATTCCTCTGGTAGGTTCATAAAATTAGTCGTTGATGGGCAGAAGTCTAAAGCACATAATATCAATGCAAGCGTGCCTCAGAAATCCATTCTGTGCCGAAACGTTTTTCTGATATTCATCAATGATGTCTCTAAACAATTTCTAAGATCACTTGTCGAAATTTATGCAAATGACACAACAATCTATAGCAACACTTCGAAAAGTATTTCTGATCAAGATCTTTCTGATTTTCTCTAATACGATCTGCAGCACGTAGTCCAATGGGGGAAAGGGTGGCTTGTTGCTTTTAATGAGTATAAAACCAAGCTTCTCTTTTTCGCCACCAACGCTCGGATCCTTATTTTGCCCAGATTTAAATAAATGGCTTCTACCTTGAAGAAGCCTCCTGCTATAAGTTCTTAGGACCTACTTTACTTCAGACTTGCAATGGAAGACTTACATCAAATCCGTTATTATGGTTGCTGGAATAATGGTTGGATCATTCTATCGCTCCATAATGTATCTCACGCCTGACGCAGTCCTCTACCTGTATAAGAGTCAAATACATTTTAAGATAAAGTAGCGTTGCCACATCTGGGGGTGCAGCTTTAAACATCCTTCTCTGGCTTGACAGAGTACAAAACCGACTTAGAAATCTAGTGTCTATATCCTTTTATATTTCTGACAGCCACTTTCTCACCAAAAATATGTTGCTTGTGTGTCTCTCTACTCTATCGTTATTTTAATGGTAGCTGTTCAACTGGGTTCCAATCTATGGTCCTCCCTGTAAAAAGTTCACAACAAAAACTCGTCTCTCTAAAACCACTGTCAATAATTTACTTTGATTCCTTCTGTGTACTTAAAACAAAATGGAGTTTCTATCAGAGGAGTTTCCTGCCTAGAACTACCAGTATTTGGAACACAATACCGCGGGCTGTTTCCTAGCTTGCTACAACACCGTCGTTGTCTAGTTCAATATAAACAAATTCTTGTTGACTCGTCTTTTTAGATAATAAAATTCTGCCCAATTTCAACCATCGTTACAAATCTTCAAGGTGTTGTCTTACCTTCCACCTGACACACTCAATATCCCTTTATATTCGAGTTGCCTTTTAGCATTGATAAGTGGTGACACTATAGTATCTCTCTCTCACTATATATATATATATATATATATATATATATATATATATATATATATATATAGTGTTATAATGGAATAATTCCAGGAAGAAATCCGGGTAAGAGAGCTCAATGTGGTAAACAGAGCAATAATAACGTAAAATATAATAACACGAAATTACATGATACACCGTCATATTCGCTGAAAAATATACCTTTTCCCAGCCTACATAGCTTCACGTTCTCTCTTATGGACAGAATAACGGACTTTACCAACAGACTAAGATGGAAAGCGTATTTCTTTTTAAAGAATGAGGATTCTAATTACAAGGAAACCTTTACTTTCAGGTCACAGAATACCTGTAAACCCATCGAGGCTTTGAGGTCTTTTGAGACTGATCTTTTCGACCTAGTCAAAAGAATTAAGTTCAGAAGATATTCAAACCAATTTCAGTCCACTCTGAAGAAAGACATCGCAGAGATCAAGAAGTCGAACAAAATTTGGGTGAAGGCTGATAAGTCAGCGAATATTTACAAGATGTGCCCATCCGAGTATAAAAAAACTATTCTGGAAAAAATCTGTAATAATTACAGAAAAGATACCCACGACACTGAAAGGATAATTAATGAGGAAACCAAGGACTTTGCGTCCGGGCTGGACATCGAGGATAGAGTGGGGAAAATCGATAACAAAGACGCATACATACTAATCAAGGACCACAAGAAAAATTTCCACATTAAAAAACAAGCTAGATTGATCAACTCTACAAAATCGGAACTCGGCCATGTATCTAGGGAGTTCCTCAAGAATATCATTAAAGTAACTCTGGAGGCTACCAAATTCAACCTTTGGAAGGATTCTTCGGATACCATCAAATGGTTTATATCAATTGAAAATAAGAGGAATGCCTCCTTTATACAATTCGATATTATGGAATTTTACCCCTCGATTTCCAAGGAGTTACTTACGAACAGCATTAACTATGCTAGGAATTTCGTGGATATATCCGATGAACAGGTAAGAATAATTATGGCATGTCGCAGATCCATCCTTACAAGCAACCACGAAACATGGATTAAATTAAACAACAACAGCTTCGATGTTCCGATGGGTGCCTTTGACTCAGCACAGATTGCCGATCTGGTGGGCATATTTATAATGTACACACTCAGCAGAATTGTAGAGCCTAATTTAGTTGGTTTATACAGGGATGATGGACTAATTATCATCCCTAATAGTGACGGCCCCATGGTATCCAAAATACATAAAAAAATAATAAGAGCCTTCAAATACCTAGGATTTAAAATAGACATAACCCCAAATTGTAAAGAAGTTAACTATCTAGACATTACACTAGACTTAAAAAAGGGGACTTACAAACCCTTCAACAAAGATAATCACACACCATCATATATCAATATTAGATCTAATCACCCGAACTGCATAATCAAACAAGTACCTAAAACGATTAATACTAGAATCAATAAACTTTCGGCGAACAAGGAAATTTTTGAAACAAACAAACATTTATACAATAGAGCGCTAGAAAAAAGTGGATATAGCGATAAACTCAAATATATCAAGAAAGAAAATAAAAATAAATCCAGGAATAGAGGCCGTAAAATAACATGGTTCAATCCTCCATACTGCCAACTATCTAACATCAACATCGGGAAAGTATTCTTGAACCTAGTAGATAAGCATTTTAGCATGAATAATCCACTCAGAAAGATATTTAATAGAAAAACCATAAAAATTAGTTACTCTTGTACCAAAAACATGGATAAAATAATCAGCACCCATAATCGTAAATTACTAAACAATTCTAATAAAAATAAGGTTACAGTAGATAAATGTAATTGCCAAGTTAAAGAGAACTGCCCACTGGACGGTAACTGTAAAGTTGAGTGTGTGGTGTATAAGGCCACTATTCATCCGGAAGATAATAACAGGGACAATAAAGTCTACATCGGCATCTCCGCGGGTAACTGGAAACAACGCTTTTATGACCACAAACACTCTTTTAACAACCCAGATCTCAAGAACAAAACAGAATTAGCGAAACAATGGTGGCTTCTGAAAAATGAGAACCGGTCCCCGGTGGTTTCGTGGTCAATACTATGCTTTTCGGATATCCCAAATGGATTTAGGCAGAGATGCAATTTATGTTTAGAGGAGAAAATAAGAATCCTAAAATACGACCGCAATAATCTTTTGAACAAACGTGATGAATTGATGGCGAAATGCAGACATAAATGCAAATTTAAAATTACCAATATCTAACAATCTGATAGACCTCTAGACTTGTAACAGTTAGATACCAAATAGATCAGTTACGGTAAACCCCCATAAATATTTACATTAATATCTGTTATGAACATATAATTACTGACCTGGTGACATTAGTTATAGTTGTTTTTCGGATGTATGCATATACGAGGGTACCTTAAGATATTCGTGTATTCAGTGTACTTATTTGAAATAAGATAGCATTATATTTGCTATGTATGCATGCGCGTGCGGATGCGCGTGTATGCGGGCATTAGTGTATATGTATGTATGATAAAAATTAGGAACGTATATATAAGTACATTTGTTTTTGTATGTATATATATGTGTACATGCATGCTTGTGTCTGTGTATGTGCTAGCATGTATGTGGGTGTGTGTATGTGTGTGTGTGTATGTATGTACTGCATATTTGCCTTATCAATGTGTGCGTATGTTTAATTAAACTCTTACCCCGGTTATTAAAACTTTCCAGGCCGTATGTATTATTTTACTTATGGGTATGTATATGCAATTTAAAACTTTCCAGGCCGTATATATTATTTTGTATATATATATATGTGTATATGGGTATATATGTGTATACATGGGTGCAGGTGTATGTGTGCATGTATGGGCATGTGCGAGTATATGAGTATAGGTATGTGTGTACGTATGCGTATAACTGAGTAAGTATATAGGTATGTGTACGGGTGTGCATTTGTGTATGTCTATGTATACATATATATGTATCTCTACTTTGCACATCTGTGGCTATGTGTGCATGTGCGTATATAGGTGTGTATAGGTATACGTGTGTATGTGTGTGTATGTGCATATGTTTGTGTGTGTGTGTGTGTGTGTAGGTAGGCATTCATTTAGTAGGGATGTTCTTTAATGAATACTTAAAGACGAAACTCATTTATCTTCGATGTCTTAAAAAAATTTTAATTCAAGGTAGTAGGTACGGGGGTATATATGTATGTATGTGTGGGTGCGTGTGTATGTATGTGTATATATATATATGTATATGTGTGTATGTGTGTATATATATATGTGTGTGTAGATGTAAGTATATATGTATGTGTGTGTATATGTATGTATACATGTGTGTGCGTGTAGAGATGGATGTGTATGTATATAGGGATGTATGCAGATGTTATTTACTTAAAATAAGATAGCGAATTAAATTAAGTGTATAATATTATCACTAGACAATATTAGATTAGAATTAATTATAGGCTTCCATAGATTATAAACTAATGTAAGATGAATTTGTGAAAATCAGAGTATTCTTAATTTTCAAATTAATTTTGACGCGCGAATCTAGATGAAATTAGGGCACGAGAAGTGTCAACCAGCCGATGACACTAGACTTTCTCGTTTCGTTTGCCGGGTAAAAAATCTCGTTGGCCTTGGTAAGCTGAATTTCGGGCTAGCCAAAAATTGTGTGTGTGTGATGTTAAGAATAGGTATATGTGTGCGTATGTATGGAGGCGTATGTCACCAGGTCGGATATGAAGAATATGTGCGCTTAACCCAGACGTTATTATTTAATAAAAATAAACAAAAAAAACCATAAGATCTCCTTAGATTAATTTAGTTAAATATAAGATGTTAATTTCTACTCGCTCTATGTTGGGTGTTCAAACCGGCTGCTACCACCACTCCCTCTGATTGTGTTTGAAGTGCCGAGGATGAATTCAATTTTCTATCAGTATCAAAAATGTAATTGTTAAGTTGGATGCTTGAATAAAACCGCAAGGTTGAAATAAATTATTGCATCGACAATCATGTAATTTCGTGTTATTATATTTTACGTTATATATATATATATATATATATATATATATATATAGGTAAGGAGGTCATTTTTTAATAACAAAATAAGTTAGCAAAACATTAATCTGGAACAAAACTTAGATCTAATATACGGAACGTTTTTGTTATTGTGTTTTAAGGGAAGTGGTGTCTGATCAACTCTGCTGGGAAGACATGAGATAAAATACTGTTTTGCTTTGAAATTCTCGAAACAGTTTTTCATGGTAAACAACTGATGGTCGCTTAAATAATGTTAAGACTAGCGTGAATTCTTGGACGCAAACTAATATAGTCACTGTAAAAAGTAAATTTACTTTCAAGAAAAGTGATTTACCACCGTACGACTTGCGACTAATTTTTTTTTTAATATAGTTTTAATGGTTGAAAAACTTCCGAGACTATATATATATATATATATATATATATAGAGAGAGAGATACATATATATATATATATATATATATATATATATATATATTTATATATATATATATATATATATATTTATATATATATATATATATATTGTAAAACGCAATGGTTGTTCGATGAATGGCTGTTCCAAATGTTTATTGTACTAAAGTCTGACTTTTGTAATTTTGTTTGAAAGTTCTGATTCAATGGAATATGCTCGAATATATATATATATATATATATATATTTATATATATATATATATATATATATATATAGAGAGAGAGAGAGAGAGAGAGAGAGAACATGAGAGAAAAAGAAAATGTGGGAGAAAGGGTAGAACGTTTCTGTTTCATTAATGTATTGGAATATATAATTGATGATATATGCTCATCCGATAACATATTCGTTGGTTGTGGTCACTTTTATTTATTTTGTCAGATGTTATTCAAAGTCATTATCAAAACTTTGCGTCAGTTCGTCTTTCTGTCTTTATTTATTCATTGATTTTCTTTGTGTTATTATATTACTTTGTTTCGAGCCATTACAGCCTCGCTTTCAATATACTTCCATGCATTGTTCTTCCGACTGGCTTTTTATTGTGTATTGTTTCATATATGTTTTCGCATTTTACGTTGAGCGAGCATGTTTTGTCTGAATATACAACGAATACGCATGAATATTTGTGGATGAGCGAAACGCTTTCATCCAAAACACAGTATCATACGTTAGCACATACAAAAGTCAATACTTACAAGATAATGAGATATTGAAACTATTCGTACGTATCTTTGAATTACAACTGAATTAATCAACGTATGTTTCTCTAAGGTATTTTTCTATGTATTTTAATAACACAAAATATATGCTAAACTATTTCTTGGTTTAGAGATTGAGTTATATGTGAAAGATATAAATTTAATTTATTTAATTAGCCTCAATTTGCAACTAACTCACTTAGTAACGTATATCTTTATAAGTGTATGTCCATCACCATACGCTGTTAAGGCCCCGCATTTATTTTATACCGATCCTATCACCCTCAATGATTTTACTCTGTCTGCCTGTCTCTCTGTCTGGCTGTTGCTCCTCTCTCTCTCTCTCTCCCCCTCTCTCTCTCTCTTCCTCTGAACAGTCGAATGTAATAAAAATAGGAAATAATAAAAAGAATGAGAAGTACCATTCTAAACAAAACGGAATTATAACTCATATCGGAAAAATATTTAACTCGTTTCCGAGAAGGAAAGAGGGAAAATGTAGATAGATAGATAGACATATATATATATATATATATATATATATATATATATAGATAGATAGATAGATAGATAGATAGATAGAGAGAGAGAGAGAAAAAGAGAGAGTAAGAGAGATAGAGAGAGAGGAGAAGGCGAGAGAGCATACGGCGATTCCTTTGAGATCCTGTCTTTTCATTTTTTTATATTTAAATGGTTTTGCAAACTCATTTTTTCATGATAAAAAAAATCTAACCATAGCTGAATGGATGACCCAACGGATCATATTTTTCTAGTATAACTATATAACTTTAATCTTAATTGTTCATTTGCCGATTGAATGTTATCGATGGTAGAACGAATTGCAACAAAGATGAAAAATATAGGAGGGGTGTAGTAGGAGTTATTTGGGGAAGAATAGACAAGATGTCACAGGAGCGTAAAGGGGGCACAAGAGGATCACGCAAATAAAGAAGAAAGCGAAAAGACTACAAAAGTAGAGGCATCAGTGTGAAGAAGACGACGTAAATAAAGAAACAAACGTAAATAATCAAGGACTTCAAAATTTCAATTACAAATGATAAAGTAGGTGACAGCAACACTCGTCGGCTTTCTAGTATTACTATAAATATGTATAACTATAAATATGTATAACTATAAATATGTATAACTATAAATATGTATAACTATAAATACATTCGTAGCCAGCGTAATTGCAATAATAATAATACATCCTTTGGAATTTGCTTTTTTGTTAAAAGTAATATTTTCTGAAAAAAATTTACAATTGTTCTAAGAATTAGAACATCAAGTCAAGTATGGCGTACGATCGTTTCCAAAACATTTTGGAAATACTTTAATTTATTTTATTTTATGAATCAATCAAGCTAATCCAAAACGTATCTTCATCAGCGCATTAAGCAACACGTCTTACAGGAAGTCAAAGAAAAAAAGAAAAAGTTCGTCGTAGAGAAACATCTATTGACACAGAGACAAATAATAGAAAAATGATAAGTTACAAATATAAAATAAAAATAAAATTAAAATAAAAAAATAATGATAATGATAATGAAATGAAAAAATAAATAAAAATTATAACAATAAAATATAAAAAAAAAAAATAAAATAAAAAAAAATAAAGAATGAACTAGTAAACTAATAAAATACAAAATAAAATAAAAATAAATATGAAATGAAAATAAAAATTAAAATTACAAAATAAAAATATAAGATAAAATAAATAAATGAAATAATTTAAATTAAAATTAAAATAAAAATTAAATAGGAATTACACAACATAAAAATAAAAATAAAATATGGAAAAAAAAGTTTAGAAAACAAAGGTTGAATATTATCAAGACTCCTTTTACAAAGGTTGTTTTAAGAAAATATCCCGCAAGAGGATGTGCAGGGCAAGAAGGGAGGAGATAGAGCACAGGAGGAGATATGGAAAAAGATAATCTTTAGGGGGAGAAAAATCACCTTATAAAAAATTATTTGGGGAAAGAGGCAGGAGTGACCAGGGAATATGGAGTGTAATAAAATAAGAATTTAGTTGAAACTATACTAACAGCACTGCACACATAAGTGCATGAGTACATATGAGATATGAGGGAGGAGAAAACGTTTCTTATTAATCTCACTGGTGTGTAAGGAGAAGAGAACCAGCTTTACAAGAAATAAATATTATCTATTTTCCATTGTGCTTCTATACCGATTCCGCATTCAAATACAAAACCCAAACTGGAATGACATTAGATGTGGAGTATTCCAGGAAATATTGTAATTAGACTGCGGCCGTTAAGGAAGTGTTTGGAGAAAATCGAAGCAAAGAGAATCTGTGTTTCAATAATACATACTGTAAAAATGTCAAAATTCACCATGCACTTTGTAAATTGTAAGTATATATATATATATATATATATATATATATATATATATATATATATATATATATATATATATATATATATATATATATATATATATATATATATATATATATATATATAAATTAATCTGACGCAAAAAATAGATTTCATGTATGGAATACTTTTGTTCTTATTTTTTAGGGAGGTGGTGTCTGATGAACATAAAATACTGTTTTGCTTTTAACTTCCTGAAACAGTTTTCCATGGTAAAAAAACTGATGCTCCCTACAATAATATAAAGACATGCGTAAATTCTTGGAAGCATAGTAATGCAGTGATTGTAACCGATTAATTGACTTACAAGGAAAGACTCGGGACTGAAGTATTTTACATATAGCTTTAATAATTAAAAAACTTTCAAGAATATATATACATATATGTTTATATATATACATATATGTTTATATATATACATATATGTTTATATATATATATATATATATATATATATATATATATATGTTACAGTACTGTAGGGCCCCATTATGCAAGGCACAGTAGGTTAACTAGTATCAAATAGCTAATTTTGTTATTGAAAAATAGGTTTTGTTTCTGGACTCAGAAGTGAGTTCAGAGAAGAGTTTGATCCAAGAATAGTCATAATAAATTTAGACACCTGACGTGACCTTTGAGTCAGAGATCAGAGTGAGTCGTTTTTGTCCCCATCTCGTGCGTGGGAATGATGATTACGTCACCACGGAGAACAAGAACTTAGCTTTTTAGAATCAGTTCGCCATGGGAGTTCGAAACGACAACGTCGTTTCGGAAAAGCGAGCGAAGTTTTCCCAAGAATGTAATCGCTCGCGATAAGGGCTCTATTTAAAAGAGATCACCATGGAAGCTTGTGGCGAGCGCATGAGGTAGCTCTCGAATGCAAGAGTTGAGGTGTGAATCGAAGAGATATGGGCCAAAGCTACTAAGAAAAACTAACAGCGTCTAACGTCCCACACAGTACGAACTTAGGAAGATGTGAATGAAGAACCAATAATGGAAACCCCTCCACTCGAATGAAAGCATGAAATAAAAAGAACAAAAGAAATCTCTCAGAAAATCCGACTTCGAGTGTCTTTGTCCTCCGCTTAAAGATAGAGTTTGCCCACAAAAACAGGTGCCGCGCGGCGATCACAGCCAGTAACAAGATGAGGGCCAGCGACGAACGAGAACTACAAAGGTAACTTTCTTATAATGTAAAATATCTGGAAACTGTGTTTCAAAGTGACTGTTGGACTCTTGAAAAATGTGTTTAGAAATCTGTTTAAATGACTCTTAAGAAAAGTGTGTTTAAGGTCCCTGTTGAAAAATGACTCTCCAAAATGTGTTAAAATTATTGAGAAACATGTTTGCTTAAAGAATGACTATGAAAGTGTTTATGAAAATTGTATCATCAGAAGTATTAAGAAAAAAGATTGAAATCACTATTAATCCTCTCGTGAACATTTCGCGTTGTTTTCGGCCGGAGAGGATGTAATAGCGAACTGTGAGGTGGTTTTGGAGAAATGCCTCAGTCGGAAGGATTTCTGCCTGTAGTAATAAATAAGCTCTCTCCCCCCCTTCGCTTCTCGTGACGTTTGATTTCAGTAGTTATGCAACATAGATGCTTCTTTTTGGTGCTTAGTGACCAGCTGTTTCGACATGGAACAGATTGAATTCGAACCATGGGTACTAACAACGTTTGCGGTCTAAAATAAAATATTAAATATTAAAAAAAAAAATTTAAAAAAAAACACGTTCGGTCCGATAAGATAAAGGGAAAAAGAAAGAGAGAGAGGCAGAGACGGACGGAGTCGGAGACAGAGAAAAAGTGATATGCCGATGAGTAAAATGATTTAGTAAAAAAAAAAAAAAAGACAGAAAAAACACGATTGGATTTTTAAGGTAACAAAACCTTAAGGAAGAATAGGTTGTGGTTTTCATTCATGTGTTAATTTGTGTTTTAAATGTGTTTTTTTTATTTTACATATATGTTGTGGGTGGCGTTTGATGCAGAAAAAAATTAGAGAGAGGATAAAAGTGAGAGTGATGAGTTATACGTTGGTAGAGAGAGAGACAGTGTAAAAGAAAGAGGAAATAAATATGAGATGGAAAGAGAAAAAAAAAAGTGAGAGAAAGGGAGAAGGAATGTGAAAAAAAAAAGAGTGCGTGAGAGGCACATGTGCTGACTGGTGCCGCATAGTGTTTTGTCTACGAATCCTGTTTTGTTTCGGGACGGACATGAGTAAAAAAAAAAATGTTTTCAGTTGTTTGGTTGAAACATGGTTGGACTTTGAGGTAACGGAACTTTATAAGAAAAAGCGTCGGCGCAGAGATTTCATGTCAGGAAGAGAGAGAGGGAAAGGACTGCGTGCGAACAGCCATCGGGGTCGCCTGATGTCGCCCCGGGATAATTGTCTTTGTTTTTTTGTTCAATTGAATTGTATTGCATGAAATTGTTTTTTTTTTTTAATATAATATTGTACTGCATAATTTGTAATTGTATTGTGGAGAGGGTTTGCCATTAATTCATTGGTTCGACTTTTATTTTTTTTATTATTGTTGTTTTTGAATGAATTTTGGAGAAGTTTAGTCGGTTAAGTGAAAATGCTATACCAGTTACGTAAAAGATTTTTAAAAAAAAAGGCAGATAATTTAATGGGTATAAGTTTGGGTCAGCCGGGCGATTTGAGTTGATTAGGTTCGGGCAGCTGGCGGCAGCTAGAGTTGGTTTGGGTAGGATCTCGGAAACCCTTGGACAGGGTTGATTTTATCGGGAAGAATCCCCGTGTACAGAGTATGTACAGGCTTGGAAAGTCAATGAGGGATTCCCGGCGTTTGCTCGTATGCTCTCTTTTATAGAGTAACCATGGGTTAGTGGCGAGGCTTGTGGTAAAGCCTGCATACGTTAAAATTGCGAACGGGAGAATGACGGTGGTATGGTCATTCTGTGGGACCACGAGAAAGGACGGTGGTCAGTTATGGAAATTGTTGTTTTTGTGACCCAGGTGTGCCCAACTGCGCCGATAGAGTGTGTGAAAGTTGTGTAAAATGTTAAGCTTTGAAATTGTGGTCCCATTTTTTTGTGGATTTTGGATGTTTGCCGACGAGTGTGCTGCGAAGATACCCCGCCCTCTTACCGCATAGATAGGGACACGGGAAGGGAACGCATGGAATTGGTGTCTGCTCAACACCAGTGGGGATGGAGTTAAGCTGGGGTGTGGTGTGACTCGGGTGCGCGCGTCGGGGCGGATAGAACCATGGGGATCGATTTTTAAAAAAGGAGGTACCGGGTGTTAATTGGATTTAATTATAAGATTATAGGTTGGGCCTAGTTTGTGGTCATTCGGCGTGTTCCGGGAGCAGAGATGATTCGATGTGACATTTCGCCCAATACCGTATCGACTAGATAGATCTATGGGATGGGGTCCTCGACGTTTAATGAACAGGGTTGGGAGTTAGAAACTGGGTGTTTGTTCGCTGTCATTCGCGACGGGAGCACGGGCGTGTCAGAAATGTATGGTCCATATATAGCAAGCAGCATAGCGACGGTACCTTCAGTAAGCTTCGAGGCTGACCATTAGAGAATAGGTTAATGAAGGGTTTTTTTTTCTGTTTTTTGTTCCCCTATTTCGCGAGAATAAAACGCGCAGTTAGTTTTAATCGGTTATGTGCCGACCGTTTGTTGAAGTTATCTAAGAAAGTGATGGTGGCCCGAAAGTGTAACATACCGGGAATTTTTGGGAGGTGGTCGAGCACGGAGAACGTGTGTCAGCAAGAACGAATTTATGTGGTAGATTTTGCAGGAGATATAGGCGAGAAACGCCTGATGTTGATTTATGACAGGGGATGGCTTTTTTTAGCCGGTAACGACCGTAGGGAGCAAACTCTCCCACATCCCGGAAACATTGTCATGTGGTGCCGAAGGAAATTCCGGCAGGGGTGAAATGATGGTAACCCCAGGAGTGCTCAGGCTCGGATTTTTACCAGTCCCAGGGAGGGTTTTTTTTTTTAAAAAAAAGAGAAAATCTTGGGATTTTTTGTTTTTTTTGTTTATAGGGAAGGAAGGAGTGTTACAGTACTGTAGGGCCCCATTATGCAAGGCACAGTAGGTTAACTAGTATCAAATAGCTAATTTTGTTATTGAAAAATAGGTTTTGTTTCTGGACTCAGAAGTGAGTTCAGAGAAGAGTTTGATCCAAGAATAGTCATAATAAATTTAGACACCTGACGTGACCTTTGAGTCAGAGATCAGAGTGAGTCGTTTTGTCCCCATCTCGTGCGTGGGAATGATGATTACGTCACCACGGAGAACAAGAACTTAGCTTTTTAGAATCAGTTCGCCATGGGAGTTCGAAACGACAACGTCGTTTCGGAAAAGCGAGCGAAGTTTTCCCAAGAATGTAATCGCTCGCGATAAGGGCTGTATCTAAAAGAGATCACCATGGAAGCTTGTGGCGAGCGCATGAGGTAGCTCTCGAATGCAAGAGTTGAGGTGTGAATCGAAGAGATATGGGCCAAAGCTACTAAGAAAAACTAACAGCGTCTAACGTCCCACACAGTACGAACTTAGGAAGATGTGAATGAAGAACCAATAATGGAAACCCCTCCACTCGAATGAAAGCATGAAATAAAAAGAACAAAAGAAATCTCTCAGAAAATCCGACTTCGAGTGTCTTTGTCCTCCGCTTAAAGATAGAGTTTGCCCACAAAAACAGGTGCCGCGCGGCGATCACAGCCAGTAACAAGATGAGGGCCAGCGACGAACGAGAACTACAAAGGTAACTTTCTTATAATGTAAAATATCTGGAAACTGTGTTTCAAAGTGACTGTTGGACTCTTGAAAAATGTGTTTAGAAATCTGTTTAAATGACTCTTAAGAAAAGTGTGTTTAAGGTCCCTGTTGAAAAATGACTCTCCAAAATGTGTTAAAATTATTGAGAAACATGTTTGCTTAAAGAATGACTATGAAAGTGTCTATGAAAATTGTATCATCAGAAGTATTAAGAAAAAAGATTGAAATCACTATTAATCCTCTCGTGAACATTTCGCGTTGTTTTCGGCCGGAGAGGATGTAATAGCGAACTGTGAGGTGGTTTTGGAGAAATGCCTCAGTCGGAAGGATTTCTGCCTGTAGTAATAAATAAGCTCTCTCCCCCCCTTCGCTTCTCGTGACGTTTAATTTCAGTGGTTATGCAACATATATATATATATATATATATATATATATATATATATATATATATATATATATATATACGAGTATGTATCAGAAGAATACCCGTTCTATGATTGGTAAAATAAATTCTCGTGAAAGAGTTTATGTCTTTTAAGAAATATTAAAATCAAGATATACTACTACAAAAGTTTATCTCTGAAAACCATTAAATTATTCGAGAAAATACTTAAAATGTAAGGCATCAACTTAAGAAGAAATTGAAATGAAAGGTTTCTTGATTAATTGGTAAGTGACGACTATATATCAAATTGAACGCAACTCTGAAATAAGATATTGTGATCATATTATGACCCATAAAAGCCCTTTAAAATACTCCATAGAAATTTAAATTTCTTGAATGCTTTATTAATTGATGCATAATACACACTATTAAAATATCAAAATTCACCATGCACTTTGTAAATTGTAAGTATTAATATATATATATATATATATATATATATATATATATATATATATATAGAATGAATATGAAACTAAAAGAAAACTTTTAGTAGAAAGAACCTATAGTGAAATGGTAAAAGCTCAATATACGAGATAGAGCAATTATAAAGATAGATGGACGAAGAGTGATAAACATGCACGAATGTCCAAATTTATATTAAACTTCGATTTTTCAATGCAAGTTATATTCTGTAATAAAATTATGTTTATCATTCTTTCCTTAAGCCAAGGCTTTTCAAAGATCGAGATCTTGTCATCAGAGGAATTATACAGATAGATAAGTTGGCAATAGAAAAGCCAAAATTCAACATCTGAAAAATTATTTTAATTGAACAATCGAAGTTTGATATAAATTTGGACATTCGTGCCTGTGTATCACTCTTCGTCCATCTATCTTTATATATATATATATATATATATATATATATATATATATATATATATATATATACATCAAAGATGACCGGCAGTAATTAGTATGTCAAACATTGAGGATTGCATAAGCATGCAAGTAATGTAGCATGTAGGTAATAATAATAAATATATAAGTAATATAAAAATATTGTTATTGCCACGTTAAACACAAAGATGGGACTTTAGGAAAATTCATAAACAAGCATTCACACTAGGCGTAATGCGATGTTCTTGCCTCGGCAGATGAACACGATCTGACTCAGCTTGCTGTATATCTTAGCTTGATATGACATTATATAGAGTTGTAATTCCCGTGTTACCCGCGTTCATTATTACTGGCGAATATCAGGCTGCAAAGTGAAAGGTGATCTTGTAACTGCGGTTAAATCCTACACTGATTATTGCATAAACATGAAGCACTTCTGTGTTCGTAATATATATATATATATATATATATATATATACATATACATGATTATTTTTTTATTTACACAGACATGTACACAATCTGCGACACTGGCATGTCGATGTTATGGATCAACACCTGTTATAAACTGAGATCTCATCAGAGAGCTTTCCAAATATAATTTGGGGTAAAGATCGGATTTTAAATCTGCCTGATGAGATCTCAGTTTATAACAGGTGTTGATCCATAACATCGACATGCCAGTGTCGCAAGTTTTGTGCATGTCTGTATAAATAAAAAAAATAATCATATATAAAAGCTCTATTTTATATTGAGCACTTTTTATAAGCCCGGGTAAAATTCTATGGGTTCCTATCTTGTGGATGTTTACCTTGCCTGGATTATATATATATATATATATATATATATATATATATATATATATATATATATAAAATTGATGTAACATTTTTATCAACAGGGTAAAAATCTTTACGGGGTTTATATAATACTCCTTAATAATTAATAGAGCTGTTTATTTGTAGTAAACAGTTTTATTTTAAAACATATAATACTACATTCTCAGAGCGTGTTTCAATCGTAGCTTTGATGGGGTCGATTTTCTCATGCATAAAAAGCATAGTCCGTTCTCTGTTTCTATATTGAAAAACCTATAATATATATCATTTCAAGATAAAAAAAATAGAGAATCGACAGGTGTTTGGAGCTGAAAAACTGAACTAATCAAAGCTTCGATTGAAACTTTTTCTGAATATGTAGTCACACTATGTTTTTATTAATAACACTTTTATATAAATATATTTATCAAGTGTATAGGTGTCGTAAATTTGTTGGAATATATGATGATATGCATTCCATATTTTCTGGAAAACGCATGCGCAGTCAGTACACTCTAGAATGGTGGAAAGAGAAATGTGCACGTAAGAATTTATAGATTTTTTTTTTTGATTATTGGAATAAATGTAATTCAAATGCATGTTAAATATGTGTAAGAAGTTTGCAAAACGAAATAATTTAATTTAAAAAAAAAAAATCTATTTTTTAGCTGGACTCTTTTTTGCTTTTGTTTTCCAACCAAATTATAGGTCGACGTAATTTAAAAAAAACGGCAGTTTTGGAATTTAAAAGAATGGCCGACAATCTCAATATAAATCCATTCAACCTACACGTTTATCGATGGAAGTGCTTATCTGAAACGCAAGCGTAATACACTGTTTATTAAAAGTTAACGTGACCGACCGAATTGTACTCTACTTGAAACTAATGACTAACAGATAATCAAAACGTTATTTGAAAAATAAAACATGAAACACCGACGAAACAGTGTGACGGTGGTTAAGTGGATAATGACGCGGATTGATACCACGGTGTGCCAAGTCCCAATCCAGTCGGTCCCACAATGCCACTTTCTTTTAGGCGTGTTGGCAACGTTCAAGTTGTATTTCCTGCAAAAATGCCACCAACAAAATCAAGCCGGTCAACAAGTTGTTCCATGCTAACCCATACGTATTTACTTTACTTTACAAACGAAAATTATATTTCGAATTTAAGTGTGACAGATTAGCGAAAATTCTATTAAAAACTTAGAAGTGACAGCCAACGCAAATACGATTTCCAAGTTAGGTGCGCAGGTGGCGAATTTCAAACATAAGCGTGACAGTGAAGTTAATATACAGAACCTCTCATACAGTTGCTTAAGGGCATCCTCCACTCTATAATAAAGAGAAATGTGTATTTATTTTTATAATTTGTTAAACCTTTTAACGACTCTATAAATGGATCCAACTGAAGTAAATATAACTCCAATTTAAGGGAATATGTAAATAAGCTAAACTGCTCTGTAAATATATGAAATATACATTTAATTAAATGAAGAAGAAGAAGAAGAAGAAGAAGAAAAAGAAGAAGAAGAAGAAGAAGAAGAAGAAGAAGAAGAAACGAACAATTACAATTTAACGGATAACATATAGAAAGGAAGAAAAAATAAATATTCTATGGGCAAGAAAGAAACAAATTAGACAACAGAAAGAAAACAAGAAAAGAAAAGAAAGAAAACAGGAAAAAGAAAGAACAAAGAAAAAAATAAGTAAAACGAAGCACTCTATGAGCACGAAAAAAAGAAAGAAAGAAAGAAAGAGAGAAGAAAAGGGAAAAAGTAAAAGGATCGAACGAAAAAAAATAAAAAGAGAAAGGCAGAAAATGTGTAGAAGAAAAATTGGTAATAAAGGAAAGAAAGAATGAAAGAAGCAATAAACGACGAATAAAAAGATCATAAGAATAACAATCGGGAGAAAATGAAAGAACATAATGAAAATATAGAATACGAATAGGCTGAAAAGAAGAAAGAGAGAAGCAAGACAAATTGTTTATGCGAAAAACGAAGTTCAATTGATACAAGGGTGAGACTGATGAAATAACGGAAATAAGGAAGAAATGAAAAATGAGAAGAAAAGAAAGAAAAGAAACGGGCAAAATGATAAAACAATTAGAAAATTAAAAGAAAAACTGAAGGAAAGTTTCGTTAGAAAGACTTAAAGAAAGAAAACATGAGGAAGGGAGAAAAACGACAAATATAAGCGAAAGAATCTTTTTTATCGAAGTATTTGCCTACTAAACTGTGCTGAAGGGTTAGTCTCCCATTATGAACCGGTTTTCACTGCAGCCCCGGCATGGTGAGATCGATGTCACCAAGGCACACCGAACAAACACTGTAATGTATAGTTCTTTAAATAACGTACTTTATTTAGCTCTTGTAGAACCAATACTCGAGCACTGTATTGTCCTTTTAACTAAATAATGATACATACTATATACATATATGGTACTTGTCCAGGATTTGAACCTAATTTCCGTAACTGCCTGGCAGCAGCGAGCCGACAGCTAACGGAAGCGTCCGAGACCTGCCGAGTCGGAGACGAGGCTGGCGTCAAGCAGCCGATAGCGATTTGAAGGAGAGACGCTTGTTAACCAATTGCAAAAATGAATTTCGAAGTGCTGTGTCGCACGATTGGATCTCCGGAGGAGTGCATTAACTTTTGTCAGCAGAAAGCTCTGCTGGCAAACGTAATGCGGTGTATGCGATGTGGCGGCGGCGGCCGACTTTGCCGGCTAGTACCGCGAAAGACTGTGGCGGACAAATATGCCTGGAGATGCCTCACCCAGGAATGCCGGGCTTGGATTTCGTTGCGATAGGGGACGTTTTTTTCGCGATCAAAATTAGAGATTTCGACCATTCTAAAGATGATCTACCTGTGGTCCCAGGATATGGCGACCGGTGTAAAAACCTAAAAAAAAGAATGCGGCGTACTGTCTCGAACCACGCAAGTGGATTGGAAGAATTTTCTGCGGGAGGTGTGCATCGACCATCTAGCGCGAAACCCCAGACGACTCGGAGGCCCAGGGCATACGGTTGAGATAGACGAGAGTCTGTTCAACCGTAGAAAACCCAACGTCGGCCGTGTTCTCCAGCCGCTCTGGGTCTTCGGGGGATACGACCCCGCAGAGTAGGAGGGTTTCCTGGTGACGGTACCAAACAGGAATGCCGAAACCCTTCTTCCAATAATCAGACAGTACGTCGCCCCTGAGACCACGGTCGTCTCCGATTGCTGGAGGGATTATAGCAGGTTAGGAGAGGAGGATGGACATCGACACCTAACTGTTAATCACGCCCAACATTTCATGGACCCGACGACGGGGGGCATGCACGAATCATGTTGAGAGAATGTGGAAGGAAGCGAAGCAGAGGAACAAAAAAAAATGCGGGACGAGCAGGACCCTAATAGACGGCTATCTGCGGGAATTCATGTGGCGTCACACTTTCAAGAAAGACCCCTTCGACGCCATATTGTCGCAGATAGCTGTACTCTATCCCGTCGTCGGCGACCAACAATCTTCTGCTCCTCCTCCTCCTCCTTCCACATCCTCGACGACCCCATCCTCCTCTCTGCCTGTATTTCGCTAAGCCCTTCCCCCCAAAAAACAAGCTCTAACCCCTCCAGGAAAAGAATCTTCAACCCCCCCCCCCCATAAAAAAGCTAAAAAAAATGAAGGGAAAAAATGCCTAATGTAAAAAAAAAACCTCCCAAAAAAGCTTAAAAAATGAAGTAAAACAAGACGTAATTGCAACAAAAAAGTTACAAAAAAATGGTTAAAAATTTTTTTTAAAAAAACAGTATTTATTATTTTAGCGTTTCTACAAAGTTTTTTAAAAAATGGTTAAAAAATAATATTAAAAAAAAAAAGTGTATTTATTTCAGCCATGGGTTTGTTCATTTATTTCATTTTTTTGTATAAAAATATATGCATTTATTTTTCTTTACGTATATTCATCGTCTTATATTGTTGTCGTCTGCCGAGCTTCATTTTTTTTTAACGATTTCTGGCAGTTTTGTTTATACAGCGTCGACGACGCCAGCCTCGTCTTCGACTCGGCAGGTCTCGGACGCTTCCGTTAACTGCCGGCTCGCTACTGCCGGGCAGTCACGGAAATTAGGTTCAAATCCTGGACAAGTACCACATATATATATATATATATATATATATATATATATATATATATATGCTTCAAGCAAACTACATAAACGTCTTATATATATATATATATATATATATATATATATATATATATATATATATACATATATATATAGAGAGAGAGAGAGAGAGTGAGAGAGAGAGAGAGAGATATTGAGATAGAGATGTTTTTATTAATTTATCAATTGATTTTTGTATACATAGATTTATTTAATTAATTTATGAATTAATTTTGCGTGCACAAAAGGGAAACATGGGCACGTGTTTCTTGCCAATAGCCGTCATCAGCATGACCTATTTAGGCAGGGATCGAACCAGCATGACCTGCCATATTTCGTGCTCGACGTTTTATCACTTATAATGTTACACTGATTTCTTTATATATATATATATATATATATATATATATATATATATATACTGTAGAAAGAAAGGAATCGCATAAACATCGTAATTGTCGGCACTATAATTTATTTCGACCTCCTGGCCTTTTCAAAATGCTAACGGGAAAACTAGATATTAGACATGACGGAAAAATAAATATTCACCAGTCAAAAAAGAAACAGCATAGTCAGATAGAAGGTGGATATGGAGGTGGAAAGAAGAAGGACAGCATACGTAAGTTAAAACTATCAAAAATGAGGGGAAGTGGAAAATAAGGAGAGCAAATCATATGTATCTCAAGTTAGGATGATAAAGTTAAATAAAAACATTTTATTAAAATACGCCGATAAATATTTTTTTAAATGTTTTAATTGAGCTTCATCGTTTTCATTTTACAACTAAGTTACCTCCAAGAAATCCAGGGAACCCGTTTCCGGGAGAATACGTTCGGTCGCTTTTTGGAGCTACATAGATATCCGAGTATTTATTTAAGACTCTTCCCTACTTCTAAATGTTTGAGTTTGTAAAGCAGGGAAGAATAAGAATTGTCTTGTTTGAAATGGACCACTTAAAAACGTTAATTTTTGTGGTATTTTCTTGGTGTTGCCGGATTTCAAGACAATAATTAATCTAGTCTGGTGAAGTATATTGCGTAATGCTGTGACTTAAGGTAGCATCAGCATAAGAAGATGCACCGTTCTTCGTATGAGTTTGGCTCTGATGAGAGAATCTTATGTGGGTTTTGAATACTATCTAATTTTGAATATTTGGTCAGTGTTTACCTTTAGGGCGAAGGATCCTCATGTAACGGTGTTTTGACAAACGCATCTATAGAAGGATAGCAGACACTCGAAGATGGTGTTTAGTAGGTGCATGTAATCTGGAAGTATCCCCATGCCAAGTTGTCCTAGATAAACCTGTACAAAGAGACTGAATACATTTTTAGATGTATGTCTAGTAGGCAGTGTAACTCTTTCCATAGTACACACACACACACACACACATACATCTATATATATATATATATATATATATATATATATATATATATATATATATATAGGGTGATTCATAAGTCACTTAGCTATTTATTTTTGAAATTCTAAAGTAAACAAATACGGTAATAAAAAACAGAAAGTGTATTCAACAAATTGATTTATAGGGAGTTTAAAATTACAGCAAATTCTCAAAATTTCCACCTTCGTTCTGCATGCATATGGGAGTTTAACATTACAGAAAATTTTCAAAATTTCCACCTTCGTTCTGCATGCATAGCTCCATTCTTTTTTGCAAGGAATTTACGACTCTTTGTAGCATTTCCTTTCAACAAGTGTGGGAGATTAATCAAATTTGGCCGTATGAATAACACTAAAAATTCGCTCTTCAATTGAAAGGATCTAACAAAGGATTTCTAGACATGAGTTGTCTCATATATTAAACAATATATATATATATATATATATATATATATATAAAATGGAAGGATGGGAAAGATCAAATATTATCTTAAAAATTCAATGCTCAATATACAAGATAGAGCTATTATAATATTAAATAGATGATGAGAACAAAAATTAGAAAAAGAAAAATATTTATTGAATCATAAAGTAGTTACGGCAAGGACTATATCAACTTTTTTCCTTTCCTTAACCCATGGATTTTCACAAATGCAAGCTTTCAGTACAATTGTATTTTGTTAGCACAGATATAAAATATGAAAACATATTTAAAAATGTCAAAAATACACTTCGATTGAACAATACAACATTTCACCAAAAAGTAATTCCAGGATATCATGAATGTCAAGCAAATATAGCATATATAAAAGTACAGATACCATGTTAAAATTTATTGGTAAAAACTGTGTGACTCACCAGAGAAAAATATAAGAGTATAAACTATAAATAAATCACAATATCAGCAAATGCATCGCCTTGTAATTGAAGTTCATTGGTCAAGTAAGAAGGTATGATTAAAGATTTTAAACGACTCAATTAAGATCAAGAAATTATAAGATGAAACAATAAAGGATAAAGTAGTATCAGAGAGAAAAACAAAGAAAAGAAAAGAAAGAGGCTTTGTCATTGATCTATCATTTTATCTATCATTGTAATAGAGGAAGAGCAAAATTAATCCATATGTATATGATATTCTATTGGTGTATACGTATTAATTGCTATTACTTATTACCTGCGAGTTATGCTTTTATATATCTTAGTTTTTAAATATGGTAATCTAAGTGATTTAAACACATTCTAAATGCAGTAAATTAATAAGAAATTTAGATTAATATCTGTTGCTTATCTGGTTTAATAATTATTAGATTATATAATTGTAATTCATTCACTGCGTGTTATATGTGTATCTCTTGATTGCTTCTATATTCATCTAAGGTAATATGTTCCCTGTGTTTGGTTTAATAATCTCTCTCTCTCTCTCTCTCTCTCTCTCTCTCTCTCTCTCTCTCTCTCTCTCTCTCTCTCTCTGGAAACCTAATGGTCGCTAATGTTTAATTAAAACAGAGATATTTGGACACAATCAGCCGTCTTTAAAAACGATATGCTTTATGGTTTTAAAGTGATATAGTGCTCAATATCCTAGATAGAGCAGGTGTGTTTAAACGCTGCGTTGCCCGGGAGAAAGAGCCTGTATGTTTTTGTTAACTCAATGTTGCCCGAGAGCCATAATAGTAATAGTGTAGTATTATATTTGGTAGGGTTCAATATCATAGATAGAGCAGGTGTGTTTACTTAGCGTTGCCCGAGAGTCATCATATATCATAGATATGGGGTATATGGTTTTAAAATCTGCGTTAGTACCTCCCACTAAATCTTTTTTGATTTGGATTTTATTCTGGGTACACTGCTCTCATTTATATACTCTTAGTGAACATGTTTCCTACAGTTGACAGTTATTTTTTTATGCAATTACACTCTTTACTTTTGTTAATTTTACTATATTAGTCTTATTAATCTTATGCGCCCTGAGTTTACAATAACTGTCGATTTTTTTACATATTACCTTGCATGTTTCTTTCCTCCCCCACCTCTTTCCTCTCTCGGTCTGAATCAACAGACGTTTTCATTTCTCTACCTGTCTATCTATCTATCTATCTACTCTCTTCATTATATGTCTCTCTTTCCACTTTATTTTATTTTATTTCATTTATTTATTTGTTTTGTTTGTTTTAGATTTCAGATTTTGGTTTTTAACTTTTAACATTTTTAACGGCCCTAAATCACGTGACTCCCTAAATTTTGAAATTCTAAATTTCTTTTCTTCTTTTTCTCTCCACTTCATTCTCTCCAAATATGATCTGAGGTTAAGATCGGATTCTAACTCTGCCTGATGAGATCTCAGTTCATAATAACTGTTGATCGATAATATCAACATCCCACTGTCACAGATTTTGTGCATGTCTGTGTAAATAAAAATAATCATATATAAAAGCTCTATTTGATATTAGGCACTTTGTATAAATCCGGTTGAAATTCTTTGGATTACTACCCTGTGGATGTTTTTACCTGGATTATTACCATTATTATATATATATATATATATATATATATATATATATATATATATATATATATATATATTAGTATGTGTGCATGAGTGTATTTGCGTTTGTATGTTTGTATGTGTATCGCGAGTTGAGCGATATTCTGAAATAGTCATGTGCCAAAGTAATATGTCGATGCTTTTCCATCTTCGGTTTAACACAAGATCCTTTTCTCGCTATCTTATTCGAAATGCGTAATTACGAATGAGCGCGCGTGCAGGCAGAATGAGTGGGTCTTACGTATGCGTATTCGAGCGGAGTTTTCTGTATCTCTCACAGGAATATGTACGAGTTTTGTTTAATGTTTTCTTTTGGGGGGCGGGGGTGAGGGTATGTATGCGTACGTACTACTTGTGTCGATATCCCGACGGGTGGGGGATGCTATGATGGTACGAGAAAGACGGGGATCTGGGGGGAAAAGGAAGAATGATGACGAAATGCGGGGGGGGGGGGTAATACTAGGGGTTGTCGGTTTCAAGAGAAGGGGTAGTGGCTGAGGAAATATGGAAGGAAGACAGGGTGGAACTTTAAGGGATATGAATGTAATTAGGAAATGCTCAATGAACGTTCAGGAAGAATTGAGGATGCGAAAGAATAGAAGAAGTAGAAGAAGCCCGTCGTAGAAGTAAAGCGTACAGAGTGTTAAGAGGAGGAAGAAGAAGATGAAGAGGAAGAAGAAGTAGAAGACGAAGAGAAAGAAGAAGAAATGAGAGAAGAAGATTATGATAAAAGAGAAAGAGGAGAAGAAGAGTGATGATGGTGAGCGGCACAAGAAGAAGAGTTGATTGTGAAAAGATGGGGGTAAAATGTGTTAAGGAATTGAAAGTGAGAGAGGAGTGAAGAAGAAGGATATATAGAAAGAGGGGGAGGAGTAGTGGAAAAAGAAGAAAAATACCAATAACAGTTATACGAACAGCATAGAAGTAAAACGTACAGAGTGGAAGAGGTCGAAGAGGTCGAAGAAGAAGAAGAAGAAGAAGAAGAAGAAGAAGAAGAAGACGACGAATGCAAAGGATAAGTTGGATTTAGTAGCAGATGAAGTCAAAGACGAGAAATAGAAGAAAAAATCGAATGAATGTTATTTGACAAACAGAAAAAAGAACGACAGAAAGAAAGAGGAAAATAGGAGACACAAATAGAAAGAAGAGAAAGAAAAAGGGGGATGAAGAGAAGAAGAACAAAAGAAGACGAAGAAGAAGAAGAAAAAAAGAGATAAAATAAGAGAAGATAATGAAAAAAACAAAAAGAAGCAGGATGCGGAAGAAAGGAAATAGGCAAAAGTAGAAATAGAAGAATAAGTCGAAAAAAAGAAACATAAGAAGGGAAAAAGAAGCAAGAAAAGGAGACAAATAATAATAAAATTATAATAATAATAATAATAATAATAATAATAATAATAATAATCAGAATAATAATAATAATAATAATAATAATAATCAGAATAATAATAATAATAATAATAATAATAATAATAATAATCAGAATAATAATAATAATAATAATAATAATAATAATAATCAGAATAATAATCAGAATAATAATAATAATAATAATGATAATAATAATAATAATCAGAATAATAATAATAATAATAATAATAATAATAATAATAATAATAATAATAATAATAATAATAATCAGAAGAAGAAGAAGAAGAAGAAGAAGAAAGAAAGAAAAGAAAAGAGGGGGAGGAGAAGGAAGAAGAGAAGAAACATGAGGTGGGAGAGAAGAAGAAGAAGAAGAAAACGAGATGGGAGGAAGTAAGGAAAATAGAAGAAATTATCAAAGAAAAATCATGAAGAGGGATAAGATGAGACAAATATAACATAGAGGAAAACAAACCTATAACAGACAGGTGAAATCGAAGAAAGGAAAAGCCGAACGGAAGTGATTAAAAGATATTAGTGAAGGAACTATTTACCTATGAAGAAAAAGTCGTCCAAGACAGGAAGAAGAATTCAGAGGGGGGGGGGTAAGGGTGTGACGTACATGAGGAAGATAAGAAAAACGATCGCGCGACGCATTCAGCCATGGAACGTTACGTGATTATGCCGTCATGATGTGTTGTAATTTGTTTGAATATAAAGAGACGGGCGGACTTGGTATAAGGTGGGGGGGCACTTGACATTTAAACACGAAAAGGTAAAAACAAGGAATCTAAGAATGGGCTGTCTTAAGATCTGCCCATTCAATGTGCGCGGGAAATGCCATTTTCAACGTAAGCGTGTCAAACCCACTGAAATGAAATATTAGACTTTAGCGTGCCAGATTGAAGAAAATATTATGTCAAATTTAACCGTTGAATGCTTAATTTTGTATATTGCTTTCGCATCGAAGATACTGATTACCTATTTAGCGGGTGTGATGATGCAACATCATACTAATACCTACTCACACTTGCCAACAGGCTTGTTGCAGATGTGAAACAAAGTGCAGTTTTACACAGTTTCGTTGAATATTATACTAAATAGGCGTTTTGTTGAAACAAAAAGCATTTAAGGGTTAATGTTTACAGACAAACAAAAATACCATTTAAAACTTAAGCATGACAGATCAACAATTTATATCAAACTGAAGCGTGTCGGACAAAATAAAATGCAATATTAGACTTAAGCGTGACATACCGAAGAAAATACTATTTTAAATTTAAGCATGAGAGACTAAGGAGCAATGATTTTAAATTGTATTTAAAATTTATTCATGACAGACGGATGAAAATCCGGTTTCAAACTTAGAATACCAAGTTAAACAAATGAAAATTGTATTTCAAACTTAAGCAAGATTAATTAATTTTATTTAAAACTTAAACAAGATAGACCAAGGAAATTGCTATTTGAAACTTAGATAAATCAAGCTAGATCAATGAAAATCCTATTTTAAACTATAGCAAGATAGACCATTAAACATCCTATTTCAAACTTCATCACTATAGACCAATGAAAATGCTATTTTAAACTTTGATAGACAAGTTAGACCATGAACATTCTATTTCAAACTTGAGCAACATAGACCAATGAAACTCCTATTTATAACTTAAGCAAGATAGACCAAGTAAAATTCTATTTCAAACTTAATTAAAATAGACCTAAGAAAAATGCTATTTCAAACTTAAGCAAGATAAACCAAGAGGAATGCTATTTTAAATTGTGATAGGCAAGTTAGACTAATAAAAAACCCTATTTCAAACTTCATCACTATAGACCAATAAAAATGCTATTTTAAACTTTGATAGACAAGTTAGACCAATAAAAATCCTATTTCAAACTTAAGCTAGATAGACCAA
This sequence comes from Sepiola atlantica, assembly GCA_963556195.1. NCBI lineage: Eukaryota > Metazoa > Mollusca > Cephalopoda > Sepiida > Sepiolidae > Sepiola > Sepiola atlantica. The sequence goes on along the minus strand of OY744526.1, from coordinate 23,560,003 downwards.
TGAAACTCCTATGTATAACTTAATCAAGATGGACCAAGGAAATTCTATTTCAAACTTAATCAAAATAGACCTAGAAAAATGCTATTTTAAGCTTAAGCAAAATAGACCAACGAAAATCACAATTCAAACTTAATCAAAATAGACCAACAAAAATCCTATTTCAAGCTTAACCTAGATAGACCAACGAAAACTCATATTCTAAACTTAAACAAGATAGACCAACAAAAATGCTTCTTTAAACTTAAGTGAGAGAGATCGATGTAAACTGTATATCAAACTAAAATGAGTCAGAGTAAATAGAATGCAAGATAACACTTAAGAATGACAGACCTATGAACATACTATTTAAAATCAAACACGACAGACTAACGAACAATTTATTTAAAATTAATGACTGAGAAACCGACGGAAGTGCAATTTCAAACTAGATATAATTTCAAACTAAAGAGCGTCAAATTAAAGAAAATACTATTTCAAACGTAATTTTAATGTTAAACTTACCACTAAACGAATAATTAATTTATTGTACCACTTCAACGTCAATGTCCCGAGGAACTAGACTAGCAGCAAAATCCCACCCCTTTCACTTTATAGGTCGCCATATGCTAGAAAACTTTATAAATACTTTAGTAGCTTCTTTACTTATATCGCTCGCCTTTTGAATTCCCTCGCTGCTCCCTAATTCCCCGACCGTACTAACATGCAGGAATGTAAACATCAGGCCCCTGATCATGATAGCATATTACATCTCAATGGCAACAGGGGAATAACATTTAAAAAAAAACGTAAGCTTGACAGACCGATACAGATGCTATTTAAAATTTCAATCTAATATACCACTGAAAATGCTATTTCCGCCTTAAATGTGACAGATAGAATTCCTATTTCAAACTTATGTTTGACAGACTAGCAAAACTACTAACAATAGGCAGAAGACAAACATGTATTTTAAACATAAACGCGATAGACCTAAAATACCATTTCAAACTTAAGCGTGACAGACCAATGAACATGCTAGTTTAAAGTAAGTGTGTTATTTCTTTGTTTCCTATTGCAGCTAGATGTGGTACAATGCCGGAAGATCGGGTGACCAACTTCCCCGAGGACAATATAGCTGAGTACAAAGAATAGTCATGAAGAAACTTGTTGAGATATCCCAGTAGGGGCGTCTCATCTTCCCCATCCAAAAGAGGAGGTGATGCCTGGAATGATGAACCGCTTACGCCCAAGCTGGATTATACCTAATACCGACTAAGAAGGGGCTGCTTCTTATGTGGCAATCCCTAGTTAGTTGGGGGGGGGGGGCATGAATTAACCACGACTTGGTATAACATTCATCCGCGGGGCTTAGAAGACAGGAAAAACATTATTTCAAATGTAAACGTGATCAACCTATGGACAGAATCCACTATGAAATAATTCGATCTGAAATAAGATGCGACTATTCAATCAGAACGTTCAAGAATGTGAATGCTATTTCAAACTGAAGTGTGTTTATTTAACTCATCTGCAAGAACTTCAACACAACCGGTTTTGAAAAGCTAGCACACAAGATGAAGTGCACTCTTGCATACACAAAATGCGTAGACAGATATGTCGGCATTCACCATAAGGGGCGACCCAGGTGATTAGCAATAAACTAATCCTTTCACAGAGAGAAGATAAAGCCTGGGAGGGTGGAGATACTAAGACTGAAGGAAACCTTACCTCAGCCATTCAACAATAACAACATTGCCGGACTGATAGACAAGAACGTATCCCCGACTGGTGCGAACAAAACGTACTCAAGCTGTGCCATATAGCTATGATCCTTAAAAATATGAGTTTAAGTGTGATTGACAGTCGAACGAACTCGGTTATTACCCCACCTAATAAACCGGTATCGTCCGGGCCTTCGGGCCTGGATTAACGCCGGTCTATTGGTTGTCGGTCTTGTGCAGTTCTAGGAGGTTCACCCTCCCAGGCTTTGCCTCCCCTCTTTGGGGAAGAGTAAGTTTATTGCTTACTGTCTGAGGCGCCCCTACCGGGGAATGCCGACGGGGCTGCCCAAGCAATTTTTAAACAGCCAGAGTGCTCAAATTTTCGAGCGCTGGTTCTTTCCCACTTTCCCGACCTTGTGTCACATCTTACCTTGAGCGAGGGAGATAAATAAACACAGTCGAACGAACTCTGCTATAGATGCGAGAGAACGCATCTGGAGAGTGAAGTTCGGAGAGAGGACAGTAGAGGAAGAATAGAAGTGTCGAGGATTAGAAAATGGTTGAATATATATGTATATATATATATATATATATATATATATATATATATATATATATACATAACATATATGTATATATATATATAGAGAGAGAGAGAGAGAGGGAGAGAGAGCGGGAGCTAGATAGATAGATAGATAGATAGATAGATAGATAGATAGATAGATAGATAGATAGTGAGAGTGAGAGAAGTAGATTTGAGCGACTATATTATCATTTTCCAGTAAAAGGATTCATTTTACGGCCGTTTCTCTATTTCCCCAGACAATCAAGGTTTTCAAGCATATCTTGAATCCACTAGGGCAGTGATTCGTCAGAAAAAATACAGAAAAGCGTAAGATAAACAGAAGAAAACATTTCTTTAGATCGATTTTTTTCCAAATAACGCCATATATATATATATATATAGAGAGAGAGAGAGAGAGAGAGACATAGAGAGAAAGAGAGAGAGAGAGAGAGAAAGAGAGAGACTGACAGACAGACAGAGACAGACAGAGAGAGAGGGGGGATAGAGAGAGGGGGTTAATGAGAAAACGTGTCTAAAATATAACTGGATCGAGAATGAAGGTTTGGGGGGAAGTAGAGGAGGGATAAATATGTCAGAGAAAAGGGTGTGCTTGAAGAGATAGATAGATAGATAGATAGATAGATAGATAGATAGATAGATAGATAGATAGATAGATATAGAAGGAGAAAAATAAACAGAAAGAGTTACAATGTTTACGCGTCACGCCGTAGTGGTGCTGTGAATAGAAATAGGTTTTATGTTAAGACACTGTTTATCGCTATGCGTATGCGTTGGGTGGCACGATTTTAATATTATGTAAATAACGATAATGATTAATCATGAAAGCCGAAGCTGCAAATATTACAACGACAACAACAACAACAGCAACATCAACAGCAACACCATCACCACCATCACCACCACCACCACCACCATCAGCAGCAACATCAACATCAACAACAACAACATCAACATCAACATCAACATCAACATCAACATCAACATCAACAACAACAACAACAACAACAACAACAACAACAACAACGTAATATGGTTTTTGTGGCGACACACACGGAAACCTGATTAACATATCGAATAATAACACCCGCGTTTCTACAAAACTAAGTTACATGACTTCTCTTCCTCTATTCGGAAGAGACAATTGATGCCCTCTGAAATGGTGCCGGCATGATGACGAGTTAATACCGAAGCAAGTGTTGCGCAATTACTAACCGCATTTCTACTGAACTATCCCGGAGAAAGTGACGAATAAAGACATTCGTCTGTTCCATGAAGTTGAATTTTATGGCACCCTTCTGTTCCGAGAGAAAATCTATGCCTACTGAAAGTCGCCATCGTGCACGTACCGTGCGTGATGGCGACTTTATAAGAAACGCTTATAGCACTGCTGTCGCATCTCCTTCGCCGTTTCACTGGTGTTCGCCATCTTTTTATTGTGGTTCACACGTGGATGATCGAACAAGCTAGCTTGTAAAAACCACACAAATGTGTTATATCGTCCCGCAATATTGTTATTCTTTTTTCTAAAGAGAGAACACATCATAATCATATGAAGAGAGAACGAGACGACTTCAGTACTAGCCACATGACGTCATAGCAACACGTGACCATCAAATATCGTTCATCTACCCGACAACATGCAACATACGTTACTACCCTTTTTTCTAAATTCATAACGAGTTATAACATCTTAACCAAAACTTATGTTTCTTAAATCATAACACAATATAAATATTATGCTAAAGATAATAACAATAAAATTCAAAATGTCAACCACGAGTAAATAGCCATCACCTGCAGTAACACGGCAACCACATATCATATAGTGTTCGAATTTAACAAGTATTCCTAACTGTGCTCACCGCCTGACTTTTTCCGCCAACATCCACGTAAAATCAGTTGGTAAGTACTGCTTAGATCTTCCGCTCTGTTACACCGGCCATAATCGTATTATCGTTGTGTCCCTGACACGTCTCTGTGCAATTCATTGACCAAGCAACTTTATAATATATATTTGAGAGCGACCAATTCCATACGAACATGAACTGCACTGACGACGGCCTCCTTGAACTTATATCGAATTAAAAAGGAAAAACAACCAATTAGAATCACAACTTTTTTAGCCTCTGAATTAAGACAGAAAGTAGTGATAAAAAAGATATAATTAATGTTTGTAAAATTAAAGCTTCATTTTTGTGACCAACTGTTTGTATGGTTATGTTGTGTAGTTGTTCATGTTATGGTTTTAAACTGCTATATTTCGCTATAGGGAGTAACTATGCCTCATACTTAGGAGTAAGTATCCTTACTCTATTCAGGTAGAAAGAAAATTTAAATAAATGAGACATCACTGTGACAAAAAAACAGTTCTTGTGTAGTTATGTAGTCATAGAAACGTGAGAATTCGATATGTTAATGCTCGTTAGCTTGTGAAAATTTGTTATCGAGATGAACGAAACTTTCGCACTCTCCCAACGTTGTTAACACGAGACCTATTGTGGGTACAGAAAATAAACTGAATTCCTCACTCATTCCCTGCAAATTTAAAAGCAGAAAAGAAAATTCATGGACGCTTTCCTATATTTGTTCAGACTGTAGCAGCCCGCTTATCTAATTTATTTACAACACATTGCTAGTAAACTTCTCACACCTGATATTAACCTATATCTCTACAAAGCAACCATCCGCATGGAGTATTGTTGCCACATCTGGGCTGGTGCATCATCCTCTAATCTCTCCCTCTTAGACAAGGTCCAAAAAAGAGTCACCAACTTAATAGGTCCCTCTCTATCCACCTAGCTCCAGCCCCTGTCCCATCGCCGCAATGTTGCTTGCTTGTGCCTGTTTTACAAGTACTTCAATGGACTGTTCTCTGATGAACTTGCTGCTCTGGTTCCTCCACGACGCAAATTCACTAAACCAACCCGACAATCTGCAAAATCCTATCCGTTCACTGTGGAGGTCTTCAGATGCCGAAGGGCTTTCTACTGCAAAGGCTTCTTTCGTCTTGCTGCTGGACTCTGGAACTCCCTCCCTGCTCCCTATTTTCTTGACGTTACTGACATGCAGAAATTTAAAACAGACATCTCGCTGCACAGCTGCCAATTTAGGTTGACCCCCCCTAAAAAAAACAAAAAACTCTCAACCTTTTTCTCAGTAGCCCCTTACATCTACAGTGGCGGTCTGCCTTGTTTGGGGTGAACTATGTTAAAATAAAAATTAAAATAAAATAATAATAAAGAAATGGTCGCTTGCTATTACTTCTAAGTTATCTCCCTTGAATCCATCACCATGGATATGCCCGATTGGCTATTAGCTCTCGTTATCGCTATATATTAAATACGACATAATCATGTTGACACACCGGTTCCCGTTAGATCACCGAAGTTAAGCAACGTTAAGCCTGGCAAGTACGAAATGGGTGACCATGTGGCAATACCAAGTGCTGTATGTGGTCTGGGTTCCACCAGGTTCTATCATGTCTACTGAAAAGTTATGACAGATAAAATATTTGCCTGACTCCCCAACGACGTCCCTTGACGTTATGGGATATAGATGGATGAATGAATGGATGGAGCTCGTGTAATACAGGGTGGGCCAAAATAAGGGTCCTATCTTTAAATTTGAATAACTTGAATTTGAATAACTTCCACAAAATAAAAGTTAAACTCACCAAACTGTATGTGTGTGTAGACTGACCCTTCCGAGATTTTTTGAAATAAACAAAACAAATTTTAGCCGAAAAACACTTCTTAAAACTTACAAAAACTAAAGTATTGTTTTTTACACTGTTTTGAGTTTTTTAAGCAAAAATAATGTTTTCTAAATGAGGGTACGTTCCTTAGGGCTAATACAGCTCATGCTTGCTTCGGAAGGGGTCCTTTACTTATTCTAAAAAAAAAATTTAAAAAATCAATAAATAAAAAAGTTATGAATTTTTAAAAATAGGACCCTTATTTTTGCCCACCCTATACATAAAAATCTTTCATATAAATTATTTCTAAGCAACACATAAAAATTCTTAATGACGACATTTTCCATATGCGTCATGTCGAACTCAAGAATTCTATGCCAAATTCGGGAATCTGTACAGAATTTCGAATAGAACCTTTTTTATTTAATCCTCGTTGGTAGTTGCAAGTCTTAAGTAATTCGCAATTGTATTTTTAGTATCGCTCGTACTGCAGATTGAACCTGCAATGTCCAGAAAACTATGACGTATAAATGATTATTACTTGGCACTTATATCCATTACGCCACAGGTCCTTGCGAGCAATTCTCGCATGGATTTAAGGGGCCTTAAACCGATTCTTGTTCAGATGTGTAGTCTTACTACTTATGACTTATTAGATCGGTCATAACGTTGTGAGAATAACCTCGAAGATAAGAATCGTAGTCCGAATAATCCAAATAATACAAATGATCAACCCCAATCTAAAAAAAAAAATAATTCCTTTGTTTTATTATTAATTCAAAGTGTAGCAATATATTTGAAAATATCTCAAATTTATATTTCTCTTTACTTTTTTCCAAAAAAGTATCGAATTCTATTACTTTTTACACTGATACTTAGATATCAAATTTACCGTTGTTAACTAGTTTTTTTTATTGATTGTTATTTTCACAACGTTTTGGTCGATGTAACTTCCGACCTTCTTCAGCTGCATTTTTTCAAATCTGCTTATCTGCATGTTGGACTCGTATAGGTTGCCGCGTCCAACGTAAAGATGTCTACTTTGAAGAGATGCACCTAAAAAAGGTCGGAAGTAACATCGGCCGAAACGCTGTGAAAATAAAAATCAAGAAGCGCATAGTCGTTTGCATTATACACATTTTCAATACTCAACTAAAAAATTCAAAAAATAAAATTTTATAGATTTATTTTATCCACAAATGTAAAAATATAATCTAAAAATATATTCTAACTTTTCCCAGGACGAGCAAAATAATGTTTTTTAAATTCAAATCGCTCCGTACAAGGTATGGCACCACTTGATGTAAGGAACAAGAACAAAAAATTATTATTGCAAAGACAGGAGGTGTCTATTTACCGTAACCTTGAAAACACCAAGGCTATACGTAACAAGGGAAACAGTCAGCAGTAAATGAGTTCCATAAGCCTTCAGTGTTTGGAGATATACTACTGGAGTCAGAAGCCATATTACAATGAGGTATCAAAACAGTGAATTGTTGGAGACTACTAGTCGAACAAGTCAAACGAGCTGGAATAAAGGAAGCAGGGAATAGACAATTCTGAAGAACACATGTCATAATAGTATTTATAGAAAAGACTGAGACTAACAACATCACGTCTGTGAGAGAGATAGAGGGTGCAAAGAAAAAGAAAGGGTGGGACTAATAAAATCACAGATACGTTTCTGAACCTTATCAAGAACCTTCAAATGGGATAGAGATCCACCAGCTAAAATATGGCAACAGTACTTTCTTCGAACAGCACAGTTTTGCACCACTTTTATGTCGCCTACAAATATTAAAATCAAAAGAAAATGATACGTAACCATATGCCTAGAATGTATATTCCAATGTTGATCAATTAAAGGTTTAAAATCTCAAGCGTAAGCTTAAGGAATCTCAGAAGAAATCGAAATTCAGGGAAACTTACTTGATTGGCGTTTAATGACAATGGATGAAAATTAATGCAAATCTGAAATATTTTGATTTTCAAATAAGAGCTGGTGCCAAAAAAGACTTTTTAAAATCCCTCATTAAACTGAAAGTTGGTGAAGTAAATATCTAATCTATATTGTTTAAATTTGACAAAAATCAAAGGTATCTAAATTATCATGATGAACTTCGACCTCCTCGTTGACCTATTAATATTAAACTAAATTAAACTAAATATAGCGCACATTATCTACCATTACCCTTAATAGCGCTGAATATATTTAGGAGTGAATCCTATACATATAAATATATAAATATATACGCAAACCTAATGTTGCATAAATAGAGATTTTGCATAATTTTTTTCATATGCTTCTGTTACATATATTGTTGCTTTTTCGGTGCCTTCAAAGAGGTGCACCGTTACAATATTTCACTTAGAAATCTGACAAGCTCAGAGGAGACGAATTTAATTTGAAATTCTCCCGCGCCCAGTAACCTAATTTCTACAAGTCCGCCATGTTGCGATGACTTAATCAATTCCGTTCATCTGGGAGCGTCGGTGTTTCTCAAATTGTTTTAACTGACTACCTGCCTGATTTACTTTCATATTTCGCTGCAGACCGGGCAGCTCTATACCTAACAAACTGCACAGACCTGGCGTTGCGCGGGATCCATTATTCTTCAATTTGTTATTAATAACTATTACTATATTCTATAACCTCGCCTTTTTATTATACGAATCTAGGCTAAAACTTGACCTGATTTTTGTCTTAATGAGAAAGAAGAAAAACACTAATAATAAAATAAAATAAATAAATGGGTCAATAATTCATCAATGTCTAAATTACAAATTTATCGTTGCTTTTGTTTATAAAGAACTGAATAAGAAATCGTTACTATTAGTACACTTTAAATAAACATAAACGCAAGTAAGGAATGATAACTCTACTAAAAAGAATAAGAGTTGTTCCTTTTAGCTGATTTTTCTTTTGGGGTTAGTATTTACTAATTTCTTCATGTTAAAACGCTGCAGGATCGATTTAAGTATTTTTTTATAAAGCATAGCGAAGTTTGTTAATCAAATGCAAATAACATGTTACAACAATCATAAATGAATCAACGTTTTATGTATCAGCTTAAACACTATTTGGGTATGAATTATATATTAGACTTATGTTTCTGAAAGAGTACATGTATTACCCCAACTTCTATCATTTATTATTAGTGTGGGATTCTCTCGATGAGTACGTCTGTTCAATTGTCATGTTTTATGTCTGAGTAACGGGTCGTCATTGATACGCACGCATTTTGCTGCATTCTTGTCTCATTAAAAGAATGTAAAAAGTTTGGTTGTTTGGTTGTTTTGTTTTACGGCATATCAACCTTTTTCAGGTTATTTAATGCTGAATCGGGTCATGTTGGTGAAAGTTTTTATGCTTCACGTTCTTTATATGTTTAAGTATGTATTAATGGTGTTTAATTGAGTTAATGGGGGTGAAGAGAGAGAGAGAGAGAGAGAGAGAGAGAGAGGGGACGGAAATTGTCTTGTTTTTTATTTTGCAAAACATGATTTAGTTTTGTAAAACAAAACAATAAAACATCAATGTTTGGTGCATTTTGAGTCAGGAAGTCAATAACTTCAGACAGCCTGATTTGGTAGCACCAGTAGGTTCTCTTTGACTCTTAGATGGGGCCCTTACAGGTACTATCACTCCGGACCAAAGTGGACCTTGGAGCAATGGCAACTAAGGGGCAACTCCACATTTCCCACAGCTCTCAAATAGAGGCCTCAA
>OY744526.1:23530296-23547796 GCA_963556195.1 Sepiola atlantica | reverse complement strand
TCCGGTATTCTTTAAAGTTCTGTATCTATTTTCGAATTAGAGCAGGTAGGCGAATATTTTTGTCGGATTGCACAGCGCCCTTTCGAGAAATCATCTTAATATTCTCGAAGCGGTTGCTATTAATTGGCGACAACCGTCTCTGTGCAGAATGAGTACAACCACAGTTTAGAATTGATGGGTGTGCATGTAATTATCTACCGGTATTGGCCTTTTGGCCAAGATCAAATTGTAGTATCTGTTCCGATGGATACTGCACCCCATAGACTGGTATCGTTTTGGCCTTCGGTCTATGGGTTTGTCCTGTGCAGTTCTAGGAGGTCCACCCTCCCAGGCTTTGCCTCCCCTCTTTTGGAAGAGTGTATTGCTTACTGCCTAAGGCACCCCTACCGGGAATGCCGACGGGGCTGCCCAGGCAATTTTTAATGGCCAGAATGCTCACTTTCTCGGGTGCTGGCTTTTCAAGTCCCACTTACCCGAGCCGACCTTGGGTCACATCTTACCTTGTGAGAATAAGATAAAACTGGCCTTGTGCCTAACCTTGTGGGCATGTAAATAATACCCACCTAATATGTTGTGTTTTTTACCCTCATTCGCCAATCACTTTAATGTTTCTTTTGAGCACATATATATATATGTGTGTGTATGTTTACATTGTATTAGGGGTGAAACTATTTAATTTGTTCCACCATTATATATCTTATTTGCTCCAACTTGTGTCTATCAGTTACACCTCTGCATTGTATTGCCTACTAAGTATCACATTTCTATATACTAATAAACATAGCTTCAATCAAACTACATAAACCTCTTATATATATATATATATATATATATATATATATATATATATATATTTTTTTTTTGTTGATGATTTTTTTCCATTACTTGCGACAAAAATTTATTCTGTTTCGTTAACACTTGCAAATAGCGTCAACTTCATCAGGCTACAATGGAAAATTCCATTGTAGCCTGATGAAGTTGACGCTATTTGCAAGTATTAACGAAACAGAATATGTTTTGTCGCAAGTAATGGAATAAAATCATCAACAAAAAATATATTTTGCTCTGAATTTTCATTGAGCACTCTCATAAACCCGGTTTCAACTTCCTTCGGATTCATACCTCCTGGATATTGGTAACAAGTTAATTATATAATATATATATATATATATATATATATATATATATATATATATATATATATATATATATATATATATATATATATATACCGTACTTTATATATTTATGCACCGCCTAAATGTTAGAATTTACACAAAAGTATATGTTCATGTTACTCACCGTGTTACCTAGAATATATATTCCAAAAATCACAATAATCCGTTTATTTATTTGGGAGATCGACTTGTACATAGAAATATATATATAATATGTATATATATATATATATATATATATATATATATATATATATATATATAAATATATAGATATATATGTATGTATATATATATATATATATATATATATATATATATATATATATATATATATATATATATATATATATGTGTGTGTGTGTGTAGAGCGAGAAAGAAAATGAGAGTCAGTATAAAGCAGTTGAATAAATTTGCCACCGGGGTTTGCTTTCTGTGCAGTTCTCAAATGTATAACGTAAAGGGAACATGTCAGCGTCTTCACTAAAACAAGAAAGAACGCTTAAATGCTCACTGTAAACGGAGTCTGAATGTTCCTCAAAAGACACGGGAAGTGACTGTTGGGTTTTTCATTTTTGCGACAGCAAACATATTCAAACAGGCAAACACAAGTAGAGGTGTTGTTGTGACGGCGCCTGTGCGAAAAAAACAACGTGAGAGGTGTTTGGTAGAAGACACGACTGCACATGCGCAGACTGCTTAACGTAAAGGTTGCTGAAACCTTTTGATATACATGTTCGATATTTATCATTTTCAGATACCGCATTGGGCGATTTGTTCTTTTTTGTTATCTGTACAGCAGCTGATAAATGATCACTTATTTTCTGTATGACACACGCTCCGAATCCGCAGCGCGTGTTATGTTGCACTCAAGGTAATAACACTCCAGTCACCACGATCTAGAGATGTGTCGTTGTGAGGTAGATTATGATGCAAACGACGACTTTAACAAGCCTAAAAGACTTTACGACTCTACGCTTCGGTTTACGTAAGCTCTATCACCGATATTCAGCACTCTCTACATAGGAATACATAGAAACTACTGCACCTAATTCATCGCTATTTTTATGGTAGGTGCTCGGCTGAGCTCCAATCTATGCCCCCCCCCCCTTTCCCTGTAAAACATTCACAAGATGAAATCGTCTACAACTACTATAAAACATGTTTTTTTCTTCCTCTGTGTACCTAAAACAGAACAGAACTTTTATGAGGAAAGTTTCTTTCCAAGAAAAACCCGTATGTGGAATACAATCCAACGGGGGTGCTTCCTAGCTGACTATAACATAGTTGTTTACAAGTCTAATGTTAACAAATTTTAGTTGATCCGTCCTCTTAAATAATGAAATTCTGTCCATTCTCAACCATTGCTAGCAATGCATACGGGGTTGTCTCACCGTCCATCTGACAAACTCATTTACACTTATCCTCGTGTGACCTTTGACCCGTTAGATGACGAAAAAAAAAGAACAACTATATTTATTACTATAAATATTATGGTTCTCAGCATCCTTGTTCTGAAAGCAATACAAATCTATAATTAAAAAACACAGGGAAAGAGACACAAGTGCGTACACATACTCATATGAGATCAATCAATTACTAATGGAGATTGCGTAACTGGCTGTTTAAAAAACAACAACAGCGTGAAGACGTGTTTTAAATTTTCGCTCCACTTTAAAAACATGGAAATAAATATATGCCAGAAACTTCTGCAATTAGAGTCTTTATAAATGTTAGTGGTTTGGCTAGCGACATATCTCTGTAAAATATTCTTCCTCTGAAAAAAATTGATAAGTATGCCAAATTCAAACTCTTATGAATACGATGGATCACTTTGACTGTCACATATGTTTCAGCAGATAAGAGTACATAAGCCTAAACAATACGTCGACTTCTATTAATTGTACTATTGTACTTCTATTACTAACGGTGATTTTGTATCTGCCTGTCTGAAGCCAAAAGTGTACTATTACTTCTATTAATTGTACTATTCAGTGTTCAATTACAGTACTATTTCAGACTAATGTACTATTTTTCAATACTCAATTCAGGGGACAACTAGTGTAGTATATGTCCTGTGGTCATGGTACTATTTTCCCAATAATAACCTTTATTTTTAGGGGGATAGTGTAAGATATGTTCTGTTGTGATGAGACCATCCTCTTAGGCATTACCTCCTTCTTTGAGGGGTAATTTAGAATCTGTTCTGTTGTCATAAGACCTTCCTCCCATGCACTACACCTTCTTTTGAGTGATGTAGCGTGTGTCTACAAAAAATGGTAACAATCGACTGGGCATTAGCAAAGTAAACATTTACATTATATATATATATATATATATATATATATATATATATATATATATATATATATATATATATGATGTAAATGTTCAGATTGCTAAAAAGCATATTTGCGAGTAAAGGTCATGGCCTGATAAGATTTCTTATATAAACATGAAATTTCTATAGAGATTAAATTGGTATTTTTTCTTGTTATTATAAAGAACTACCAATTCATTGAGAAATGTTGAAACAAATGCTAACGAATTCCACTCATATATACTAATCTATTTTGTAAAATCTGAATATATATATATATATATATATATATATATAGTTTGCGTGAAGCATTACGTGAAATATGTATATAGTAGAATCACAGAAATGTATCACAATAAAAAATATAGCGATATGTCGGTATTGAGAAAGTAAAAAAACGAAGTGATTTTCTTTCGATTTAAAAATAATTTTATATAGTAAAGCTAACTATTTAAATAGATTTTATTTCTTTTTAGTCATTTCCTGTATCTCACGTTCACATTTACTGCAGTATAACCAAAAAAAAAACAACATTACCTGCTCACACAAAGTCGGTTGTTAATGCTGAAGAAAGCCAAGCGTCTCAAAAAGGAGAACTCTGGATTGGGACAAACATAAAAATTGGCTCAGTTTAGAATGGATTTCCCCTTCACTTACCGAGGACAGATATGATACTACACTTTGCTCCTAGCGTAAAGGCCATGAATGGTTGTCACATTATGGGGTCTCTATTATATGTCTACTTTTACAATTTCTCTCCTATTTGGGTTCATGTTTCTGTGTTTTATTTAGGTTTTATTTGTGTCTACTAAGTGGTTTTCTATTTCAGTTTACGTGCAGTTCATCACTGTCGCTTGTGGGTTTGTTTCAGTTCTAAGTTGTTAGGCTAAAATGACACTCTCTCTGTCTCCTGATTATAAATGTCCACAGACTCATTATTACGACAGATTGTTTCTTTTATTTCGTCTTAGTCGATATTATACCTTAGTAGAGGTGGAAGAAGGGATACAACCTCAGTGTGCTTTAAATAATCATCTTAAGATCTCATTTCATCCGTCTGCTCGCCCCGCTCCCAGTCGCATCTTGCTCTTGAAATGTCTTTCCTAGCTTCATCGATGACGTCAATTCTTACGTGATCACTACTGCAGCTTTTTCCGTTCACATGTTTGCCAAACTTGACCTCTATAGAGGACTACTAACTAAATTTGTCCGTGAACGGTTCAAAGCTTCCTTATCCAATATAAAATAATATCATATTTTATTTTTTGTAATTTAATTTATTTATTTATATGTGTTTATATGTGTGTATGTGTGTATATGAAAGATAGAACGGAAAAACAATTAAAAACAGGAATAAATAAAAACATACAAATAAATAAATAAATAAATACATTTTCATTCATATAGATATTTATTTATCTATTTTATTTTTTAACATTTCTCTGCACGCGCATTTTATTATTCTTTCCTTTTTCTCCAAATAGTTAAACGCGCGCCAATAACGTTTCTCTGTTCGTTCTTCTTTTTCCTATATTTTTACCATTATCGAATAAATTTAAAATCTTCACTTTTTCTGAAGACGTTCGTTGATCCGAACGAAACCGGTAAAATCTCTCGTTTTTCTTTGAGAATTATTATGTACACAACCGCAATGTGCATCTAATCCATCTCATCTTCAAATGTATAATTGTTCTGCTTAATTGGACATCGAGCTCTCTTATTCGGATTCCTACCGAAACCATTCGAACCAGTAAACTATATATATATATATATATATATATATATATATATATATATATATATATATATATATATATATATATATATATATATATATATATGGGTGTGTGTGTATTTTTAAAGATGTGTATTTGAAAATAATTGTAGGTGTTACGTTTTTATTTTTATTTTAGTGTCAGCCTGTTTACATGTATATGGAATAGCACATTTTCTAAACATATGCAGAAAAATAAATATATTGAATACAATATAATTAAAAGATGAAGACTGAGCTTAAACATATAATACTATTAATATCAAGTTAATGGCCTGATAAGATCTATGATCGAACCATTATTAAATTTGTATAGCCGCTCACCATACTATTTATTCATTTATTAAGAGAGAGAGAGAGAGAGAGAGAGAGAGAGAGAGAGAGAGAGAGAGAGAGTTAGAGAATGAGATAAATAAAGTGATTGCGTGCGTTAATACTGTTGTGTACATGTCTACCTGTAAGCGAATTATTATCTGTGTATTTGTGAACGTTCTTTTGTGGTGACGCGTGCACTTGCGTGCCAACTTTGACTAATGCCCGAAATAGACTTCGCTGAAGCGAAATTGCGAGAAATCCCAATCTTCCAAAAGAGACGGCCATTATCCAAGCAAGTCAGATAGGATGCGTGCATTGCCAATAAATAGCAAGATCCATTTCCTCTCACACTACCACCTTCTCCTTCTATCTCTCTGTCTCTCTCTCTCTGTCTCTCTCTCTCTCTGTCTCTCTCTCACACATTTGGCACCCGCTGCCTTTTGCTCACTGTAGCGTCCGCACATATACTCTCTCTTTCGCTTCAAATCTTTTCCCTTTCTCTCTCTCTGTCACGAATCCTCAACTGCTCTCTCCCTTTCTCTCTTCATCTTTCCTCCTCTCTTTCTCTCTCTCGTGTTCTTTCCCACAACCATACATATGCCTCCTCCGCTGCCTTTTGCTCGTTACATCTTTCTGTCTCTCTCTTTGCTCTCTCTCTCTCTCTTTCTCTCTCTCTCTTTGTCATGAAACCATTCGCCGCATTTCGTTTTCTCTCCTCCGACTTCTCTCTCAAATACACACAAGACTCCTACAACACCTTTCACTCGTTCGCTCACGTGTTCTCTTTTTCCTTCTCTATCGCTTTCTCCCTCTTTCTTTCTTTCTTTCTTTCTCTCTCTCTCTCTCTCTCTCTCTCTCTATCTATCTATCTATCTATCTATCTATCTCTTATACTCCTACATATGACCACCACTCTTTTTCGCTCGCTCACGTTTCTCCATCTCTTTTCCATTTCTCTGTTTCTCTGTCACGAATCATTCGTCGCCTTTCGTTCTTTCCCTACTCCCTCTCTTTCATTCTCTCTCTCACACTCACGACTCCTCAATCGCTCGACTATTTACTCTCTTCCTCGCGCTGTCACACACTCTCCCTCCCTCTCTCTCTCTCTCCCTCTCTCTCTCTTTGTCACGTATCCTCTGCGCTTTTCTCTCTCTTTCTCTCTTTCTCTCTACATTTCATTCTAACTCACTCTTTCTTCAACTCTTTCTCCAACACAAAAACACGACTCGTCCGCCGCCTTTCGCACACACACACGAACACACACGCACCCATACACACACACACACACACGACTCACCCGTTGCTTTCCGCTCTCCCTCTCTCTCTCTCTCTCTCTTACACTAATCACCTTCTCTCTGTCTTTCTCTTCTTCTCTTTCACTTCCTATCGTTTCTCCACCCTTTCTCTTTATTTCTCTACACTCCTCATACGGCCTTCGTTAGTTAAGTTATTTATTAAAATACAAGAGGTTTCCTCCCACAGTCTTTTTGGTAAAATGGACGTTGGTGTGTCGCTTCAGTTCCAAATGGAATTTTCATAGCATATCTCGTACATTGAATGTGTCCAATCATCTCTATAAGAGGACATGGTCGTCGGTCGGTTGGTCACGCATGTTTTAAATAGCAATTTGTCGGCTGTTCCCGCTTAAGTTTTAAATAGGTGTTCGTTTTCTCTGTCTGCCTATTTGAAGTGAAACAAAAGGCCATATTTTAACGTGAGGAAATTCCAATTTCTTTCAAAAACGGAATTCCTGCGCCTCAAAAATGTGCACTATGGATTGGAACAAAAATTTAAAATTACTTCAGTTTAAAATCTTTTTTCTAGTTTACGACCCAAAACAGAACATATAGTACAATTTGCTTCTAGCTAAATGCCAATGGATTTGGAATTTGAGTTTTGCTGTCACTCTTAAATTTTAAATAGCATTTTCGTGGGTTTCTTCAGTTTGAATTAGTATTTTAATCACTAAAATAACAAATTGAATCGACGGGTTGTATTTTAGAAGCGTATATGCCTTTTTATAAGAGGCTCTGTCCATCGATTACTCTATCAGGCTTCATTTTGAAATAGATTTTTTATTGACGTGTTAGGAATATATTTGAAACCCTATATTGCTTCTGTGTCACGCTAAAGTTTAAAATAGCATTTTCGTTGATATATTTGTTCTTACGAATTTTCTGCTTTGTTCCTTGCTTCCTTTGTTTACACTCGTTTGACTCGTTGGTCTAGTGGTCTTCATCTAGTTTATAATAGATCTTCCTATTTCAGTAGTTTCTTTCCAAGAACTGCAGCTTTGGGCCACTCTCTTCTTTCTGACTGTTTCTCTCCTTTCTGTTGGTCTGTCCAAGACCAAGGTCAATAAGCATCTCCTGTCTTTGCAATAATCATCTTTCGTTCTTCTCAGCTCCTCGCATCAAATTGCTACATGCCTATATATATATATATATATATATATATATATATAAGTCAGGTTCGTATTATATTTCAATAACCATGTTTTTTATTTTTATTTTTTTTCACATTTCCAAAAAATATAACATTTCGGTGAGATATATTTTTTATTGTCCGTTTCATTTGTCTTGTGCCTAACAACATTTTTATGTCAATATCGTATCTGCAACATTACAAAATCATCAGAAAAATTCACAAAGAGTAAATAGTTCTTGGATTAAAGTGTCTTGAAAAAACCTACACTATACAGTGGTTAATTTTTGGGTGAAACCAAACAAGAAACAAAGACAAGAGCACACTCACACATGGGGAAACCCACTAATACGCCATTTTGAATTTTTATCGTTCAAAGCTAGTACATCCTAAAAGTTGTGTGGACATTTATAAATTTTAATTCAGTAATATTTCTTAAAATAGTTTAAAAGTTCTATAATTTGTTTATACACATTCATATTCACTTGAGGGTAATTTTTTACTTTCTAAAGTTTAATCCATTAGCCTTCAGATGTCTATTTAGGTCATTTCGGTAACGGATCTAACAACGGAGCTGGTCTCTTTGAATTCATCAGTTTAGAGCCAGTTTCATAGACTCAGCCATCCATTCAAGCAACTATTAAGACTGTTGTACTTCGGTGTTTTTGTGGAAGATATATATATATATATATATATATATATATATATATATATATATATATATATATAAATTAGGAAAGTTCATTTTATAAAGCATCTTATGTAAGTTAATATAAATATAGAGGCTAACAAGCCTTCAACAACCATGTATTAGATGCGAGTAATTAAATCAAAAGAAAAAGAAAAATATTTCGAAACATTTAATAAAATATTTCGAAATACCTTCCGTTTTTTTGTTTTTTTCTTCATCTTGATTTTTATTTTTATTTTGATTTAATTACTCGCATCTAATACATGGTTTTTGAAGGCTTGTTAGCCTCTATATTTATATTATATATATATATATATATAGTTATTTTCATAATAAATAACTTATTTTTATCTACATGCGTATTGTTTCATTCTTCTTCATTTCTTCTTCTTCATCACTGTAAAGATAACCATTAAAACCAGTCGCACGATGATAAAACAACCATCAACGGTTACGAAAGAGATGAGAAATAAATCCTATAGTGTCAAGCAGGCGGACAATTATAGTCAGTTGTTATAACAGTGTTCAACACAAACGAACTGATATTTATATCTTAGATTAACGGCTTCTATCATTACTCATCAAAGTACTCAGCCGTAAGAGGGCTACAAATAATTATTTCATAATTACTATTTAATTATTATCTGCATACGCATACGTTTCATCTTTGCGGAATCATCAGTGTAGAGATAACCGTTAAAACCAGTCGAAAGATTCGAACCTCGAACTAGAGCATCCTTTAACTCAATTCCGAGCGCTCCAACAACTGTTACGAGAGGGATAAGAAATACATCCTATTTATGTGCCAAGCAGGCAGACAATTATAGGAATATATATATATATATATATATATATATATATATATATATATATATATATATATATATATATATGTATATATATATATCTTTATTTTTACCTACATACACATGTGTTTCATGCTTACGCAATCTTCAGTGTAGATGATAATTGCTGCCGGTTGAAGAAATCGAACCTAGTCACAAAGTTACTTTTAACTCTGCAGTCTGATATTCAACCACGATGAATTACCATAAGAAAGAAGAGAGTTGAATTATATATATATATATATATAGTATTGCTCGTGTTACCTTAAAATTAGTAGATTTCATGGCCCCAATTTCTGATCTAATAATAAGAATGATTAACCAAGGTGGCGATCAAAATAAAATATTTGGACAATTAAATAAAGCAATTACTCGCCATCCTGATGCTTTTAAATCTTATCAAATTAATCAAAATAAACTGATAGAACAAATCATAGGATATATAAATAGAAATAATGTAGAATATATATAAACGTATATATAACACATCTACTAATAATAAGAAAAACAATAAAAATACAGTAGAAAGAAAGAAAGAAATGTTAAAAAAAAGAGGAAGAAGAAGAAGAAGAAGAAGAAGAAGAAGAAGAAGAAGAAGAAGAAGAAGAAGAAGAAGAAGAAGAAGAAGACAATCGACAGTTATGAACGCCGATTTTAAACACCGGGAGTTGGCAAAGAAGAAGAAGAAAAAGACAGAAAAAGAGAACAAATTAACGGTTAACTTATAGACGCCGATTTGAAACACTGAGAATAGAAAAAACTCGACAGTTGTGAACGCAGATTAGAAAAACTGTAAGTGAACAAGGAAGATTAATATTTATTTGAGGTTGACGATAACGGGGAGATTGACAACAAAGGAGGACGAGGGAGAGAAGGAGGAACTAAAGGTATATATATGTATGTATGTATATATATATATATATATATATATACATATTTATTTATTTATTTTTTATTTTTATGTGTTGATGTTTATAATATAAAACTAAAAATAATACATTAATCACTTAAATAATAGTGTCATGGATTCGTCCAAACACTTTAAAATGCAGCAACATTTTTGTAAGTAACGGATAAATTTTATTAGACAGACGAACAGCACAGGTAAATACTATTTTTTTTGTCTTAAATAACTAATATAAGTTAGCAAAACATTTATATGGAACAACACGTAGATTTAGTATAAGGAACGTTTATGTTTTTGTCTTTTAAGGGAAGTGGAGTCTGATCAACTCTGCTGGGAAGCCATGAAATTAAATACTGTCTTGTTTTTAAATTCCCGAAACAGTTTTTCATGGTAAACAACTGATGATCCCTTAAAATAGTGTTAGAAATAAACTAATATAATAACTGTAAAAAATAAATTGACTTACATGAGTGATTTTCCACTGGAAGACTTGGGACTATCAGTTTTTTTTAGTTTTTTTTTTATTATAGTTTTAATTGTTGAGAAACTTCCGACACTATATATATATATATATATAGAGAGAGAGAGAGCGAGAGAGAGAGAGAGAGGGAGAGAGAGAGAGAGAGAAAGAGGGAGAGTAATCAACTTTAAATATATTGGCAAAATAAACACAACACAAATAGTTCTCAAAGGTGATCAATACAAAGTAGAGCTTTGATAAAATTAAATAAATATTGGTAAGCCAGTCGATACTAATTAATTCGTGTTTCAACGCATACGCGTCTTCTCAAGACTCTGACAAAAAGTGAAATTCGGTTTTGAAATTTATAAAAACAAACAAAGGTGAATAAAAAAGAAAACACTTCTCACTGTGATTTCAACTTTCGCGTGTAAACTTTAACAAGTGTGTATTGCTAGAATGTGTGTATAGCTAACCCGTCATCGCCATAGAATTCTATATCCATAACTTTAATCAAACCCGATTCAGTAAGCTTATATAAAATTAAAAGTCCTACCAAATCAGACATTCAGCGGATCCAGCAAACCCATAGTTATATCAAACGAATCCGTAGAATGATTTTTTTATCTGTTGCTTATCATTACAGATTAGTACTGCATTCTGACACTTATATATAATACCCAGCTTTTCGCTGGTAATATCCGTATGCTATTGTGAAGTCTAAGACCTTGTGAAATAATCCTTTTGTAATGTCGAACTTTGATGGAGTTTTTATTTCAACAAAATAGAGGAAGAAGCGTTTTTCTTTGTGTTTTCACTATGAACGTGTAGCTATTCAGAATAACAGGATACAAATGACGGAACAGATAGGCTCGACCGATTTTAAGGAGCAGATGATAAAAAGCGAAAACACTAGGATTTTTAGTAAAGTATTTGGCCTTTTGGCTAAGATCAAAGTGTAGTATCTGTTCCGATGGATACTGCACCCCATAGACTGGTATTGTCTTGGCCTTCAGGGCTTGATTTACGCCGGTCTATTGGTCTGTCCTGTGCAGTTCTAGGAGGTCCACCCTCCCAGGCTTTGCCTCCCCTCTTTGGGGAGGAGTAAGTTTATTGCTTACTGTCTGAGGCGCCCCTACCGGGGAATGCCGACGGGGCTGCCCAGCCAATTTTTAAATGGCCAGAGTGCTCACCTCTCGAGCGCTGGCTTTTAAAACCCCACTTTCTCGACCCGATCTTGGGTCACATCTTGCTTGTGGGAGTAAGATAAAACTGGCCTTGTGCCTAACTCCTGGGGAGGAGTAAATAAAACACTAGGATTTTTAGTAAAGTATTTGGCCTTTTGGCTAAGATCAAAGTGTAGTATCTGTTCCGATGGATACTGCACCCCATAGACTGGTATTGTCTTGGCCTTCGGGGCTTGATTTACGCCGGTCTATGGGTCTGTCCTGTGCAGTTCTAGGAGGTCCACCCTCTCAGGCTTCGCCTCCCATCTTTAGGGAGGAGTAAGTTTATTGCTTATTGCTTACTGTTCAGATGCACGTGTTTTGTTAATGGTCTTTTTGGTAGTTTCATTAGAAGTGGAGATGATCGTGTTGTAGCCCTCAGATAAGCAATCTTGAAGCAACGTTTTCCACAGATAGGACGTTCTTAATATGATACTCTGTACATAGGAATTCCGTTTTCCACAGTGTAATAGAGGTCAAGTTCTTTGTAGTAGTTATAGAAGAGCACAATTCTCTTCAAACCCACTATCTTAACCATAACTGGTGATATTAATCATAATGTTTGTTATCGGGTAATGTATTTAGTAGTAGCTTCTTTGTACAGCATCTTAGGCAGGAATTCAATTTGAAAACAATTTGTGTTGACTTCCTGTCAGAGAAATACACGTATTTAAAACACACACTATGTGGCTAGTACTAATTATTTATCTACCTCCCACAGCGGTAAGATGTGACACAAGGTCGGAAAGTGGGATTTGAAAATCCAGCGCTCGAGAATTTGAGCACTCTGGCCTACAAAAAATGCCTGGAAGCCCCGTCAGCATACACCGGTAGGGGCGCCTCAGGCAGTAAGCAATGCACTTACTCCTCCCCAAAAGCTGGGAGGGTGAGCCTTCTAGAACTGCACAGGACAAACCCATAGACCAGCGGAAATCAAGCCCCGAAGACCAAGACGATACCGGTCTATGGGGTGCAGTATCCATCGGAACAGATACTACACTTTGATCTTGGCCATGTGGCTCGTACAAATTCACACCATGTCGATCCAAGGGACAAAACTCTTTATATAACTAGTGATAGTACGATTCCAATATTTTCCCGATTTCGATATAATTACTAATTCTGTTCTTAATTCCCGATTCTGATACATGTACTGATTCCGATTCCGATCCCGATTCCGATTCTTTTAAAATCTTTATTCAGCTACAAAGTCTTCTTTTCTTTCAGATTACTCATGTAATATGTGCATATATTTTTGCAAACGTAAAAATACATTTTTGGGATGGGGGGATCTATAGATGTTCGTTTTACTGGTAGTTTATAATCCATTGATATTTATCATTTTATCATTAGTACCAGCGATGGTAAATTATGTTTTAAACAAAAAGAAACAAAATGAAACAATTAAAAGAATCGTTTTAGCATCGGCAAATAGGCACAAACTTTTCCGATTCCGATACCGATTCCGATACCCTCAAAACTTCCGATTTTTCCAATTCACGACTCTGATTCCAATTAATCGTCCTAACACAAATCCAAACTCTTGACATTTTCTATACATGTCCGGGCACATTGTTCTAACTAGATTTAAACAGTTGTAAAAATTTGGTTATTTTAAGATCTATGACTGAGAGCTAAACAATATATTCACTCATGAAAAACGTCTCGAATAAAAGCAAGCGAAATATCAGTCTTCTACATGATTTGTTCATATAATTACGTCTTTTATATTTCGTTTGTTTGCTCTTTTTCCATATTTACTAACCAGGAGTTTGAGTTATTGTCACCAAGAGTCAATTGTGTAAAGGTCAATTGTTTAAAAGTCAAATGTCAAAAGGGACACATGTTAAAGCAGTAAAATGCCTAAAGGTCTACTTTAACAGTGATATCTCTGGAAAATTACGTTATGATGAGATTTCATGTATTGAAATATGTGTTGGCTTGAATTGTCTATATGAAGGTGTCTGTTTTCAAGAAAGACAACCAGTCACAGTTGAAGCCAGGAGATAACGAACGAACGAACGAACGAACGAACGAACGAACGAACGAACGAACGAACGAACAGACGAACGAACGAACGAACGAACGAACGAACGAAGCGGCATTCACCCTAGGAAGTAGACAGTTTCTAGGGAATATCAAATACACAATATGTTGCATGTATAATCCGGTCAGGTCAGATGACGACGTTAGGTTTTTGCAAGGATGTGTCGCCGTCATCCATCATACAACGCCTGGTATTTTCAAATGGTCACCCATCTTGTAAAAACCAGGCTTCACTTCGGTGATCTAACGAGAACCGGTGTGTTAACGTTGTTAAGCCAGCGGATAGACACAGAAAGGAGACGGATAAGTCTTAGTCACAAAACGAACCAGAATCTTACACTATTCTGCTCTCTCTCTATATATATAACTGTCTAACTATATATATATATATATATATATATATATATATATATATATATATATATATATATATATATATATCACTGTCCAACTAAGTTTAAGACGATATGTTTAAATCTGGTTGATTCATGTATTACTCTGGTTAATTACAATAACAGGAAATAGTGTTTTTTTTCTTGTGCAGGGTGCAAATAAGAGCCTCTAACCTAATAGGTCCGGGACTCTCTTCCAAGCTCCAGCCTTTGTCGCATCGTCGCATAGTTTCATACCGTCGCTTGTTTTACAACATGAAGTGGCAAAAGTACATAGAACATACTGCCAAGTCTGCCACGAACAAGGTATATTCCCTCTATCTGTCTAGAAAACTTCTCACACCTGCTAGTATCCTATATCTCTATGAAGTCACCATTCGGTCGTGCATGGATTATTGTTGCATCATCTCTCTCTCTCTACTCTCTCTCTCTCTCTACTCTCTCTCTCTCTCTCTCTCTCTCTCTCTCTCTATATATATATATATATATATATATATATATATATATATATATTCTTCAGGGTGCAAAAAAAATGTTAAACCTAATAGATTCCGTACTCCTTGCAAGCTCCATCCCCTTTCGCATCGATGCAGAGTTGCACCCCTGTGCTGATTTTACAAGTATTTCCAAGGAATGTGTTCCAATGAACTTACTGCACGTGTACCCCCTCAATGTAAACCCGCTCGGCGTACCGAACTAGCAGCAAAATTATTCCTCTTCACTGTAGAGGTCTCTAGAAGCCGGACTATGTTATATTCTAATAACATCTTGTTTCGGACAGTTTGTTGGTATTAACTTCTTACTTAATGTTTCCCTGACCGTACCAACATGTAGAAATTTAAGTGCAATGTGAACTAACCACTTGTTACACAACTCAACAACCAGGTTGATCACCTTCCTTATAAACCTGGCCTAAATCACAGTAGCCCCTTACGCATCAGTGGGCAATTGCCTTCTTAGGAATGAATAAAAGTTTTAAAAATATATAAATAAGATCATAAGTCACAACCTCAAAGTATTTTAGTCTGATGGTGGTTCGGATTTTCAGTAATACATGTTCCCAAGATAACACACACAAGGCGATTATCATACAGGTCACATGAAGTTCGGTTACAACGGCAATTTCGCTATTGTTGGCACACGACTACACGCAACGCTGAACGCATTTCGAAACTAGAAAGTGCCTTGAAATAAAACAAGTCTGAATGTTACACAACAACATTTTCACATTCAAAGTCCAGTTTTGTTTTTTAGTTGTTTTAATGAAGCCATTTAAGACAACGAGCTTAAAAGAATAGAAAATGATTATTGCAAAGACAGGAGATGCCTATTTACTTTAGTCTTGAAAAGACAAAGGTTATAGGTAGAAGGGAAACAGTCATCACAAAGAGAATTCCACAAACCAGCAGTTCTTCGGAAGAAGCTACTAAATAGGAATTGTATAACAATGAGGTATCAGAACAGCAACTTGATAGGGACCCCTAGACTAACGAGCTTGAAAACAGAAAGTAGGGAATAGATCAGACACTTCTGAATAAAACATGTAATAATAGTATTAAAAATAGAAAAAAAACACTGAGACTACGTGTGTGAGAAAGAGAGGGTGCAGAAACGGATAAAAAGTGCGGGCAAATCAAATTACAGATACATTTCTAAACATTATCAAGAACCCATGAATGGGACAAAGATTTTACCAGCCGAAATATGACATCAGTAATCCATACAAAGTCTAATAGTAGATGTGTAGAGATAGAGACTAGCTTCAGGTGTGAGAACGTATTTGGAGCGATAGTGAGAACCGACTTTACGAAAAGCAGAAAGAGTAATGGATCTAATGTATGAACTCCAAGAAAGATTTGATGAGAAAGAAAGACCAAGAAGTTTCAGAGTCGATTTCTCCTCAATAACAGGGCGGGTACAAAAAATGCACGTGAACGTAGTCGTCCGCAATTTCCCGCGAGGGCGCCTCAGCCGATCGGCTGTAAGCTAACCCCTTACTAAAGTAGGAGATTAGAATCATTCCATCACCGTCTGCGAAGCGAGGGTGTCCTCCTGAGAGGAAGTATGCAGATTTACAACCTCTACACATCCCGACGCCCATGTTGTGAGTGACACATTCAAAAACACCTCAATTCTCTTTTGGTATACATATTTATTTAAACCATGGCCGACGCAGCTTTTCGGACATTAAAGAACCTGAATCAATCGACATAATATTTAAATTGCTTTTGGCTCTTTTTGAATTAAAAAAAAAACGCTTTTCTCTTCATACCAGATAGGGAAATGTCCTTGACAATCAATGTGAAAAAAAATCTTTTTTTTTACAAAAGAGTCACTACTTATCAAGGCCTAAAGGCTACTCGAGGATAAGGGTTTATGTGTTTGTCAGGTGTACGGTGAGATGACACCGTGATGATTGGTAACAATTGTTTAAAGTTGGCATAATTTTATTTTCTAAAAAGAACCGCTAAAAAAAGTGTTTACATTTGACTTAACACGACTATGTTTTAGCCAGCTGGGAAGTATACCTACAGTATTGTGTTCCACACACAGGTAGTTCTTAAGAAAGTAACTTCGCTCATGGAAGCTCCGTTAGTTTTATCTACACAGTAGGAAAAAGGAGAATTAATAACAGTTGTAAGTAGACGAGTTTTTGATGTGAAACTTTTACGGAGGTAACCACAGATGGAGCTCACTCGAGTACCTACCATGAAAATAGGCCGCTGTGGAATTATGAGGCCCTGTTCTGTCGTGTCCCGTTCAGTTCTTAGAGGTACACTATCCCAAGCTTTATCTTCTCTCTTTGAGAAGGCGTTTGTTTATTACAATAACTTAAGGCTTCTCTACCAGAGAATGACGTTGGTATTACGTATGCTATTTTTGTGGAATACTGGTACACCCCCTTCTGGTGCGCTGATTTTT
>OY744526.1:23452796-23527796 GCA_963556195.1 Sepiola atlantica | reverse complement strand
CGAGACATACAGGCATTCTACTTCTATAAGGGAAGGAATGATGCATATAAAGCAAGTGACGTCACGCTGTGTTAGTACTACCATTTACAGTGCTCTACTTTTTTACGAAGAGCTTCAAATATATATATATATATATATATATATATATATATATATATATATATATATATATATATTCTTTCCTAACATATTTTAACAGGACAAACAAGATATTCATTAACATATATAAATTTCATTGCTATTAAACAAAAGGCGCATGTATTTATATATGCAAGCATGTATGCGTATATGCATATATATAGTTCCCCCTATGAGATGTAACTGTCACACTTTACCTCTTTTTCTGAATAATGTTTATTTTATGTTATTTATTTATTTCTGTCCCTTACCTTGGTTGTCAACACTTGTGCTAATCAGTACTTCTCCTTATCTCTCTCGCTCTCTCTCTCTCTTTCTTTCTCTCTCTCTCTCTCTTTCTCTTTCTATCTCACTAGTATTCGCCCACACTTTTCTCTCTTTATCTCTCTTTTTATGGACACGATTTATTCTCCTAACGACTCGACACGAAACACCTTCGTCAGTGCATATCACCTTTCTCTCGAGGTGACAAGATAACTTCCTGACAGTTAATTATTCACCAACCATTTCAATGAAATAGGAGAAATCCGAGAATGAACTAACTTTCACCCGGCTTTCAAACGAAGAATCACGCTTTAAACACATTATTTATTTTTTATCTAAACGTTTATATATATATATATATATATATATATATATATATATATATATATATATATATATATATATATATATATATATATATAGATGACCTGTTCAGTTATTGATTCCTACCACATTAATTCCGCCACCTGATATATTTCTAATCTGCTTCTTATTCTACACACACACATACACACATATATATATATATATATATATATATATATATATGTGTGTGTGTGTGTGTGTGTGTGTGTGTGTGTGAGAAGATACACACACACACACATATATATATATTTATATATATATATATATATATATGTGTGTGTATCTGCTCTCTCTTTAAGGTATCAGACATATAGGGACCCATACTTGGGGCTAACATTTGATATTTAGACGAGATATTCGAATATTCCATTAAGATCCTCCTCTACCCCTAAAACGTTGAGTTAATAAAGAAGTTAGAAACATTAAATGCCCCTTTACTAATTGATTAGCTTACTATTTTATATTATATATTTATTGTGGTCTTTTAGTCTTACTAGATTCAAGGACAAGAATTCATCTAGTCTGGTGGGGTATCCAGCTTAGTTCTCTTACTAGAAACAACACCTCTTGGAGAAGGAGTACCATTCCGTGTATAAGCAAGTTTGAGTTATCTATACCAAGGACATTTTATTTGGGTTTCGAATACTATAGTAATTTTAATATTCAGTTAAGGTGTACATGTTGGAGGAAGTATCTTCATGTTAGGTTGTCATGACAAACCTCTGTATAGATGGAGCTTAGAGACTTGAGTTAAGTGTCTAGTCGGCATTCAAGTTCTCTACTATATACGAGTGTGTGTTGCAAAATTCATTAATAAGTTTAAGAATTTATCCTTAATATACAAATATAAGCATACAAAAATCCAGAGTTATTAGACATAAATTAAGTAAGATTCTCGTAATTTCAATTCGTTCATAAGATCCTTAAATTTTAGAAATGTTCTAAAATTGAAATCATATAATGAATTTTGATCAAAATGCGTGGGGAAAGCAGTACACTGGGAACTATGCAAACAATTGAATTTGAAACACGCGAACAAATGATACACACATAAACTAGACACAATACTGGAAAACGAAAATCACTAAATCCTCTGGAACATGGAGGTGCAAACAGATAAACTCATACAAGTAAGAAGACCGGATATAATTGTAGTCAACAAAAAGGAAAAATCCTGTCAAATCGTAGATTTTGTCATTATAGCAGCCACTAGTGTGAAGATCAAGGAGACAGTAAAAAGTAGTAAATACACGGAACTTGCCAGAGAATTGAAAGGAATATGGGTATGAAGAAAGTCAATATAATACCTATAATCGTAGAAGCACTAAGAATAGAACCAAAAGACCTGGAAAAAGACCGTGAGATATTGCAATCGAAGGCATCACCAAGACCATACAAAAACAGCTACAATCTTAAAGAAAATCCTCGAATGCAAAACCAACGCGCATAAGCTAAGAATGGTAACCAGTCAAGTGGAAGTTACAATAGGAAGAAAAAAAAACAGGAAGAACACCACCACATGAACCCAAGGAACATAAACTGTAAGAAATTTCATAAACTGCCTTCCCCCCAAAACGTGATGGCCCCTCGGCTGATAGCACACAAAATACTCGTGATGAATCAAGGAGGATGGGGACACCGTGGAGGGAGAGCATTAACCAGACCTCCACTGAAAGAGTGCGGAGAGTAGTGGGACCTTGGGGAACTTATTGGCACCTAAATACAAGAGGATATCTATAGTCGTTACCAGCGAGGAATACATGATGAGCGGATGCTGCGATACCGCAAAGTCATTTGAAATAGTTAGCAAAAAGAGGTGGAAGGTATTGGAAATCTGGAGAGATTGCTGTCACTCAAAATCCAGGGAATACCACCGGCTATTATCAGTGAGCAATCACTTATGATGACCTATGTGAGAACCCCCAGTGAGTAAATAATAATAATAATAATAATAATAATAATAATAATAATAATAATAATAATAATAATAATAAACACAAAATGCTCTGGATGTAGAAACAGACAAACGCATACAAGCAAGGAGACCGGATGTTATAATAATCAACAAAAAGGGAAAAACTTTGCAAAATCGTTGATTTCGCCGTTCCAGAAGTCCACAGAGTGAACGTCACTGTGACGGAAAAACGATGTAAATACACAGAACGAGCCAAAGAACTAAAAGGAATATGGAGCATGAAGAAAGTCAGTCTAATACCAATAATCGTAGAAGCATCAGGAACAGTCCCAAAAAGCCGAGAGAAAAGAATCAAAGAGATCAATGAGACCATACAAAGGACGGCAATGATCAAAACAGCTGCAATCTTAAGGAAAATCCTCGAATGCGAAAACCAACCCGCATAAGCTACGAAAGGTAGCCCATTCACGTGGAATTTACAAGAGTAAGAAAACAAAACAACATGAAGAACAAGGAACAGAAACTGCAATAAACATCACACCATAAGTTGTCACCCCCTAAAGTGATGGCAGCGATCGTCGGCTGATACCTCACAAAATAGTCGTAAAGGGTCAACGAAAGATGGAGGACCGAGGAGAGAGAGCCTTAACAAGACCTCCACTGGAAGAGTGCGGAAAGTACTGGGAACTGGGGGAGGCGTATTGCCACTCAAATCCAAAAGGAGACAAATGATCACTGCCAGCGAGAAATCAATGGTATTCGACGGTTGCGATACTGCAAGATCATTTGCAGGGGGCATCGGAAATAGGTGGAGAGTACTAGACATCTGGGGAGGCTTGTTGCCACTTAGACTGCAGGGAACACCACCGGTTGTTGTCGATGAGAAATCACTGATTATAACTAGTGTTATAACTGCTGGTCGTCATCAACAAAAACAACAAAAACAACAACAACAACAGCAATATCATCAAAAACAACAACGGAGACGACGAAAATTTGGAAAAACCAAAAAGGAACAAGAAAAACTGATAAATACGACCGGAATCTTCAGTCAAGACATCCAAATGGAATTCGGACTGGAAACATGTGAACTACCAAAAACAAAAAGAGGAACACTAGAGACGACAGAGGGCATGGAACTCCCCAACCAAGAGAAGATTAGGGCACTAGGCGAACAGGAGAGCTACAAATATTGGGCGTTCTGTAAGCAGACACCATCAAATGTACAGAAATGAAAGAGGAAATTGGAAAATAATATTTTAAAAGAACAAGAAAATTAATAAAAACGAAATTATATAGTAGCAATCTAGTAAAAGGAATAAACACCTGGGTAGTATCACTAATAAGATACGCTGGACCATTCATAGGCTGGACCAAGAGAACTAGAAAATTAATGACCATGTACAACGCACTACACCCAAACGACGATACGGGCATACTCTACATAAAAAGAAACGAAGGGGGAAGAGGACTGGCAAGTATAGAAGATTGTGTGGAAGACTAAAAAAAAGATCTGGAAAAATACGTAGCTCAGAACCCGTAAAGGCTAATCACCGCAGTAACAGCAACTCGAGAAGCACCAAACCCAGAAACAAAACGACAAGAAAAGATAAAATGGAAGAAAAACAAGTATATTGACGCTTCAGAAGACTGACAAGAGAAGAAACGAAAATAGCTGCTCATGGCTAAGTAAAAGGCACCTAAACAGAGAAACGGAATCTTTACTGATGGCTGCACAAAACAAGGCGATTAGGACAAACTACATTAAAGCTAAAATATATAACACCCAGGAAAACAGTAAATGCAAACCGTGTGGACAAAGAGACACAAAAGTAAATCACATAATAAGTAAGTGCAGCAAACTAGCCCAAAAAGAATACAAGAACAAACATACATGTGTTGCGAAAACAGTACACTGGGAACTGTGCGAACAACAGCATTTCGAATACGCAGACAAACGGTACAAACATAAACCAGAAACAGTACTGGAAAACGAAGAACACACAATCCTCTGGGATATGGAGATACAGACATACTCATACAAGCAAGGAAACCGGATGTTATAATAATCGACAGGAGGGAAAAATCTTGCAAAATCTTAGCAGCAGAGAACAGAGTGAAGATCAAAGAGACATACAAACGAAGCAAATGCACTAGCCAGAAAACTGAAAGGAATATGGAGCATGAAGAAAGTCAGCATAATACCAATAATCATAGGAGCACTAGGAACACCCAAAAAAAACTTGGAAAAAAGACTGGGAGAAATTGAAATCTAAAGGGGTCATTGAAATGATCAAAACAGCTTCAATTTTACCGAAAATCCTTGAATGCGGAAACCAACCCGCATAAGCTACGAAGGAAACAAAACCACACGAATAACACCACATCACAAACCGAGGAACAGAAAATACAACATCACTTCATAAGTGCCCCCTCCCCTAATAAATTACAACGGCCTCAGCTGACACTACAAAAAATGAACCAATGAACAGAAATTGCAAGAAACACCATAAGCTCGCATCCCCCGCTCTTCTCTACCCGCTCTCCGAATTAGTGTCTTATAATATGGTTTGAATAACCATCGGAAATACGTATTTGAAGTTTGAAAGGTGATTCCGATCCAATGGGTCACTTGGAGCTGGCAGCACGTAGATATTCGGCACATAGAGAGTAACGTAGAGAATCAAGACCACTTCCATTGTCTTCCCCGGAATTTTTTTACGTATTATATAAATGTCATCAAAATAGGAAATATTTGTAGGTTTTTTAGAAAGTTCGGTCACATAGACACCTTAGGTTAGGACGGCATTTTATAGATTTGGGACCACTTTCTAAGAAAATGTTATACATATGTTTTACATTTTATAAAATTACGCTATAATTTAAGTTTTAAGGGTGTTATGCCCTCATTACCTCGAACCACTCCACCAAGGGATTAAGGATTCGTGAACGGTGCCTTCCCCGGTAAATGATAACAAAGAATACACTTTTAGATTTTATGTAGATTCTCTAACCTTTATTTTTATAGGGAACACACAAACATCACGTGCACACATATACATACGAACAGACATTGAGTTATATATATATAGAGAGAGATGTTCATTTTTGTAGATAAAAAAGCTGCTCCTCCATTTTGGAATAGACTTCATATCAAACCTAAAAACTGCCACGTTTTTTAAAATTCTATAAGGGTTTATATAATTTTTCCGATGAAGACATTTTTCAGTGAGAGATGCTCAAAGATAATCGAAAATGACCTAATGAACGCCGTAATTTAACAAGATCGCCGTTTGACAACCGGACAAATCATAGACATTTTCAAGATTTCCAAATCGAGCATGGAAAATGAATTGCAAAATCTCGGTAATGTTTTCAAACTTGATGTCTAAGTTTCATCCCCCCTAAAAAAACGAACGGACTTTATATCTGCAAGTTATAATCCAGTGAATTATTACTGTGTTCATATAAAAGTTTTCGCTAAAAAATAGGGCGGTATATTTATTTGGTATACAAATATTTTTGGCTACACATTTGCAAGCAGCTGAACCTTATCAGACCACTATACAATATGGATACACAAATAACAATTAAATAGCAATTCTTTAAAGGAGTTTCCTGTGATTAAAGTCATGTGAATCATTAAGGTACATTTTAGGATTACAAGGCCAACCGTCAAAACATCTGGATTATTTTAATTTTTTTTCTTTCTTAAATGTTCTCATCTTCGAAGGCTGGAAGTTCTGACTGTTCTCAAAATGGGCCAGCTTAGCTATTCGATTACATTTTATATAATAACGTAAAATCGATATGCACATATCAATATACACATATAAATATTAAGTTTCAAATTTAATCCTGAAAAATTTATAATATAATATATGTTTACTCAACTTATCTGCTACGTGTCTCTAGCGACTTCCTTTCGGTGGCGCAATATCCTGCTACGTATCTTAATTGTAGTATTTTAAGTTCTAATGGAATTCTCCAGTCTATGATTACTTTAACCTTATGTCGAATATAATGTTGATTGTAGTTTAGTGGGTACTTCTTCAGATTAGGATCCACGCTAACCCTTACGCTAACTCTAACCCATACCCTAACTCAAACGCCAACCCTAACCCTAACCCTGACTCTAACCCTTACCCTAACCCTAATGACGCCAGGTCTATTTTAGCTAGGGTCCTAATCTAGAGAAGCACCGCTCAATGTGTTATCTCTTAAACATAAGAGTATATTACAGTATGTTTGGGACATGAGAAGCTTATCTGAGTCGCAGCAGTGATGTTCTGAAAAAATGTTTTGGAAAAAATTTCTCGAAAGAAAATGCTCTCATAAACTAGTCGACTTTTATGCTTGTAGGTCAATACTTTGCTAAAGAAAAACCATGGGATTCGTACGAAACTATATTTCCCATTTTCCTTTCACAAATAATTCCGTCATGAGAATTTCCAAATTTCTTATTCGATACTAATTGTGATGAAAATAACTCTTTACTTCCCTTTTACTACTTCCGTTTCTTTCTCTGTAAATACGCCATTACTTCTTCGTGGAGGCTTCGCTCCCTGCGTTATATCTCTGCCGAATAAAGCTTTATCAAAAGCAAACTCAGTCTCCTCGAACTCTTTCATTTATTCATTCATTCATTCATTCATTCATTACACTAATGTAATGTTATGCGACACAGATAAGCCGTATGTTGCGTTAGTGGGGGAACCCTTTCGATTCAACCTGATTGCTCATCATCTTTTCGTTGACAGAAAACAGCCGTAATCTCGTTGATACTTTGTAGGTAGTTGGTTCAAGGGGTAGTGACGTGTCTCCCTTCGTTTCTCATTGCTTTAGTTATAGTTAACCTGTTGGAATAGCAGTAGTCAAGATATAACAACAGAAGTATCTCTCTTTCTTTGCCTCTTTTTTTGGTTGTCTACTAAGGTAACAAATAAAAAAACGCCAACAACGTTACTTAGTAAATAGCATCATGCTCTTTAGTGTTTTATTGTTTATACAGCACTGTAAAGTTACATATTACATAAGTACTATATCGCCCATTATGACGGGGGCGGGGAGAATACAGCTTCCAAAAAGACGTCTGAACGCAATGAACTTACCTGCCCCAAAATGAAACCTGTCCTTCCTTTGTCGCTACGCGTCACTTTTGGCGGCACATCTATTTAAATTTTAATGGAATTTTCCACTTATTATAACCTTGCGTCGGAAATACCATTTTTAACATTATTTTTAAACACCCACATGTTATTTTTCTACACTAAGTTTTAAAAGTTGAGAAAAGTTATTTTAATTTTAAAATGAAACTCTACAATGTTTTTTTTCCTTGAGCTGTGCTGAACATTGCCAACACAACTCTCGAAGACTCTGGCTATTAATCCATGTAGTCAAATAAGTAAATGAGTTATATCCACATGTGATCACTACTATTTGAATAATCCAAAGCCCTCGGTTCTCTCATAAGAGGGGGGAACACTTCGAAAGGGTACAAACATAGCCGAGGACGGACCCATATGCATTTAATATGGTTGGATTGCAGAAACGATTGTGATTTGTATTAATGTTTCCATGCGTATTATTTGGGGGGGGGGGTAAGCATGTAAACTTTTTTTTTTGGGGGGGGGGTAAGCATGTAACACCTAAGAGGTCAATCTGACCTTTTTATTCTTGCACTCAGAAATTTAAGTCCTCGCCAAGGAATTATATTCCGATCTTCGGCTTTGATGACGTGCCACCAGAGAGTTATTATCACGTGATTAAGAACGTATAGCTTAGTGAACACGCACTGTATTGCTTTCTTTCTCTCTCTCTCTCTCTCTCTCTCTCTCTCTCTCTCTCTCTCTCTCTCTCTCTCTCTTACTCTCTCTTTCTATCTATCTATTTCTTCCACTCTCTCTTTCTATCTATCAATCTCTTACACTCTCTCTCTCTATCTATATATCTCTTTATCTCTTTTACTACCTTCCCCTCTTTCAATTGCTGCGTAAATGTGTATTCGCGGCACTCATTTAAGTCTATGACTCCATTACTAATTAACTTAATAGGTCTTTGCGTCTTAGAGATTAATTCCTCTCACGCAAGAAATCCATTTGTCGCGACTTATCGATTCTTAAGACAGCCTCATACATTCCCCGTTCTTACTTTACTTGCCCTTATTCCCACACAAACAATCTCACAAGATACACCCATACACATATATACACATATATATATTGCCTCTCTGTTTTTTTTCTTTTCGTTCTATGGTTCTGCGTATCTCTCTCTGCCCGGAGACGAAATTCAAAACGCAACACCTTTCTGAAATTAAGCGTAATTTTCTCAAGGAGAATTTTACTAGGAATCCAATTGTGGTATTAATTACAAGGTACAGGTTGCTTTTACAATTGTATCGTGGGATTTTTGTGAGGGTCAGTCATCCATAAAAAGACAGCATTTCACTTTATTTTTTCTAATTTATAAAAAAGGTGTGTGTGTATGTGTGTATGGGTGCGTGTGTGTGTGTATGTGTGTGTGTGTGTGTGTGAAAATATCTATAGTCATCCACAATCAGCCTGTTAAGCTGTATAACAGTGGCTAGACATATAGAATACTGCTCCCAGGCATAGGCTCCAGCGACTAGATATGAAAATTGGAATGTAATATTGAAACTTGAAGGCGTGCAAAGAAGGCTGACAAAACTAAGTAAAGTAAAGGAGTGCAGTTAGAGGGAGAGATTGGACAAATTGTGATTGGCTACTTTACTGGAGAGAATAATGAGAGGTGATATGATTTAGACTTTCAAGATAATAAATGGCATTTCTAACTATGGTGGATATTTCTTTAGTATTTCTTCTAGATCTGGAAGGTTATTGTCAAGGCAGTTTTCAAAAACTAGATCTGTTAACCAGTTAAGTTTTTTTGCTCACAAAGTAATATGTTTTTGGAAAAAGTTGCCAGATCAGATTAAGAACAGCGATAGCGTGGATTAGTTTAAGATTAGGTTGGATGAATTCAGAGGAAGTGGTAGGAAATTGAGGGGGCACTTTTTGGAGTTGTCAACTAAAATATTCAACATAATTTGATCTGAATATCGATACTGTACTAAGAGTTTAATTTTTTTAACAGTTGATTTGAGAAGATAGTTAAAGGGGAGATATCCAAGGAGGCATAACAAACAACAACAACAACAACAACAATAATAATAATAATAATAATAATAATAATAATAATAATAATAATAATAATAATAGACAAGCAAGTTTCTCAAGCCGGGATCGTGACCCGACCATCTAAATAACAGTTGGCGCTACTAACATCATGCGAAATCTGAACGTAAACATTGTCAATTGTATGAGAGCTCCATTTGTGTACACATATATAATCATATACAGAAAGATGTTTCGTTTTTAAAAAAACTAGTTCTACGCTCGACCCGCTATACTAACAAGCCTTCTGCTCTTATTGAAGAAACATATATATATATATATATATATATATATATATATATATATATATATATATATATGGGAAGAGAAGGATGAAGGTAATCCGACGTGATGGGAAAATGAAAAAGGAAAACCAAAAAATGGATGTTTTTTATGTGTACATCAACGTGTCGTCTTTATTTATAAGACGTCATCAGGATGATAAAATAGCGAAAAAATGTCATGCAAGTACAGATACATGTAGGGTAGACATATTGGGAGGAAAAATAAAATGAAATAATGGCCCCTACTGGGTGGACGTCCGTACTTGTTGGAGAAATAGAAATGAATGTTGAAGAAAATGAGTGGGGAAATATATATACATATACTTATATATATATATATATATATATATATATATATATATATATATATATATATATATATATATATATATATATATGTATATATATATATAAGTAAGGACTATGTAGTATTATTTTGATTTATACTATATTATTGGTTACATATGTGCATACTTGTTTCAGCTGCGATTTCATTCCAAATCAAGCTTCTTTGACAATAAAGCGCTATGATACAGAAGAACAGTTTGTCTGTTGATAACATAAATTTGTCCACTCCTGGTTTAAGCTATCTGGAAAATGAAATCGCCAACTGCCATCAGTTTATAATGCATTGCCCTTTGTGTAAACTGATGGAGCTTCCAGACAATCGCCAATGTGTAATAATATTAAGATTTCGGTTTCTCTCAGCAGGTGGTTATGATAGCTAGGGGGCGGAAACATCGACTGACGTTTAGACGGTCGAATTTCGATCCTGGCTTGAAGCACTTGCTTATCTAACCACACTAGAGAGATGTTATACAGCGAAACAATATATCAGTGAATGACTATATATATATATATATATATATATATATATATATATATATATATATATATATATATATATATATATATATATATATATATATGCTTTAAATGTGAACCCTATCTAACTTTTGTACCAAGAATCCGCTATATATATATAGTAAGTAATAATTTATGAAAATATGTTTATTGCACAGAGGCTTCCGTTTTTCATCCCCGTACAGAATCGTCAGCTGTGTAGCGTAATTGCCATAAATATATTTTCATAACTTACTACCTCGCACTGCTACGTATTGAACACTATTAAAGTAAATAACGAAAAGTGATACATGATATAATATATATATATATATATATATATATATATATATATATATATATATATATATATATATATATATATATATATATAAGAGAGAGTAAATCAATAATTGAATGGAATTGTAAAAATATTTGAAAGTATTTTTGTCTGACCCACCTCAGAAGAGAACATCAGAATTGGTAAAAATTCAAACTAAGCGAGTGCACATATATATATATATATATATATATATATATATATATATATATATATATATATATATATATATATACTAGCAACACCAACCTGCATTCTGGGCAGAACTTATCGGAATGGACGTATAGGTAAAACAATATGTTTTTACTCAAAGTATTCCATAATTTAGACTAAAACTTTCGAAAATTGGTAGATTAACATCTTCCCCTAAATCCCCCGTTCTATTCTGTGGTGATTATATCTGAAAACCCTTGAAAACCTGTCGGTAAGACTAAAAGAAACCAAAAATCAATTATTTTCAAATTTCGAGAAATTTAAGGTAAAATGTTCCTCCATTTAAACTTATTAGGGCAGTTAAGTAATTTTCTATTTTTCCCACTGACGCTATGCCCGACTGACAAGGTCGTAAAACCACACGTGAAAAAAGTAGACTCTACCCCCAAAAATAAATAAAGCAAAGAATTGATCTCCCAAAGCAAAAGAAAACAAACATTTTGTTTACTGCCCTATAATGTTAGAATGGCGGACCTGAAATTGGGGATCATTTTATGTTAAATTTATATGCAAAACTCTAAATTATAAAATTATTTTTCCTTGTTTTTGTTTTTTTCACGCCAGGTCTTACAGAGTCTTCAAACGCCTAAGAAAACTAGAGTCTCATTTTTGGAGAGAGTGGGGGTGGTAGCTCAGGGTGTCATTCTACATTAATACCCACACTTTTAATATTTGTTTTATTTACGGCTTAAAAATAAGGTATTAAATAAGCTTATTTCTTAAAAGTTATTTATTTGATTTTTAGAGAAAGATAGAAAAATAAAACAACATTTAGAATTTAGAGTAGGGGATCAGTTTCATATATAGATTTAACGTAAAATGAGCAAACTGATTATGGAAAATGAAGGAAATAATTTATTTCGTGTTTAATAGACAAATGTTTTATTTAGCGATGACAGAGAGAGAGAGAGAGAGAGACCGAGAGAGAGATAGAGAGATAGAGAGAGAGAAAGAGAGATAGATAGATAGATAGATAGTAAGAGAGAGAGAGAGAGAGAGAGAGGGAGGGGTGATAGATAAAGGATTAGTGTGTTTTTCTTGTAAAACTTCTTTAAATAAGATTTAACTCGCGTATTTGTTTTGTTTTTGTTTTGCTTTTGTTTTGCAAGTTTTACTCAATTAGTTGTTTTGGTATTCACAGTAAGATTTGCCTCTCGTGTAAGAAACAGTAGAAATTCAATTGTTATTGATAACAAAATAAATTACTATTTCCCTGAGAAGAACCGGGTAGCCCTGCTAGTTTAAGATAATAAACTGTTCATTCATAACTGTGCTACGTTTAAATGTGACCTAAAGAAAGAAATGAACTTGCATTTTCACTTGCAATTTAGACAAATCAAGTCGGTCTGTCTAAAGAAAGGAACATCGGAACAGTAACACAAATACTAAATATCTGCCCAGTAATTAAAACAACATTTCTTTAAGGCGTTTTTAAGCCTTTAAACTGCCAGTCCTTTTAAACATTACTTTTTAAGCATTTTACTTATTAAATCATTTTTCGTCAAAACATAGTTCTTTTCAAACATTTCAAATTAAGCATGGTGCACTTTTTCTTTCTTTCTGTTCTAGTTCTTTCAGCCTAACAGATTAGGACCCCGAAAATGTGCAACACAAAAAAGTTACCTTACATTTTTTTCGTCGTCTGCTGGTGATCGCCGTTGGTACCGTCGCTTTCCATTGCGTATCTCTGGCCGTGATCGATGCTGGTGATCTTTGATCTGTGAATTCAACTTTATAGACAGGCAGAAGACAAATGCGGAGACAATTTTTCCTCAGAGAGAGATTCAAGTCGTTTATTCTGGACTTCGTTGTGGAAGGGTTTTATCCATTCGTTCGCTCGACTCTCATTCATCCTTCTCGCTGTGGGATGCGACTATGCACGGGGATTTCTGCTGGATCTCTTCGAGATCCAGTCATTACGACGAGCGACTACACCGTCGACTTGACGCTCTCACTTCCAAAGCCCTTCTGTTTCAAAACCTTAGTTTCTTACGAAGAAGGAGTGACGTCACAGATCCACACGTATGACAGTCATGCAAAAGCATTTCCTTCACCAATGTTTTCTGACCTTTTCTGACCCTAGATTTCATGTGTCGGCGTCGAATTTGTAATTTTGTTATGGTCTTTCAAAAACATGATTGACTCTAAACGGTCCCTTCAGTGCATGTCAGCTTAACCCGCACTCATTGTCTTCATTTGACCCCAGCCATAATTCACACTAGTTGATTTAATCGTATCTACAAATAT
This sequence comes from Sepiola atlantica, assembly GCA_963556195.1. Classification (NCBI taxonomy): domain Eukaryota; kingdom Metazoa; phylum Mollusca; class Cephalopoda; order Sepiida; family Sepiolidae; genus Sepiola; species Sepiola atlantica. Next base: position 23,513,993 of record OY744526.1, on the reverse strand, counting down.
CAGCTCCCATCCATAATATAACACATACACCGTTTATAAGAGATATGCTGCGTTTATTGAATAAGTTGAATAAATTTGAAATAGGGTATTTTGATTTTACTGTTCGTGCGAGAAATGGACTCAGCCTTCGCTTTTATTCATTTTGATTTGTAAGAAATATAAAGTAAATAGAAAAAAACATGGGTGTAAGTCTCTAAAACATCACTCAGATTAAAATCGTAGAAATATCCCCAACTTATGCTTCAACTATCTTTATTTACATAAGCTTGAGATATTCCATATTATGGTTGAGAAATATATCCCAATATCTTGTTCTCTTACTCTATATCCCCAACACAGTTTTCCTCATTCGATATTTCTTAATTTATTTTTATTATCATTTTCTGACTTTTTTTTTTTCGGAAAATGTCTTCACGAGTTTTTACTATTTCTCTCATTTATTTTTGCATAACAATGTTTTCTTTGAAATAAACACTATCTTTCTGTTGTGCCAATAATCTGCTTATATATATATATATATATATATATATATATATATATATATATATATATATATATATATATATATATATATATATTATACACGTGTCATTGAAGACCACCGAGTTTTCTTTCTTTGCTATCTTTCTGGTTAATTTCTCGACTCGGCGAGCGATTCATCGGTTTTCCGGTGTCAATTGGTGGATTATCGCGGCTAACGTTGACACCGGAAAACCGACGAATCGCTCGCCGAGTCCAGAAATTAACCAGAAAGATAGCAAAGAAAGAAAACTCCGTGGTATTCAATGACACATGTATAATAAATGACTTGCTGCCGATATATATATATATATATATATATATATATATATATATATATATATATATATATATATATATATATTGAGATTCCGACCCCGTTTGTTGTTGTTGTTGTTGAATCACTCTTCACTGCTCCCTATAAACGCCCGAATGTGAATTCACGCCGGCCGAGGGGAAAGACACCCAACTGCGAATCAGTGTCGATTTATAAAACTGGGTTCGTGCCTTCCGACAAACAGAAATTAACATCCCCTACATAAAAAAAATTGCATGAAATACTGATGTCTGTAGGTATAAATAATTAATATTTACTTTAATGTATATATATATATATATATATATATATATATATATATATATATATATATATATATATATATATATATATATATAGTAAGGTAGAAATATATATTTATGACAATTAAGTTACACATAGACGTTCTCTGTAGGGAATCGTTAGACCAGTGTCTGACGATTCCGTACGGGAATAGAACGCGGACGCCTCTGTGTAGTTTAATTACCATATATATATTTCATACCTTACTACTTAGGTATTGAGCATTGTAGAAGTAAATAATGAAATTTTATACATGATATATTATATCTCTTAAAAATTATATATGAAATAAATTATATAGATTGATATAATTTTTTTAAGCTAGCACAAAAATGTACGTTGCAGCTCAGTGGTGTATGACTAGAGCAACTTATTTAATATCATGTAAACCATTGTTCTACAGATAAACATTCCATATTTACTAGAAAAACACTTTATATACAGACAATTGTGTCTGCCTTTTTGAAGACCATATATTTTCATGATATACAAAGGTCTCATCAGTGTATAAAAATTCCACAGCTGAAAAATTAAAATGAATCCAACATTTGTTGGATTTATACATACAGGGTGTCTCAAAAAAATGTACTCACTCTTAGAATGACGAGAAAACCTTTATTTATGAACATAGAGAGAAATGAAATGTTTGAACAATAATGGTCATCAGTTTGAACATTTGCGAACATGATTCTTCAATTACATCTGTCTCATGTATTCGATGCTATTTCATTCCACTCTATGTTCATAAATAAAAGTTATCTCGTTATTCTACGAGTGAGTACATTTTTTGAGACACCCTGTATTTGCTTTTTACTAAAAAAATTCAAAGAGTAAACCCTCTTTAACTCTGTTAAGGAAACCTTACATGTGTCTCTAGAAAAATCAAACATATACTTGCACAATTTATTTATACATATATATGTATAATATATTTATACATATATATGTATGATATATTTATACATATATATGTATGATATATTTATACTTATATATGTATAATATATTTATACATATATATGTATAATATATTTATATATATATATGTATGATATATTTATACATATATATGTATGATATATTTATACATATATATGTATAATATATTTATACATATATATGTATGATATATTTATACATATATATGTATAATATATTTATACATATATATGTATGATATATTTATACATATATATGTATGATATATCTGTTGAATGTTTACACAAATTCAATCGTATTTCGATCCCTTCTCTCATCAGACTACTCAATTCGCATTTTGTTATTTAAATCTTCTAGACATGCACATTTTAGTCATATTAAATCCTGTCATGCTGTCTTTTTATATCATAATAGTTCATTAATTATCATGAAACTTTCTAATTATCCGTCTAATTAGCCCATGAAAGTAGATATACTTAAAGAACAAAATTATATAAAAATAGATATAGAATATATCGTTGCGAACTTTTTGTATATCAATAGATTTTATTGAGTTGTGTCATAAAATCTATTCACATTAAGACCAAATAAACTCATAAATGATAATTAAATGATTAATAGTAAAATCTGCTGCAAGGAAGGTGGACTCTCTATACTAGGCTAGTAAACTTCTCACACCTTCAAATATTGTATATCTCTACAAAGCGACCATTCGCCAATGTATGGAGTAGTGTTTCCACATATGGGCTGGTGCACCAACCGCTAATCCGTCCCACTTAGATAGGGTAAAAATCTCTAACTAAATAGATTCTGGACTCCAACATTCATCTCATCGCCGCAATGTTGCATCGCTGTGCTTGTTTTATGTTACACCGGCCGTTCTTACACAGGAGAAACTACACCGGTTGTCATATAAATAGTGCGAGTCACCAGAGACAGAGAAGACAAAGCACAGTCTTGTAACTGTCTAGCCAAGTGCTAGTCACTTTCTTACTTTGTTAATACACTTGTTAAATCAACCCTCGACTTGAAATCCTTTATTTATTATTTACTGTTGGACAACTTCACAACATTTTACAAATACGTTAACGGAATGTGCCCCGACAAACATACTGCACTTTTGCCCCTCAACGTTAATACCCCGACAAACCAGACTAGAAGCAAAATCCCACCCTTTCATTGTAGAGGTGTGTATATAGCGAAAAACTTCTTACTTAAATAGTTTCTTTCCTTGGACCGCTAGACTTTGGAATTCGCTTCCTGCTCCACGTTTCCATCACTGTACTAACATGTATAAATTTAAATGTAATGTGAACAAACATCTTGTTGCCCAACTTCCCACTTAGGATGTCTACTATAAACTCGGTTTATATTCAAGTAGCCCCGTATGTCTCCGAGGCAACGTGCATTGTTTAGGGTGAAGAAAAAAGTATGTAAAATAATTTTAAATAGTCATAGTAGTAGAGAGACAAATAACAAATTATCAAATTTCAGAACAAATTAAATTATTCAGTAATTAAGAAGAATTTATATCTTAATGAAGACATATAAATCAATATTTGCTTTGCTATATAAACACCGATTACATAAAACAGGGAGAGATTTGTAATGCTGACTAGACACTAGTAATGGGACAATTCTAATATATTTCCCGATTCCGATACAATTAGAGATTCTGTTCCAAATTCCCGATTCCGATACAATTACCGATGATGGTTCCACCAACCGAAAGAACACAAAGAGAGAATAAAAGTAACAGATGCGCACCTATAAACTCCTCTATCGAAAGAGTTCATTAACTACCGTCGCACTTTCATTTTTATGCTGACAGGCAAATTTTACATAGTCTTGAAAGCATTGTACGTGTGTCTTGTCAGTGAAAGGAAAATGAAGTGAACTACCAAACAGTTTCAGTAATATTAATAACCAAGAATCATGTTTATTATCAGTCTTTGATGTTATTGCCTTCTATCTCCACCGCGTTCAAATTCTACATATTTAGATTTTTACAGCTATTTAACGGACACGGAAACTCAAAATCAAAGAAAAACTGACGCAAAAGTGTTGTCTAGCGAGGAACCGTGAAAATCTTTAAATTCACTAATTCGTGTATATCTAATTCAACTTACAATCTAATCCTGTGAAAATATTCTAATTGTTTTGTTTACAGTTTTGGTCTCCTCTTGTGAGGTTTTCCAATGATGAATTTCGTGACAAAGGCCAACCGAACAGAGGCCGACATTTTATTTATTTTTACACAAGAAAATTTGCATCCTAGTTTTCATGTTATTATGACGTATAATTGTTAATCTTACTGGTAGTTTGAAAACAACAAATATTTATCATTAGTACTAGCAATAGAAAATTAATTTTCTTTTTTTAAGAATCGTTTTGAGAATCGGAAATTAGACTGACATTTTTCCGATCACGATACCGATTCAAATACACCAAAAAGTTCCGATTTTTTTTTATTGCCGATTCTGATTAATCGTCCTAACAGTACTAGACACCATCTTGGAGTGTTTTTGGTTTCTTTTTGACAGGGTTTGTCAGGACAACCGTGCATGAGGATAATTGACCCGACAAAAAACCCAGACCAAATATTCAAAATAACATAGTATTTAAAGCCCAAATAGGATCACTTCAGAATGGCTACACTTTCTCTAAATGATAAGCTGGATATCCCACCAGACTAGCTAAACTATTGTCCTAGAATCCGCCAAGATTACAAAACAAAGCCAAAAAGTAAAACTAAAAACTATAACATAAATAATAAGTTAATTAGAGAGAGGGAAATTAATATCCTTAACTGCCTTACTAACTGAATGTTTTAGAAGTGGAAAAGAATCATAAATGAACAATAAGGTTTGCCCCAGTAAAGGGACCCCTTTATTTCTGGGAGCAAAAATAAACGGAAAATAGTTATGTGCTCAATATATATATATATATATATATATATATATATATATATATACAGTATCTACAATAAGTGAGTACACCCAACGAATGTTTTACTTTTTACTTCATAGAACTTTAATTTTTCGTAGGATTTAAATGACACTCGATGTGAACATAGCCATGTAGTGGTTTAATAGCTTTATAAACTATGAAAGAACGAATATATTTTCAATGCAACAAAATTTAACAAAAACATTTGGAACAAGTAACAAAAAGTGACTATACATTAGCATTTTAAACAAATAATCTTATTTTACTACTTTGTGTGGCCTCCATTGTTATCAATAACAGCAGACACCCTCCTAGGCATTGATTCGACTAGTTTATGACATGTGTCCGCCGGAATTGCGTTCAATTCACACTTGATGACCTCCTTCAGTTCGTTATTATTTCTCGGATTTTTCCCTTCAATTTTCCGTTTCAGATGCTCCCACAAATTGGGTTCAAATCAGGTGACATACTCGGCCATGGTAAGGTATTCACCCGTTTTCTGTTTAAGAACGCCTTCGTAGCCCGAGACGTGTGCTCAGGGTCGTTATCTTGCTGGAAAACTCCACGTCTGCCAACACTTGTTAGACTTGGTAACATTTTTCCCCCAATATCTGGCAATAGAGTTTGCGCCTCTTGACAGTCTGAAATTGTTACTGCACTGATGAGAGCTATAAGTTCGACACGCTAGCGTCTGTAAGTAAAACTAATTTGATATTTATTTATTAAACATTATATAAATAAAGATAGGGTGTGTGTGTTTATGTGCGTATATCTTGATAATACCTAGATTGAGTATTTACAATGCATTGATACACAACGAAAATAGTAATATCTAAAGGCATATATATATATATATATATATATATATATATATATATATATATATATATAATTTTACCGAATTACTTCGCAATGGATCTATTCTTGTTATTTGTGCTTTGTTTCTGATTGATTTCAATTACAAAAACCAAGCTCAATATTTAGAGATACAGTTATAAATCTAAATAGATTAGTTAAAGCACTTATCAATTTAAATATAAAATGTATTTCGTTTAGATACTGAGATATTTCTGAACCTAAAAGAGTGATGTCCCTTGCAGGTCAATCTACCTAGCTTTATTTTTCGAAATTGGAAATGTTCAATATTTGTATTGAGATTTCAGGATGGAAGCTATCTGTAACCGATTTTAACATGGTTTAATTGTTATATCAAGCTTGTATTTTTGCACCTGGCTTTTTTGATTTCCATTTTGAGTTTTCACAACCATCGTTGAATCTTCCTTCTAGACTGATGTTTAAATAGGCTGTTGATCATTATTGTTTCTACATTTGACGATTTTATGTTTACATTCCGGAGTTCTGAAGTAAATACCGTGTTCATCGTTTACTACATGAAATGTTGTTTATTGTACAGGTTTTTGGAAACATTTCTAAGCCAGATAACTTGGTTTGCGTATAAATTATTATAGAATGATATAATCATAAATGTTGATATATGTATATATTCATGAGAGAATAAAAAATATATTAAAATTTAATATAAATATATAAATGTTACAACTTTAACGTTAATTTATTTTCTTAAGAACTATACATCTTGCAATTTGCTATTTTCGAGTTAATTGGCTTCCATATTTGAAAAGAAAGAAAAATAAAACGATTTATTAAATTACGTGTCGCAATTTTTATTTTGTTGCTGAGAAATGGACAGATTTCATTTCTCCCAAGCAAGATGGCGGTTCGCCCGATACATAACGAAGTAGATTTTCACATTGAACAACGAACGAACAACATCATTAAAGTCATTATAAAGAAACCAAATTCAACAGGTCCTCTTCGTCGCTATACAACAGTGATCTCGCTGCCTTCCTCTTGCAGTGACAAATGAGTTATTCTCTTCGGTGTCATTCTCCTAACATAATCACGGAGCATCTCTCATTCGTTAATGTGATAAAGATCTGGACTTTATCAGCGCTGTACAACACTGTCAATTTCCAGCTTTGATTGAATGTATTAAAGGTTTTGTACGAAGCATTATCTTGCAAAAGGATGCCTTTAGAGACGCGATATAATCTCAGAGATGTAGCAACACGGTATTCTACGTGAGGTTCTTATCTACCTCATAATTTACGTCGACATACAACTTAATTAGTGAACAAATACCTGTGTGAATCAACATCACTCATACCTATGTGCTACTATCTACGGATTTAATTGATTTTTATTTCACAGATTTAGGTAGAAATCTCTCACCTTTATTCTGGTTGTCTGCTAACAGCGAGTGCGTGATTGCCCTAATGGATAGTTTTTCAGCATATGGAGTCTTTTACCTCGAGTTCGAATCCTATAGGCTTCGTAGAGAGGTATTGTTTTGTGTGAGGAAAGGGTTGCTGTATAGATATCAATCTTAAAATCTTGCTGGATATGAAGAAGACAATGGTTAGCATAGTGTGGCTATAAGGACAATTTTTTTCTGAGAAAGGGGTTGCATGGAAGCGATGAGATAATTCCCAGTGTTCAATTAATTATATGCAATGAATGATTTCGGTAAAATAGAAAGTCTGGCCGCCATATTTGAAATCGAAAATTATGAACAGTGTTAATCTTAAAACAATCACCCATTACTTAAGGCCGCATAAATTTTAGCGGGATTTCTATTTTTATCATTTATATAAAATAAACTATTTGAAATATAATTATATTTGCTTAATAATTAATAATTAAACTATTAAGAAAATATTTTTAAAATTAAAAAAAAAATTAAAATTCGAATTATAAAAAAGAGTTTAATTTTATTATCTGTTAATAATTAAACAAATTGGTGAAAATAAATTATTATTTGCAAAAGAAAAATCCAACCTAAAATATAATTGAGGATTTTATTTATTAACACTGGTTCGCAATTTCGAATGTTAGATATGGCGGCAATTTATTTCATTTTTTAGATGTATTGTTTTGGCATTAAATAACATTGAAAGGATTTATTTGTCAAAAAAGAAACAGGTCAAAGTGAACCATCCCACGGATACCCATTATTGTACTTAAACAGAGTTAATCAACATTTGCTTCCCTCAGCATATTTCTTATATATTTAGTTACACAAACTACATACTAACATATTCCCTGATTTGAGGATAGATTTATGTAAAAAAACATGCATTTTAATCGTTCCAATAAGCCGTAATTTGCAATTATCTCACCAAGTGATACATATCGTACTAAGTATTTGCCCATCACTTTCACCCTCTCTCATGGTATCTTGTTTTACCTACACACTCCGTTGTTATTTTGTATCGCATCGATCTATCACTCTCTCCCTCTCTGCGTTTATTAACAGTTAAATGTAATAATAATAAAAAATGAATAAAAATATAAAAATAGCCTATTATAAACATAAATATCACCACACTTAACCCGTAGCTGGAGAGAGAAACATAGATACTAATTTGGGGTTTCTTTCTTTTCGTTATTCATACTTTAAAACTGGCTTTACAAACTCACATATTCCTGATTCAAATAGTTGAAAGGATGAGAAGATGAAAGTTCGTTGATATATATATATATATATATATATATATATATATATATATATATATATATATATATATATATATATATATCGGCAAAACGGCCAGAAATATTAAATCGCATACTTACGAACGTAAACAGGAGCTCAAACATACAAGTCGAACTTACGTTTTAGTCATACACAGGAACACTTTTACCCACAATATTGACTTTGCAAATTAGACCCTCCTTAATGCAGAAATCATGTTTCTGACCCCGCAACGTTAACCATAGACTCGGCTCCTACTCCTTAACCAAACATCTGGAAAAAAATCGCACTCAAACAATGCAATATATCTCGCCGCTGCATAATAAATCCGATCCTGGTTAATTACAACTTATTTTTCTTTTTAATTTCACCTATGTTTACATTTTTCTTTTCTCTTTCTTCTTTTTCTATCCCTTCCTTTTTCCTAATGGACGTCTGTTTTTTGCACGCGCCGCATATTTTTTCAAATAGTTACGCACGTGCAAAACATTCAGTTTCGGTTCTTTTTTCTAATGTTTACCGTTTTTCAATTCTGAAGATGTTTGTGTATCTAAATAAAATCGGTCAATTTCTCGTTTGATTTTTTCTTCAGTGTGTTATTGTTTTACCTTACCGTCTTTTACATACATTCCGTCTTTACGGCATTTCATTTTACGATATATTTAATCTTCATGCACACACACACCCACACACACTCACACACACACACACACAATATATATATATATATATATATATATATATATATATATATATATATATACATGTATGCAAACATTGTTAAAAAATAACAGAATTCGTCTGTTTCATTATACCTTTTTCTAACGTTTTACATTTTTTTATAGTCCTTTTTGTCTTAAAATCAAAAAATTAATAAAAATATGTGTGTGTTAATAGTCCCCCACAGGCAGAATATTTCGCTGTTTCACAGCTTTTTAGTGCGATCAGACTAACATTTCTTTCTAGCCAGGAATCGAACGTTACACCTTGCCCCTGCCTCCCGGGTAAGTGTACATTCATTTCAATTAGTGTATGTGGTGATTTCTCGCTGCCATGTGAGCTTGAGCGTTAGGCTAGTAATTCTAGGCTGAATCTGCGTATTGCGTTCGAGGCCATGCGACCGCTCGCAATCGCCACTCCTTCACTTATGAGGGTAGAAAACTAGAAACGAAGTCGTAGGTAAGTATTAAACACTTTAATATTTAGAAAAATATTCATATACACACACAAATATATATATATATATATATATATATATATATATATATATATATATATATATATATATATATATTAGACGCACTGCTATTATTATCTATAGTGAGGATTTTTTTAATGATGTATATTATAAAAGAGGAATAAAGAACCACGAGAAAGGAAACAATGATGGATCACTTCGAAACTTTTTTTCTTTCTCTATAAGTATACAGAAAACCTACTTTCAAAGGTCAGTATATTAGCTGGGATTTATTCTCACCTAAAATCAGAAAAATAAATCTGATTAAAACTTTAGTACGTCGGGCTTTGTTGATTTGCTCTAGTGTGAAACTTGATGCAGAACTTCAAAGTATAACATACATTCTTTCGTCTAATGGTTATCTTTTGATATTATCTGAAAGATGTATGAAGGACAAAATTGCTGCCTTTAAAGGCGGAGGATTTTTTGGCCCCCAAAAATGTCCCGTTAATGTGAAGCTCCCATAGATTTGTATTAAAAGCCAGGAGTTATCACACACAATTTCTTCAGCCGTGTCACGTTGCTTTTTTGCAACTAAAGTTCGAACGGTTTTTAGGACTAAAAGCGCTTTCCTCTCTTTTCGGAAGGATGGTATCCCCACCATTCAATATAACATGGTCGTTTATCGCTTTCACGGTCAGTGCGAGGCTGACTACGTGGGGCGTACCATCCACCGCTTAGAGGTAAGAATTTTCCAACAGATCGCCCCTTCGATACGCAGGCACAGGCAGTTGCCGACATCCGGGCGTTCACAAGTCCACGAGTCGGCCATTGGTGAACATTTCTTACAATGCCAACCTTGCACTGGAGGGTACTCGGATGAGGCATTCTCTATTTTGCACAAAGCTCGTTCGAAATCGCATTTAAAAATTCTCGAAGCGGTTGCTATCAATTTAGGACAACCGTCTCTGTGCAAACAAAAAGAGTACACCCATAACTTAGAACTAATGGGTGTGCATTAAGAATGTCTCTTCTCATTTTTCTTTTTTATAATTTTCTTTTTAATACCCTCGATAATTATTTATGGTCTTTTGACCACGGTTTTAATCGTGATTCCACTCGTAGTCGACGATTACCTTGATAAGTATCTCGGTAAGTTTATTTAATTTGTTTACCCTTTTTTTCTAAATACTCGTTTGGAAAAAAAAAACATCTTCATGGAAAAAAAAATACCGAAGTGATTCATATGTGTTCCCCTTCTCGTAGTTCTTTATTCCTCTTTTATAATATAAATCATTAAAAAAATCCTCACTATAGATAATAATTACAGTGCATCTAACATTATTTCACTGTTTATTAAAACTTTGTACTTACAAATCTCTCTCTCTCTTTCTCTCTCTCTCTCTTTCTCTCTCTCTCTCTCTCTCTCTCTCTATATATATATATATATATATATACATATAAATATGCGTGTGTGTGTCGCGTGTGTGTGCATTATACATAATTTTGTGACACAAAACTTTAACTAGATAAAGTAATGATAAATTGTCTATAACGGAATAAAACTGTTTTTTGAAGATTACCTTGTAAAACATTCAGTGTTCGGTAAAATAAGTTAACCTTAAATAAACGCTCATCACTAATGAATATATAAACAACTAATTAACAGAAATAACCTCTTTGTATTCCTTTAAGTAAAACACATTGATATGAAGGTGAGAAATAGTCAAAATAAATGATGTAATCAAATTTGATGTTTCTAAAAAGTTCCGAGATGAAGAATGATAATTTGCATAATCTTGACAACTGTTCTCATCTTGGATGTTATGCGCGCAACGTTTTAGCCGATGTAACTTCTTACTTTCTGTCGGCGTGAGTTGTCAAAACTCTGGAATCTTTATGTCAAACTCGAGAATCTGGACGGAATTTCGAACCGAATTTCTTCATTTTTTACACGGGGTAGATTCTTCTCGTTCTGTTAGTCATATACTGTGTAGAACTCTGAAGTAATTCCTAATTAAATTCTTATAATAGCCTGTACGGAGTTCAACACGTTATAATCATACTTTTGTCGTGAGCGTGATAGCGTACAGGTTTGTTAACCAAAAGGTCAAGTTTCATAACGCTTCAAAGAATCGCCATGTCCAACTACACAGAAGAGTCCTTATCTGGCAAAACGGCTGCTGTTAATGAGTTATGTTTGTTGTTTAATTCATTTTTTTTATTGTTGTTCTGGTTAGACGTAAGTTGCAAATTTACTCAACAACTTACCCATCTCCTATGAAGAGTCTGCCATTTGCTCTCACTCTCTCTTACTGTATGCTGTTTCACCTCCCGTTTTTTTATGATCTTTTTTTCTGTCCCCCCTCTCTCTCTCTCTCTTTTCTATGTCTCTCTGTTTTAACAAGTAAGTGTAATAAAACTAACTATAAAACATAAGTTTAGTACCATAAATTATAAACAAAATGGAATATCACCACATGTATTAATACTATTTAACCATCAGTAGGACAGAAAATAGAGACGAATAGTGATAGAGAAAAGCAAAGAAAGAGAGAGAGGAAACAGAATGTCTACTTGTTTATTTTGTCTTAATTTGAAAAATATATTAACTCGATTTGAAAACTCAGTTATCATGATTCAAACCATTTAACCGAAGCTAAATGTGGACCATATAGGTAAAACGTTCTTCTAGGATATATATATATATATATATATATATATATATATATATATATATATATATATATATATATATATAATATTTGTTTTGTTTATTATCTGTGCACGTATACGTTTCGCCCTTTATAATCGGAACTCACCAGCAGTGAGATATGACTATTCACTACTGGTCATGCGATTCGAAATCCCGGATTCTGAGTATTTTGTCAACCCCGACGCCCCGAACCACTCGGCCAAGCTGAACAGCGAATAAACGGTGATAATGTTAACACTTTATCTGGCGGCTTGACGTCATCAGAGCGTTCTACTTAATGAAAGAAAGGATGCACATATAGTTAGAGCTGTGTTTATACTACACTTACAGTGCCCTTCTAGACGGGTTTTCTAGGAGCTACAAATAATAAATATTTCTTTTGTTCATTGTCTATGTACGTATACGTTTCGTCCTTTATAATCGGGACTCATAGAGATATGACTATTCACTAGCGGTCATGCGATTCGAAACCCCGGATTCCGAACATTTTGCAACTCAAATCTCGATGCTCATATATATATATATATATATATATATATATATATATATATATATATATATATATATATATATATATATATATATATATACTTTTGTTCTGATTTGTTCAGTTTCCTAATGTATTTCTTTGTTTCTAGTGGGAACTCAGTTTTAACTCTAGTACTTTCTAACACTAAAGGATCCATCATCAGGGATGGTTATCAGTAAAGGTCATGGTTCTACAATATTTATAGGTCGAAGTTTTTAAAAGTTTTATATTCATGTATACAATTATTCACGTGGCTGTAGAGCACTAGGGTTAGAAGTGAGTATAGCGTCTACATCGGCCAATTCTTATTACTAGCAAAGACATATATTAGAAAATTGGTACAGAAGTTTTTAATCGTATTTACTGAAATATGTTTGAAGGAAAAAATGCTATTTTAATATACACCTCTCTCTCTCTCTCTATATATATATATGTATATATATGTATATATATATATATATATATATATATATATGTATCTCTCTGTATATATATATACATATATATGTCTCTCTCTCTCTCTCTCTCTCTCTCTATATATATATATATATATATATATATATATATATATGGATAGTTTTGTAAACCTTGTAATTTAGGTTTAATCAATAATATTTGTAAAGACAAATGGATGAAATATCAGCAGAAACCTTTCACAGATTTATTACAACTGAACACAATATAAAATAATGAGTTAATTTACCGCTGTGACAAGATTAAATATACAGTCTCCAGACGTGATCTGTTTACTTTTCTACTTCAGGCAAGACTTCATTTTCAAGGGCGATAACTCTTAACCTTCCCGTATTGATGCAAGGGAAGTAAATCGTTTCGTTAGTGATACTAACATCTCCCCGTGTTAGTCTTTAACTGTATCGAGCGCACCTGGGGTCAACATACACATAGTCAAGGTCTGTAATTCCGAGCAAACACTGGTGTGCCAACTGAAAATGCTTTTGTTTTGTTAAGGCTTGGTTGTTGCCTTTGTGGCTGGGGACGTAAAACGTCCAGTGTAGTACGGAGTTTCGTCCCATGAGTGCTTCTGCTGGTGATAGACCATTCTTCACAGCTCCATTTGGTGTTATTCTATATGAAAGGAGGAAAGCGTGTAGTATCTCCTCTGTTGTTGCCTCCCTTCTTGCTTTTAGTAGTGCCCTTTTGAATGTGTCTACAAAGCGTTCGGCTTGTCCGTTGGATTGAGGATGATACGGTGGCGACCGAACGTGTGTTATGCAACACGATTTGCAGAATAGTTGGAATGACTCAGATGTAAATTGCGTTCCGTTGTCTGAGACTAAAGTCTCGGGTAATACGTGTTGACTTAATAGCCGCCTAAGTACTGTTATTGTAGACCAGGGATGGGCAAACTTTTCAAAGCAAGGGCCACATTAAAAAGAAATCAAATTTTACTGGGCCGCATAGTGTATTTACCAATATAATTGATATCTGAAATAGCCGAAATAAATGGATTTCAAAGCGAAAATGCAATCACTTTTCATTTATTAGCATTTTAAAGTACTCTAGAGGATTCATATGAAACGCATTTGAAAAACAACAACATTTATTTGAAAAAAATAACTCTGTTTAATATTCAATACTTTGGAGGGCCGCATACACTTCTTTGGCGGACCGCATGTGGCCCGAGGGCCGTAGTTTGCCCACCCCTGTTGTAGACTGAGTGTCAGTCTGTTTCATTGGAAAAAACTTCGGGCCATTTGGAATGGGCATCAACAACCACCAGAAACCTAAGGCCATGTATAGGGCCAGCAAAGTCTATGTGTATTCTGGACTATGGTCGCTCTGGGTATGTCCAGCGAGAATTAACAATCTGAGGTGGATTCTTCTGCGCTTCCATACACTGGATACAACGTTTAACGATATGCTCAATGTATGTGTCTATGTTAGGCCAATAGACCACGCTGCGGGCTAGTGATTTCATTCGGTTAATGCCTGGATGGCCCGAATGTAGTTGCTTAAGGACTGCTTGTCTGAGTTTAGTGGGAATAGCAACACGATCTGCAAACATCAAACAACCATCAATGACAGAAAGAGAGCCACTGCGCCGTTTGAACTATTGGAGGTCTCCTGTGAGGTTAGGAGGCCATGTATGGTGAAGAAATCTGCACACGTTTTGTATCGTTGGATCTTGTCGTGATTCTCGCTTTATTTAATTCCTTGTCACTGGAATTGTCCGGATACAGTCTGTGAGCGTGCGTTGAAAATCGTCCTCGATGTTGATGGCAGCAATGACAGTGTCGTCATCTGTAACTGATTGTGCACTAATGAGTCGTGACAAGGCTTCAGCTTGGCCGAATTCTGTTGTCCGGAGGTACTGTATAGCGAAATCGTATCCCAGTAGAATGATTGCCCACCATTGCAATCGGCTGGCTGAATATACCGGAATACCTTTTTCTGAGCCAAATATTGACAGTAGTGGCTTATGGTCTGTCAGAAGTGTTAAGTGACGCCCGAATAACATCTTATGGAATTTCTTCACAGCAAAAATCAGTGCACATGCTTCTTTTTCCACTTAACTGTAATTGCCTTCAGCGGGTGTCAGGGATCTGGCTGCATGCATGATTGCTTTCTCATCTCCATCTGTGAATATATGCGAGATTACGGCTCCAACGTCATGATTTGATGCATCTGCTGCTACCACAATTTTCTTATTGGGATCAAAATGTGTGAGCAGTAGGTTCGAGTTAATGAGTGCTTTGATTTTGTCAAATGATTTTTGACAGTCCTCGGGCCAGGACCATTTTGTGTCTTTTATCAACAGTTTGTTAAGCGGTGATTTGATTTGATGGAGTGAAGGCAAGAAACTACCGTAGTAGCTCACCAGTTCCAGAAATGCGCGTAGACCGCTAACGTCCGTTGGGGGTGACATCTGTTGAATGGCTGCCACATTAGCAGGATCTGGACGACAACCCTGACAATCAAACATAAATCCCAAGTATTTAATGGACGGTAAATAAAAATGGCACTTTTCAGGTCGGAGATGGAGACCCAAGTGTTGGATGCGGGTTAGGACCTTGCTGATCCGTTTTGTCAACTCCTGGTTGGATTGTCCAACAACAATGATGTCATCCAAGTATGCAGCTGTACCTTCCATGCCAGTGAGCATTGTGTCCATAATCTGTTGAAATATGGAAGGGGCTGTTTTTACCCCAAAAGGTAAACGAGTGAATTGGAATAATCCACGGTGTGTGTTTATAGTAAGCAGCTCCCTGGAGGTTTCTGCCACTTTGACTTGCAAATAAGCTTCTGCAAGGTCCAATTTCGCAAAGAAGGTGCCACCATTAAGTACGGTGAAGAGATCATTGGGGATTGGCAATGGGTATTGATGATCCTCTAGTGCTGTGTTGAGCCCCGTTGAGAAATCAGCACACAACCGAATTGACCCATCGGCTTTCTTTACAACCACGATGGGTACTGCCCACCGTGAATATGTTACTGGTATGATGATCTTCATGTCCTCAAGTCGTTGTTGTTCCTGGTCCACCAGTGGCAATGCAGCGTATGGCACTGAGCGTTTGGGCCGAAAAACAGGCTAAGAAAATGGTTTCAGAAATAGTGTGTCCTCTGTCTGAGTGCAACGTCCCAATTTGTTTGTGAAGACTGGAGAAAATTGTTTCATGTCTTTAGTCTGGTCAATAATGCTGCTCTGAGGTGACGATCTGGACACCACCTCACATATGTGGTTGAGAGGAATGTCGAGAAGACCTAGTAACTCGATAAAATCAAGTCCCAGCAAAGTATGGCATGAATTTGCTATGTATACGGTACCTGAAACCGTTTTTTCTTTTATTTTGATGATAGCGGGTAATTGACCCGTGATGTGAACACAATCTCCAGAAGAACTCTGTGCTACCTGACTTGTTCGTGTCAATGAAGACTGGCCTATGGCTTCCCATAGTTGTTGTGATATAAGAGTTATATCTGATGCTGTATCGATTTGCAGTTGAATAGGATGGACATTCAATTGTACTGTAACACATTTTCGTTTGGATTTTTGGTTTGAGCGAAAAGTTGCTATCAGACTGTTTGTTTTTGAAAAACTGTTTGCTTTTGTCTTGTGCTGCTGTCGTTGCCTATTATGTGAGGTTTGCCTATTATGGGTTGGTTTTCGTCCTGGAGGGGTGCAAAATCCCTCTTTATGTCCGAGTCGATTGCAGCTGCGACAGCGGTGTGTCCTGAAGGTGCAGTATCGCACAAAATGCCAGTTGCCACAATTCAAACAAGCTGTTGGGGGTTGGACTGATTTTGAAGTCGGTGAGGTGGGCTGACGTTGGTTTTGGACTGTGTTTATCATAGATGCTGATGCTTGTTGTACCATAGTTGAATCATGTTTAGATTCACTAGACACTGGCATTCCACGGCAACTTGTTGTAATGTTATGTCTGGATTTTGTTCTATTTTTGACAAAATCCGTGTGCGAATATCTGTCTCCTCGGCCGATCTCAAACCACACACAAAAATCAAACAGTTGAACTGAGCGTCTGTAATGGAAGAGAGTTTAAAACGTTCACATTCATTGTTTACAAGGCCTGCATACGTTGAAAAATCGATCGAGGAAGATTTCGTTATGTTAAGACAATTAAAACGCATATTGAATAATGAAATATGCTCACCGAAAATCTAAGTGAGCATTCTCACTGTGCTGTGAAAATGTAAGTCACGAGCATGATTGGGTAATATGTAATGTTTATACCGATCATGTTCCGACGTTCCAAGCTTCCGTAGCAGAAGTCTTACCTTCCAGTTGTCAGCTTGATCCTTGAAATCCACTCGAAACATGTCCTCGAAACGTGCGAACCAAGTTTCGAACGTCGAATTTGCCGTTGGGTCGTAAGAAAATTCTGTTATTGTTTGTGAAATTAAATCTGTAGACGTATTAAGATTTTTTCTGCAATCGACGATGAAGGTGTAGCAAATCTCTCTGAAAATAATTCCATTAAACGTAACTGTTGTTGAAGTAACTGTTGAATTGTGCAATCCTTTCTTTTTTTTTTGAAAAAAAATCCTTCGTCGCCAACTTTTTTTTTTTTGAAAAATGTAAGTTTATCTCATCCTCCGTCGCCACTTTTGTAAACCTTGTAATTCAGGTTTAATCAATAATATTTGTAAAGAAAAATGGATGAAATATCAGCAGACACTTTTAACAGATTTATTACAACTGAACACAATATAACATAATGAGTTAATTGACTGCTGTGAGCGAGATGAAATATACAGCCTCCAGACGTGGTCTGTTTACTATTCTACTCGAGGCAAGACTTCATTTCCAAGGGCAATAACTCTTAACCTTCCCGAAAATGATCCAAGGGAAGTAAATTGTTTCGTTAATTATCCTAACAGATAGATAGATAGAGAGAGAGAGAGAAAGACAAAAGGAGAGAGAGATAATTTTTTTAATTAATTAATTTATAGAGTAATTTTTGTATATATATATATATATATATATATATATATATATATATATATATATATAGTGTTTAGAATTAAGCCATAAATAATTGTTTGCGTTCACAAAAGAGAGACATGGACCGTGTTTCTGACTATGAGCCGTCATCAGCATATATATATATATATATATATATATATATATATATATATATATATATATATATATATATATATATATATATATATATATATATATAAAGATAGATAGATAAACGAAGAGTGATAAACATGTACGGATGTTCAGATTTATTTCAAACTTCGATCGTTCAATGCAAGGTATAGTCTGTAAGAACATTATGTTCATTATTCGTTCCTTAAGCAAAGGCTTTTCAAAGATCGAGATCTTATCACCGGAGGAATTATACAGATAGATAAGTTGGCAGTATGAAAGCCAAAATTCAACATTTGAAAAAAATTTTATTAAGAAAATGGAGGGTGAAAAAAAAGTCCGTGTAAAAAAGATATGGGGTTTGTCCAGATGGTAATTGTCTGTTGATAAGGTGTCCAATGGAAGGAGATTTAGATGGAGAAGAAAAAGTTTCGTTAAGGCAGCATAGGAAAGTGCTAAAAATAAAGTAAATCCAATAGTGAGATGTTAAGTTCAAATCGTAGATGGAGCGCACTTAAACAGAATTAAAATGAAGAAATCGGGCTATTTAAAACAATACTTCATGGGCCGAATTATTCTACATATTAATTCATATTCATCCTATATATATACATATATATATATATATATATATATATATATATATATACATATATATATATATATATATACATATATATATATATATATATATATATATATATACATATATATATATATATATATATATAAGCCACCTACTCTTTATCATACTTATATAAAATATTTATTCCCAGGGAATCATGGAGCAAATAAATAAGTGTTAAATGGCTGTAATTATCGTGATATAATGTCAATAACAAAAAGAATTTAAAAACTATTACCAATGACACAGGACAACATTTGCTTGAACAAATCGATCGGTAATAAATTTGATCTAATAAAACCCCGAAAGTATTATGAGGTTAGTGAAAGAAACGGAATTTACATTCTAATTCGCACTTCGGGGTCATCGGAAGATCACAGACAACGTGAAACTATGCTTATGACCTACTGAAAACACGTAATTATTTATATATATATATATTTAATGGTTTTAAGCGCGTGTAACAGTGTTTTGACTATGTCTATCGCTCAGACTTTTATTGACTATTTGATATATTTCTACCTGATCATGGAACTTCAAAGAGATTTCTCAACAGAAACATATATAACAAATGTTGTCGGCGTTTAATGTCGTTTGTAAATTTAAACACTTTGAAAAGGAAGAAATAAAAAATAGTTTTTACAAACTACAGCGAATATAGGAGATTCGATTTTGATGTCGGTTATCGATTATGGAAACAGTTTAATAACACTATATTTGATTATTTTATTTAATTATAGTTCGATTGATATTTGCAGATAAAATCGACAACTTTCATGTACGGTGTGGATAATTGAATAACGGTCCAAAATTAAACCAAAACTTTCCTTCATATTTATGAACTAGCATGGTTATCCGACGTTGCCCGGGGGCGTGGACAACAAAATAGAAGTGTTAAAACGGGTGTGTAACATTTTCCTTTTAATTTATATTTCATTCTCTCTCTATGTATATATATATATACATATATATATACACACACACACATATATATATATATATATATATATATATATGTATATATATATATATCCTCTCTATATCTCTCTCACTGTATTCCACTCTATATCTCTCTCTATATATCTTCTCCTAATTCTCCTTTTTCCCCCTCTGTTATTTGTCACTGCCTATTCTCTCATTCTATCACCCATTCTCTCGCTTTTTCTCGCAATTTGAAAATATCGTTAAATAAATCACGACATAATAACATTAAAACAATCGCTCTAAATGTTGACGACCGCTAAATTCTATAACTGTCGACCCCTAAATGAATGAATATTAAAAAATGTCTGCCTATATTTTGTCCGCGGAAATGGTTAAAAAGAATATATCAATTTGTAACTGTGTTTTGTATAGTTTTTTTTATTACTTGCGACTGAATAAATAACACTATGTAATTTATGAAAATGTCTCATGGATTTTCAAAAAAATAAATGTTTTCCACAGAATCAGAAATAAATAAAATATTAAATACTTGCAAATATTATAAATTTGAAAAACCTTACCTCATCACACTTAAAATAACTGCCAAGGAAGACATATCGAGATATCATATATATACATATATATATATATATATATATATATATATATATATATATATATATATATATATATATATATATATGTGTGTGTGTGTGTGTGTGCTTTTATGAAGGCTTACCAAAGCATTTCTTTCAGGACACCAATGATCACCATTAAAGATATTTTTTCTTACAAATATTATTTATTCAAATAAAATGTTTTTTCCTACACGTGTTTCACTACCAAGCAGTTACTTGCTTGGCAGATCATCAGGGAAATTAAATGTATGGAATACTGGTTTCAACTGCCGACAATACACAATGTGGTGTTGCAATAGTTGAGGTCACTTAAAAAGAGAAGAGAAAAAAAAAAAAAAATAAAAGTTAAAATTAAAAAACAAGGAAGAACAACGATAAAAAAGAAAGTCCTAGAAAAAGTCTTAGAAAAGTAGCTCGTGCATTATTTTTTCCACCAAGCCAACAAGCAAATAATCGGTCCCAAATACATTAAAAAAAACAAAAAACCGGAACAATGTGCGATAATACACTTTCACGTCGGCCGGCACAATGATGAATAAATCCCCCCCACCCCACAAAAAAAAACAAAAGAACTAAATCATTCAAGTTACCGCTCACAAGTTACCATTCCAACCAATGATAGTATTGGAATTCTTAATCCAACTTCTCACAAAGAAAAATCAACATAAATGTTCGTCCGGGTTCGAAGAGCCTTATTTCAATGGCTGATTTCTTACCCTTCGAAACAAACACACGTTGGCTTGGTGGAAGAAATAATGAACGAGCTACTTTTCTAAGACTTTTTCTAGGATATTAGCAAAAAGAGGCTACCCCGCACAAATAATACACAAAGGTATAGAATTAGCAGAGCAAATACTATTAGAACAACTACGAATTCCCAAAAAACGGAACAAAGAACACATATTAGCATACGTATCTACACATAACAAAAACAACCCAGAACTATACACAGAGATAACAAGAAACCTAACCTTACTCAATCAAAATAGCAAACTAAGCAACATACTTAAAACAATTAAGATAATTAAAAGCAAACGCCAACCGAAAAACCTCAAACAAATTCTAATCTCATCAAAATTCAACCAACACGTATCACAAGGGGTCACAAAATGCAACAAAGAAAGATGTGGAGTTTGCGACATAATAATAGAGGGTAACACATACACATTCAAAAATCCAACACAAACCTTCAAAATAAAGAAGGATATAAACTGCACTTCTAAAAATGTCATATATGTACTTGAATGCATAACATGTAAACAATACTATATAGGTGCCACAAAAACATTCAATAATAGAGTGGCCCTCCATAAGAGCTATATTAAAATTCAAGAAAATAGAAAATTGGCTGTCTCCAAACATGGGCACTCATGCAGCAGTGGAAAATTCCAGATAATGCCCATTTTCCAAACTCAGGACTATTCATACCTCCTAACACAAGAAAAAATCTTCATATCCAAATTCAACCCACCATTAAGTAAATCATAAGACAAATCACACCACAGACATATAAAAACAAGTACGAACACATGTATAAAGAGGAACCCATCTGCACTCGGACACTTGTGCATTTGCACACCCTCACACATGGAACAAATACATACCCCATGTGAATGTATTCATGCATACATGCAGAAAATAATATGAATGTGTGTATCTATATATCTATCTTTCTATCTATCTATATATATATATATATATATATATATATATATATATATATATATATATATATATATATATCTTTCTATAATTCTATTTATATTTCTATCTACCCTCAATCTTCCTTCCCCCCTCTCTTACTTTTTCTCCCCCCTACCTATCTATCTACTCACCCATCCTCTTTTCTACTCATCTCTCTCTCTCTCTAAACCCAAGCAAACATCCTCACCCCCAACAACCCACACATCCACATTCATGTGTGAACCCAGCGGGGACACCGTCATAAATGACCGGGAATGACCACACACACACATACCATACAGATTCGAGTGACAACAATTAAAGCAATAAAACCTAATACACAAATGTACTCAAATGACCAAACACTGGCCAAACGGAATATATTTTTATCTCAACAAGATAACATTTTTTCTGTCAAACGGAACAAACATTTTTTCTGTCAAATGGAACAGACACTTTTAAATGAGAGAAAAATTAAATGTTTTCTAAAATGAAACACTTTTATCAAATGGAATTTACATCTGGAGAGAGCATAATGGATAAACGATAAATGCTCGAAACGCGTTATGAAATCATATTTTAAAAAAACTTAAAATGTTAAACCTATAAGATAATAAACAATTATTGAAAAAGTTTTTTTACTAGCGTTGGTAACCACAATTCTTTATATATATATATGTATATATATATATATATATATATATATATATATATATATATATATATCCTCTCTTGCTCATCTATTTAACTCTCGTGTTTTATAAGCTTTCTTCATTTTTCTACCTTCTCTCTCTTCCATCTCTCCTTTCTTTCTTTCTTTCTTTCTTTCTTTATTTCTGTGATTCTCTTTATTTCATTACCACCCATTTCTTTTCGTCTCTTCTTTTCACGTCTCCCTTTTACCGTTTTTGTCTGAGATTATAAATTTTCTTTATTTTCTTTACGTGTCTCATCTCTTCTTTATATCTAACTATTCCCCTCTATTTATCTTCTTTCTTATTTCACTATACTTTTTATTTACTAACTTCCTTACGAGGGCTGGATGTTCCACAACGTCGATCTTAACGTGAAGTACGACCATTACCGAACGCAATAAAGGTGCTCACGGCCATTTGTTCTTCATTTAAAGCCACTAAAAGCCGTGAGAACTTTAGACGGCTTCTCTATTCTCTATACTCTCTCCCTTTATCTCCCTTTTTATGTGTGTGTCTCTCTCTCTTTTACACCCCTCTATCTCGAGTTTCATGTCCCTTTCCTTTCCTCTGGCCCCACTTTTTGCGTCCATCCTTTCTTTATCTCCTTTACTCACTTCTTTTTATTTCCCCATCGATCTATTCCTATTTCTCTTTTCTCTTTCTCTTTTCTCCCTATTATATACAGTCCTTTCTATTTAATTTATCGTATTCCATTTGCCCCACTCTTTCTTCCCTCTTTCCTTTTCTCCCATCTCTCTCTCCATCTATCTCATAAACACGTCAAATGTGTTCGCTGTATGCAAATTAATTTTCCAACAGCTTCTCTTCTCTGAATTTTTAATTACCGAAAATTAATTGGTTGTTAAGATGTTTTCCCGGCTTCTCTGAAAAGAGACGACCATTATTCATGCATGCGTCCGTGTGCACTAGAGTAAACGTGATGATATCCCACACACACAGAAACACACACACACACACACACACACACACACACACACACATATATATATATATATATATATATATATATATATATATATATATATATATTATGCTTGTCTACGAACACTTCTGTTTCAATATAATATTTTAGGAAATAAATATCAAGTCAATTACAACTCATAGGTTGTTTTTTTTTTATTTAATCTCTCCGGTTTGATTTGACTTTTTATTTAGAATTATGGTATATATATATATATATATATATATATATATATATATATATATATATATATATATATATAAGCGACCTACTCTTTATTATACTTATATAAAATATTTATTCCCGGGGAATAATGGAGCAAACAAATAAGTATTTAATAGCTGCAATTATCGTAATATAATATCAATAACAAAAACATTTTTTTAAATATTTTCAATGACACGGGAAAACATTTGCTTGGAAAAATCGATCGGTAATAAATTTAATTGCCGGTTGATCAAATAAATTATGGTATATATATATATATATATATATATATATATATATATATATGTCTTGGAAGTTTCTCAAGCATTAAAACTATATTAAAAAAACAAAAAAAAAAGCAAACAAACTTAAGTCCCAAGTCGTTCAGTGGAAAATCACTCATGTAAGTAAATTTAACTTTTTCAGTTATTAAATTAGTTTGCTACTAACATTATTTAAGGAATCCTCAGTTGTTTACCATGAAAAACTGTTTCGGGAATTTAATTTATATTATTTTATATATATACATTGCTTAATATTTTTATTAATTTTCATGGAAATCGCCCCAGACAAAGCATGAATACACTTGATGAAGGGAGTTAAAAACTAATATAACTTCAAGGTTAAAAACAAGCCAACAGTAAGTGTTAAATGAATAGATTCCGACCCAGAAACCAGCAATATATAGTTTCATTTCTTCTTTTTTCTATTCCTATTGCGGGATTTGAAATTTCTATATCACACATAAAACATTGACTTTATATAGAGAGAAAATAAGTCAGCCCGTTTGCGTTGTCTTCCAAAACTAGACACCCTTTTCGCGCTTCTTTTCCTCTGACGTCATTTCCTCTTAGCTATTTTATCCACGAATAAAAAAAAAACGATATCCTCTAGGTTAACCACCTGAACCCTGCTTGACCCTGCCTGAAACGTGTCCTACCTCTACATCCTGCCTAACTTGACAACTCTCTCTCTCTGTGAACATAAATGCCCAAATGATCATAATTTTCCCAACCTCAATATAAACACACTGAACTGTTGCTATGTACATCGTCTATATATTCATAACTTTTACATTGAAATGCGAAAGTAAATTGATTTGAATCTTAAGCTAAGTTTAATATTGTAAAATGCCTATTATAATCATGCTTAATAGGTGCGCCAGATAATCGATAAAAGTCTGAGTTGATTGGGAAAAGATTGGTTAATGGCGTCGACTCAAATCGTGGAGATCGTGAGCAATACGTGTGTGTTGTAAATAGAGTTGGTAATTATCGTAAGAAGTTAATCAAAAGAAATTCAGTTTCTTTGCTCATTTAGTAGAGTGCGCACATCACGGCCGATGCATAATATTTAGAATTAAGTGCGAGCAAGACGGTCGGTCCCTAAAACACTTAAACAATTTACAAACGTGGTGAAGATTGTAGTAGTATAAAGTTCGCATAAGTTGAGTGGACATAGTAGTAGCAGTAGTAATTGTTGTTGTTGTTGTTGTTGCTGATAGTGGTGTGGTTCTTGTTTGTATTGCTACATTTGTTGTTGCAGATGATGTTCTTGTTCAAGATGATGATGATGATACAGATTAGGCGGATAATTATTTCGTTATAGATGTTTATGTTGTTGTAGTAGACGTGTAGTTGTTTTTGTTATTGATGATGATGATGATGATGATGATGATGATGATGATGATGATGATGATGATGATGATGGTGGTGGTGGTGGTGGTGGTGGTGATGATGAGTATAATTATGATAATGATTATGAGGATGAGGATGAGGACGACAATGAGGACGACGACGATTGCGACGATGGAATCGGATTTCTTCATATAGTCCACGACGATTATCCCTCAACAATGCTTGGTCTGCACAAAGTCTTACTTTTTGGTCATAGCAGTTCATTATACCTCCAAGATGGCAGGTTTTACACTCGACACTCAAAGCAGAAACACCGAGTGGTCGCATACGAAGTCGTGGAATGTTTGGTCTCGAACGCACACACGCACGAGACAACTATTTAGAAATAAAATAAAGCATAAAACTTAACACATTAAAGACAATAGTTCATTTCGACGTTAGCTGGTCTATTTCAGTTCTTAAGGCGGTGTTAATCTTGGTGTCTTTACAACTATGGCTTTACTGTTGAGTTTTTTAAACGGATAGCAATATACAACTTTAAAATAGACGTCTATAATATTGAGATGTTGCATGCGAACGGAATTACGTTCTAAGCGCGTACAAAATTCAAATGAATAATTGCTTAACGGCTAAGTATCTGGTAATGTGTGTTACTATGTTAGATAGTTTCAAATGTTGTGACTAGTTTCGTAATTCACAGTATTGATTGTAAGGTGTTTAGCTTTTATGTAAAGGGCTTCAAGAATATTTTAGATTTTGATGCTGGTATAGTGTATTTTTTAGTATTATTAATTAGGATGTTTCTATATTGAGAAGGGAGCAGTCATGTTTTGTAGATGTTGCCAAATAGCGCTAGTGTCGGGGAGATGTAATGTGGAATTATATATATATATACATATATATATATATATATATATATATATATATATATATATATTGTTATGTATGTTACTCTGTACAATCCTTTTCTTTTGAAATAAATATAAAAATTAAAAAATCTACTCGTTACATTTATCAAAAATCTCTTTGTTTACCTCTTTCGAATCCTTTTTCTTTGCATTTTTCTTTGGAGCGAGTTTCAGGGTGACGCACTTCCGTTGGTGCATAATGGATCTGTGATTCGTTAGCTTTGCGGGGGTGATGTAGACTAAAACTGTTTGAGATTTACGGAAAGTGAAATCGAGAAGTGATGTGTATAAATTCTGTTGAAGTGAGAAAAAATGAATTTTAGTTTACTAAGATATAGATATGTTGCTTTTCTCCAGGGACGAAACGTAATATAGACCTGCTAGCATGAAAAGCGGAAAGAAACGAACTTTAAGCTCTTTGCTGATTTGAGTAAAACCCTAAAAAAACAGAATTGTTTTTTGAATGAACGAGAAAATCCATCACTTTGAATGGACATTATTTTCTCTGACCCTGTACGTAAGTGTGAGAAAAAAAGCTAAGTATCGCTATGTTATTGTTGTCACATTTCTCGTTGTATTAACACAACACTTTTTTCCTAGGTTGTATCTGTTTTTAATATATATACAGGACTTACGAATAAATATTACATCAGCAAACTCCCAGCACTGCTCTGTAGAGGGCCCTATATACTAAAATACTTTCTTTGCATTAAACGTCACCGCTTATCAAGACCCAAAGGTCCCTCGCCGATAAGTGATAAAGAGTTTGACTCGAGGATAGGGGTTAAAGAGGTTGACTCGAGGATAGGGGTTAAAGAGGTTGACTCGAGGATAGGGGTTAAAGAGGTTGACTCGAGGATAGGGGTTAAAGAGGTTGACTCGAGGATAGGGGTTAAAGAGGTTGACTCGAGGATAGGGGTTAAAGAGGTTGACTCGAGGATAGGGGTTAAAGAGTTGTTTGCCTGGTGAATGGTGAGACAGCATAGCGTTCACCGGCACAATGGTTGAAGCAGGGCAGAAATTGATTATCTACGGGGCGGTTAAACAAGAACTTGTTTATATTGGACTTGTGTTATATTATGACGGGCCCTATATTCTGTATACGCGTATGGTTAGCTAGTATGAATTGGGACTGTGTGAAAGAGATAGAATTCAGTTCAAATTAAGTGCAAAATTGGGTGCATTGTGATTTGGGACAAACAGCTATGTCTCATAATGATTCATTCTGTAAGTCATAACATACTTGATGTGAGAGGAAATGCTCGGATCAAAGGTTAGACACTAACGCATTTGAGTTTTGTTGTGACATTCGTTGAGGGGCCAAAGGGCTCTGACGTCACAGATCCTTTGTGTGAAAAGTTAGTTTTAAATGAGTTCCTGACTTTGGAAGCGAGGAGTCAACACGCTTAGCCATGTAGCGATTATACACTAAGATGTTAGAAAATAGCTGATTGCATCCGACATAGTTAGAGAGTCGTATAAAAGAAAGGTTTGAATGAACAACCGACGAGTGGAAACCTCTCCAATGGAACAAAGTGTGAAATAAAAAGAACAAAAATCTCTCTGAGAAAAACCGTCTCCGAATGTCCTTGTCTTCGTGCTTGAAACAGAATCTGCCCCCAAAACAGGTACACCACTGCGGTCACGAGCCAGCGACGCAGAATCCACGACCAACAGCGACGAACAAAATCAGAAATGTAACTTTCTTGTGCATTATGAAATGTTTAAAAGAACAAAAAAATCGAATGTGCCTGAAAGACTATAATGTATGCTGTTTAAAGAATTTAAAAGAGACTCATTCAAAAGCTATGTTTGAAATGTGTGAAGAATTTAACAGAGATTTGTGTTTAAAATACGTAATTTGGAATGTTTTAAGAAAGGATGTGTTAACGAGAATTTGTTGAACATGGACCGACAGTTTAAAGGCCTAAAATCGCCTGTTTAAAATGCCTATAAAATCGCCTGTTTAAAAATGACTATAGAAGTGCCTTACAGAGAGTATTAAAAAAAGATCGAAACCACTGATAATCATTTCTAAAAACTTTCGTATTGTTTAAGTGGTTTCGGAGAATTGCCGCGGTCGGTGCAGGAGTAGTGACCATGTCAGTAATGCCCCTTTTGACGCGTTATGTAACACTTGAAGACGACCATATTGTAGTCGACAGGGAAGCAGAATCGCCGCACTGTGTTCCACGGATAGATAGATCTAGGAAATAAGCTCTGTCTATGGAAGTTTCGTTGATCTTGGGCACGAAAGGGGATAAAGGGAAATAACTAACAGTGGTAGTTGCTAGGCGGGTTCTTATTGTGAATATTGTACAAGCGGGACCATGACAATAATGATAATACATACTCGAATAGCTTCTTTCCTCGTCTTTAGAATTTCCACCCTGTTCCCTCATTGTAACAACATGCAGAAATTTAAATGTAATGTCAATAAAGATTTCGCTGAACAATATCCACTTTGCATGTTAATGTAGGGGTTGCTCCTAATTCAAAGAAACCCGATTACGTCTCAGTAGTAATCTGCCTTGTTTGGGGTGAATACAAGTTTTCTAAAAATGTAAACTTATTCCGTCTTGTGTCTTTGTACCTCAGATCTCGAGTGCCTTCAGAGAAACGATTCCCTTCTCACTTGAAAAAAATATTTTTTGTCATAAATTCGTAACAATATATATATATATATATACGCATATATGTATATATATACGCATATATGTATATATATACGCATATATATACATATATATTAATATATATATATATATATACATACATTAGATTAATGAACTTAAGAACTGCTATTCTCAATGCCCATTTAATCTGGTCGTTTAGCGATTAAAATGCCAGATATTTACGGAAAGTGGAGCCAAGGAGTGATACGTATAATTTTTGCTGAGATTGGGAATTAATTAATTTTAGTTTATTAATTGATGCTGTAGCAGGATTAGATGAGCACGTGTAAAACAGTGTAATTAAAAAAATTCAACATTAGGCGAGAATAAGGAAAAATGGGAATTTTTCCTTAAAATTTAAGGAGTAGAATTAAAGCTACGTGTACAGAAAGTTGTGGCATGGAAACACGCGACGTGGTTACGAGATGAGAGAGATGCCGCCCCTTGTGTGTTTGACGTCAAAGCGAACATACATTGCTTTAGAAGCTCTGTCTTCATCCGACACACCCGGGGAACAGTCGAAGATAGGCTTTCGTGTTATGTTTACAGTGATGTGAAAAGAAAAATAAATAAGTAAGTAGAAACTATGAAACAAACCAGAGCAAATAATAGAAATTATCGTTGTTCTTTAAAATTGCTTTGATTATTACAAGAAAAAGAAAAAGAAAAAAGAGCAAAATTTCGGCTATGGTTGATAATGGCATTATTACACGAAGACGTCATTACCTATTAAGCTGGCTACTTACAAAGTGTCAGCGAGACGACAAAGGCCAAGTTTTTATAATGGCGAAAAGAATTATTTGGCCGTAACATTATAAATGCTGTAATTTGGTTGGCCCCACTCTTTCTAATTCTCTGCACAGTTTCTCTCAGAGTCGTGGTGTTGCTAGTCTTAGTCTTTTATCTAAATACTATGGGACATGTGTTCTTCAGAATTGTCTGATCTATACCATGCTTCTTTTGTTTCAGCTCGTTTGTCTCGTTTGGTCTAATAGTCTTCACCAATTCGCTGTTTTATACTTCGTTATAATACAGCTTCCTATTCCAGTAGCTTTTTCCAAATTCTTCAGGCTTGTGAAAATCTCGTCTTGCTGACTGTTTTTCTCCAACCTGTAACCCTGCTTTTTTTTGCAATGCTATAAGCATCTCTTCTCTTTGCTATAATCATTTTTAGTTCTTTTTAGCTCCTTATATCAAGTGGCTTCATGCTTTGTCAGGAGCGATTTCCATCTTTTAAATCTAATCGAACCCTTCAGTCTATTTTCTTGGCTATTAGATAAGGCATAATAACGTTGACAGACTGGTTCTCGTTAGCTCAATGTTGTTAAGCAACGTTGAACCTGGTTAATAGCGGATTGGTGACCATTCGTGAATATCATATGCTGCATTTGGTAGGACGGCGACATATTCCTTCAAAAATCTACAAAAAAACATCTCCCCTGATCGGGGTGTACATGTGACTGAAGACTGCTTGTGGTACAGAGTCAACTAACGACGGCAAATCGCCACACGAGGCAAGAGAAGTAACTGTGGAAAATCGACTAATCGTCTGAACATACTGTTAGATATAAGGCGTGTAAACCAACTAGTATATGAAATGGTTAGTTGAGAATAATAGGAAATTAAAGGACAGCCGGGGTTACTTGGTGAAGCCGAGGTGAGAAGTGCTAGATCTTGGGAATAAATAGAAACATATATGATGTCACATGGCTCAAAGAGAGAGAGAGAGAGAGAGACGAAGCGAGGGAAGAGGACATTCTGTTTGAAGTACACAGAGCTTTGACATGTAAAATGTTGCTTACAAAATAATTAATTAATGACTTCGAGCGCTGATCAGTGATTTGGAACAAAGATCAAGTTGAATAAATGCCCACTGTTTTCCAACAGTTAATACTTTTCTAGGTATGAAAACAATTATTGGCAGGCGGCGTTGCTTCGGTCTGGAAGGATCACACAGGAGCGCGTACAGGGTAAACATGCAGCGACTAAGATAGGAATACAAATTGTTTAATGTTTTGTGATAATCACGTAAACATGGTTGATGCGTGTTTGACACAAAGTTGAAACACAAAAGTACGACAACTTGGTATTTTGTGCTAGGGGGAAAGTGTAGTATCTGTCCTTATAAAACACTTTATCATTTCTGTCTTCGATCAGAAAAGAGGAAATCTTTCTAGACTAAGGCAATTTAAAATTTTTTATTCAAATACAGAGTTGCTTATTTTAGGGGAGCAGGATTTTCTTCACATTAAAACCGCTCTTGTGTCAAACTCTGCCCTCGTGAGGAGACATGTAAATAGAGAACAGTACAACCGATAGAATAAAGTCCTCTGATGAAGGTTTGAGGACGCAACTCAACAAAGAACTAGTGGTCTTAATATGCGTCCATTCAATCTGGCACAAGGGGAAGGGAACACTCTGGTAGTATTAACAAAAAAGGTGAGAACGAAGCCGTCCGAATTCCCCAGTTAAGTGCGCCTCAGATGATCGGCTATACCCTCTTCAGAAGGCGGGCTTATTGCCTGCGAAGATGGCCTCCGAGGACGGAATTAAACGATACCTTATTCAGAAAATTATAGGTTTACCAAGAGCAGCAGACAATCTCTAGGTTGTCAGAGTGATCCCAAGGTTTCCGTCGGCCGGTATTAATCGGCCGGGATCGATATGAAACTACAGTGAGAACGATATTTTTGAAGTTTTCGGGTGGTGTAGTCAGTCTGAAGCTGAAACAATACTATTACTTCTATTAATGCCCAATTCAGTTTACTATACAATTTCAGACTGATGTACTATCTATTGCTGTTGAATTCATGGTGGGAATGGTGTTGTATGTTTTGTCATAAAGCATTACTCCCAGACATAACCTCCTCCTTTTTCATGGTGGGTAGTAATGTAGTATCTTTTCCGTGGCTATCATACCATTCTCCCAGGAATAAATTTATCTTTTTCTGGGGAGGGGAGGGAGTGTAGTCAATCTGTAGAAAATAGGAAGGGCCAGGTAAGCTACGTAGGTTATTTTCCCAACACCGAAAGCGAAAGCAACTTGTTCCAAGGAATTTATACCAGTTGTCAGTTCGTTACTTGATTTAGAGTTATAAGTTAGAGAGAGTTCGCGAAGAAAGATTTTTGTTGGCAACGTCGCTCCTCAAGGGGTTCCACTCTGGGTCACATTCGGATTATTTGATTTTTCGAGAAACCTTTAAATACAATTACTTCCAGGATCACTTTTATTTTTTTTTATTTGTTAAATATATTCTCTCTTGTGAGGGTGTACCTCCTAGGACTGAGACGAACCATACCATATTCCAACAAAAAAGTGAGATAGTCCCTATTTGCCAATATTTATCTTGTATGGATAGAGTCGTTATGAATACTGGAAAACCGTCCTTTCCAATCTGACGCGTGTTTTGCAACACAGATAAAATGTCAAACTAAAAGCTGAATGACCGACGGACGGAACCGCTTATACAAGTTCGTGGATGAATCTAAAAAGACTGTAGAAGTTTTTGTGATCCTTCAAAAACGATGTATAATAATCCGCAGCGTACCTACATCCGATTTGCAAAACGGCACACGAGCTGCTCGCATGAAATCGGCGGGCTTGTCTTGAAATAGAAGCCAGCGAAACATAAGACTTTCTGATCAGATTACAAGTAATGCGGTGAAGCTCAAAGGTTTTAACGACGAATTCTTGGGAACGAAAACATTTAACCAAAATCCAAAACGTTTTTTCTTTTCTTTTTCTTCTGTTTTAGGATCTTTTTCGTCTCTTGCGGGATTCTCACTCTTTCTTCCGTTTTCATTTTTTGTTACGTTTCATTTTTATTAAGAATATTTTCTTTATTTTGTATTTTTCTTTAATGCTTGTTGTTTGTTGGTGTATTTAATTCATTTCTGCTTGATTTACTTGTTTCTTTTCATCTTTTGTATTATTTTCTCTTATTTTATCTATCTATCTATCTATCTATCTATCTATCTATCTATATATATATATATATATATATATATATATATATATATATATATATATATATATATATACACACACATATATGTTGGTCTATCTGTTGTTCTCCCTCTCTAACTCTCTCTCTCTCTCTCTCTATATATATATATATATATAAATAGATATAAATAGATAGCTAAATAGATATTTAGATAGATAGATATTGATATATATATATATATATACCATGTGTCTGTCTGTCGTTCTATCTCTCTCTCTCTCTCTCTCTCTCTCTCTCTATATATATATATATATATATATATATATAGAGAGAGAGAGAGAGAGAGAGAGAGGATAGAGAGCGACAGTGAGAGCGAGAGAGAGAGAGTGGGAATAAGTAGTCGGAATTTGAGTTTGAAACACGACTCGTGTCCCGGGGTTCGAGTCCGGCGACCGGTATGAATAATTATTATCTACAAATAATAAATAAATTCTATCATTTATTTATAAACATTTGAATTTACTTGAAGTTCATTTTGTGACTTGCCTAAAGTTACAGCAATTTGCTTGCACATATCTATGCGAATTGATGTAACTTTAGGCAAGTAAAAATTACCCTCAACTGAATTCGAATTTTTTTTAAATAAATGATGGCGTGTTGTCAAGTAAACTTAAAGTGCTCTATCTTGCGAAAGCTTTGAATAATTATTTGAAACTCCCTCCCTGCTCTTTGTTTTCCCGACTGTACCGACATGCAGAAATTTAAAACTAATGTGAACACGCATCTCGCTGCACAGCTACCTATTTAGGATAACCACCGAAACTTTCACCCTAATTTTCAGTAGCCCCTTACGTCTACAGTGGCAACTTGCCTTGTGTGGGGTGAACTAAGTTAAAAATATAATAATAATAATTAAAAAAAAACAACATATACACATGTGTCTCATGCCATATTAATAAACAATATATATATATATATATATATATATATAGAGAGAGAGAGAGAGAGATAGATAGAGAGAGAGAGAGAGAGAGAGATTGTTAATTTACAATAATATTGTTGAGTCAGCGGTCGCGTCAGATTTTCCCAAACATCAAAGCCAAATAGAAATAAAAATGGCAATATGGGTTATGGACTGTGTGATTAAATGTACGACGATACACATTATTACCCAGGCATATATATATATATATATATATATATATATATATATATATATATATATATATATATATATATATATATATATATATATAAAGTATAGACGATTTTTCCCCTGTACCTTCTTGGAGAATAGGAAAATAACCACATGCATCACAGGCTACTAAACTCACCATTGTATTACACTTATTCACTCGAGCGTGTTTTAGTGCATTTGTTATTATTTTTCCCAGCTAACACTAAATATTACATTTGGCCCGCCATCTCCGACTCTCCAAAACACCAACTCCATATAGGTGGTAGCAAACACTTTCCTCCCTAACAATTATGTACTGTCACTACACTCATCGACACCGGGAATTAATAAACACAGTTTACTTTTCACAAAACAGTCCGTCTTTATTTATTATTTGCCTGTTATTAATTTACTACATAATATAAAGCAATACGCAATGACTTAATGACCGCTCCTGTCACTCCGATGATTTTCCGCGAATATCAGATTACGTTCTCTCTCATTCTACCTATACCTTGGCCTATTTTCACATGTGTATTAAAGACGAACTGTGGCGCAGTGGTTAAGATGGCACGTTTCATGATCGACTGTTTCAGCGTTCGATCCCATTCTACGCAGCCATTTTTTCTTTTTTTTTAATTCAAAACATTCGCCAACACGGTAACTATAGGCCTTTTTTTTAATCGACGTCATGCAATATGTAGTACTTTCTTCCGTGCAACGCCGGGCGACGGGTTCCGCTTGTATGTATATATATATATATATATATATATATATATATATATATATATATATATATATATCTGTCTGTGCATACGTTTTAATTAAAAATATATCATTAATTGTTTTCTCCTTTAAATTCTTTTTCCCTATCTTATTTGTTTTTGTTTTAGTTTTAATTTTATTTTTATTTAATTTATTTTTATTTTTCTCTCTTTTCTGTCACTTTTCTGTATTTATGTTCAACATTTAATTTCGTTGTTCTTTTTGTTTTCTTTTGATCATCTTTTTCTATTCTTTTTTTCTCTATTTTCGTTTGCTTTTTCATTTCTTTTTTTTTCATGTTTTTACTGTCGCTGTTATTCTAAAACTTTTGTACTTCTTGATCAGCCGTTTGAGCGTTGAAACAAACACCTGCTGCCAATTTACAGGTCAATGTTTTCGTTTAACTTTAGATTTACTTACAAACATATGCGCTCTCAGCTATCAGATAATGATGAATTGTATGACTGCATATCTTGAGATTTCGGTTATTTCTCTACGTTTAAATGTGCACTCTCATAAGAATTACAGTTCTGTTGCTTGTATATATGAAAATAAAACAATATAATCAGTTTCTTCATTGAATATGAATCAGATGAATCTATTGTTGGCATTGGTTTCCCCGATATTTTTTTAGTTAGAATCCTATGTAGAACGACATCAATTACTTACAGGGAGGGGGAGCAACGTGAAGGTTTCCAACATCCGAAGTAGAAAGAATTTCTGTAGAGTGAATTGGGTTCGAACTTGGTATACCCAGTTTGCCAGTCCGTGTCGTTAACCACTTAGCCATCGTCAACTCCCACAATAGAATTATAAATTTATTACACCGGCTGATTAAAGACCTGGAAATCATTATACGAATTTGTTTTTTATGTACTAACGAATAACAGCTATCAAGACTAAAAAATCACTCGAGGATAAGGATTATTGGGTTTGTCAAGTAGACAGTGAGACAACGCCGTGGGGATTTGTAACGATGTTTGAAACTGAGCAAGGTTTGATTATTGACGAGTCAACAAGAACCTGTTAGCATTGTTTACAGCCCCGTGGTATTTGTTACACGGATGAGTAGTTCTTAAAAAAACTATGCTCATTAGTTTTAAGTACACAAAGGTAGAAAGAAAAACTATTTTCAGTTGTTATAGCTAGACGAGTTTAATTCGTGAATGTTTTAAACGAGGGACAATAGAGGGAAGCTCAGTCGAGCACCTACCATGAAAATAACGATAAAGTAGAGAAAGACTAGAAAAGTCTCTTCTGTGAATAAAGAAACTGCAGCAATAGGAACATGACACTTTTTACTAAATTTCGAAGTCGATGTCGTACTCTGTCAAGGCTAAAAAGAGTGCCTTGAGCGGCACCTCAACAGATGTGGAAACAGTATTCCACTTTGGGTCGTATTTGACGCTAATACAGGTAGAGAATTGCATCAGGATTGAGATACTTTATGTGATAGTAGAATGATTCAATCATTTTCCATCGACTTTAGCAACAGATGTGAGGAAAATATTCCATTTCATGGCTGGAGTTAAGGTCAGTCCTAGAAACTAATCGCTTCGTGTAATTCTTTGGCGAGTGACTCTTGTTCCGGGGTTCGAATCGTGCGACTAGCTTGAATGTTTATTTTTACTCTGATGATTACGCAAGGATTAAACTATACGTATGTTGATAATATTTAAATATTTATTATCGAAATAATTATTTTTAGCCCCTTCTCAACTGGGCCTTTAATGAATAAACAGAAACTGGCAAATCTAAGCTTTAAATACAAGTTCGTTCCTGTGTACCACTAGTATGACGGTTGACTATAGCTGTCTGCCTCCTTCACACACACACACACACACATATATATATGTATATATATGTGTATATATATATATATATATATGTATATGTATTTATATGTATATATATATATATATATATATGTATATATATATATGTATATATATATAGTATTTTTTATCTCGACCGTAGGCATTCATTATAGCCTCACTTGTTAGCGCATTCAGAATTAGAGTTAAATGCAACTGTTCGAATCATTCGACTTGCCTGAATGGTTATCTTTACACTTATGATTCAAAAAATATGAGACGTATATGTACTTAGATAATATTTAAATATTTATGATTACATTTATATAACTATATATATATATATAATTATAAATATTTTGTTTATCTACATACAACCAATATCAACAACCCGATGAATCAGCGAGAGATTAACCCTTTTAAAGGCAGCCCCAAATGTGATCAACTGCTGAAGGAACATGCATTGAAGCTAGGATTACGGCTGTGTTAATACTACTCACTAAAGTGCCCGGGTTAGATATTGGGGCGACAAATAAAATATAAAATATTTGTTTTTATCTACATACATATGCGTTTCATCCTTACAAGAATCGTCAGTGTAGAGATGATTATTCTATACCGGTCGCAGGACCCAAACCCCGGTATACATATATATATATATAGATATATATATATATATATATATATATATATATGGGGGGATATTAAGGCAACTTTTTTATTTGAGCATACATTGTTAAAATAATAGAAATCTCCTGCGTAATTATACTTTTTTTTATCTTTTACATTTTTCTAATTATCATGTTTGTGGTTTCCATATGTATCACGGACGTTTTTTAATTCTTTGTCGAATCATCATAAGGTGAAAAAGCAAATGAACAAAAAAGCTGGAGATAAGAAGAGAAATTCAAAAGGTAGCTGAGAAACGGGTACGTGAAGTCAGACGTAAAAAGAACATCTACAAACTGTCCCAGGGACATCGTTTACAATTTAAATTCCGCAACGCCGGAATTAGCGTCACAGGAAAAAATTGTATTACGTTAAGCATGTTAAAATGTTGTCACTTGTTTCATACGTAATGCTATTAATTGTTGGTTGTTGATGAAAATAGTTTCGAATATGTTTAATTGTGTGAACACGTTTTCTTGTCGACTCTTGTCGTCAATATTGCTTTAGTTGGAAACTTTTCATAAATACCTTACAGTGTCCTCTTCCTTGAAGGGCGCGATATATAATTATTTATAATAAATATTTTTTTCACTATCAACATACATATATATTTTATTTTTAACAAAAATATTCAGTGTGGCTCGGTAAAATTGGAAACCAGAAATGAAATCATCTTTGTCTTCTATATAAGATCTTTGTCTAAACGGCCATTTAGACAACTATGCGACGAAAGTAGATTAATATACTAATATTCATAAAATGAGCACAGTCAGCCTCCGTAGAGTGATCTACCATGAGGCGAGAACTGTGTAGTATTTCTTTAGTTGGAAGATTTTTGTATTTTCCTAACAGAGTTCTCTTCTTTGAAAAAGTTTAATATAATTATTCACAGTAAACATTTTCAACACCAACATGCATACATGTTTCATCTTAATTAAGAATCATCAGCATGGCTAAGTATAATTGTACCCCAGTAGCATATACATGCTAATAATTTTGGTACAGTAGACCTAAGAATCTTAAATTGAGAAATACTATTATTATTAAGTGTAATACCGAAAGTTGTTTATGATCCGCCAAGAGTTGGATTTACAATAGTAGAGATATTGAGAAAAAAACGCCATAGGAACGTTAAACTTGGTAGGATGAATCAACTATGTGTAATAAATGTCACAGCCATTATGTAACATAGTTCAGTACAGCCAACGTGAGTTGGCAGCATGTCTTAACATGACTCTCTTATTATTATGACGACGATAGTGACTGATCTTTTATAGTATAGTAGTGTGAGATTTTTCAGTTCGCTATCTAAGATTAAGTTCGCACACGCTTGTTGACTTAAAATAAGAAATGTCAAAAAAAACAACGACACCCTTTTAAACGTTCACATGTTTATTGGCATCTCCCGAAAACGAAAACAGTGAAGAGTGATTTTTGAAAAACTTACCCCAATAGGGGGCGCTCGACGGCCTAAACACTGACCATCTTGGCTGATATCGAATCGAGTAAACGGAAGTTATTTCACTGTTGTACCTGCTCTGATACCATACGGTATACTCATGTTGACAAATCAGTTTTGGTTAGATCATCGAATTTAAGCGTCGTTGATCGTGGTCAGTACTAGATGGGTGACTATTTACGAATACCAGACGATGTATGTCAAGAGTCGATGATGCCTCCCTACAAAAAAAAACTGTTAAAAAAAGTCGTTAAAATTATCTTGCTTGAGCGGGATCCACTGCTTATAAATTTGATATTCCCTAGAAACTTCCTCTTTTGGAAAGAAGCCGGCTGAACTGACACCAAGGCGACTGCTCTCCCGTCATTTTCTAACACTTTGCTGGCAACGAAATCAATAAGAAAAAACTCACAATCGATGGAGGAGACAAAATAAAATAGGTCCGACTGTCTCTATTTTCTAATACTGAAAACCCAAACTCTAGACGGATGTGACATTTCAGAATAATTTCATATTAAGAAAAAAATTTTATAATTTATCGATTTGTTTGAGAACGTTACATATTTTAATCGATTGCTTACTTATATTACTTATTCATATTAATATTATTTATAGAGATCCGTTTTCATAACTTAAAAATGTTTTGAGTGAAGATATTTTCTTAATTTTAAAATACAAAGTCGTTTATGTACAACCCTTTTTTGTTTGTGCATAGAATTTTATTTTCTACATATATAATTTTAGAAACAGCTAGATATATCTTTTTTCGATAAAATAGTTATCAACTTGCACGTTTTTTGCCGTTACTGCGGATCATCAGCGTGGCTGACTATGATAGGGTTCAAATCTGCGATATCGGTATGCAGGGGAGATAACTCATGCGTATGTAAAGGGAGGAACTCCGTAATATTCAAGGTGAGAAATGTATCAGTAGTACAATTATCGCTTAAATACAATACCTATTACA
Source organism: Sepiola atlantica (assembly GCA_963556195.1). NCBI lineage: Eukaryota > Metazoa > Mollusca > Cephalopoda > Sepiida > Sepiolidae > Sepiola > Sepiola atlantica. The sequence continues at coordinate 23,473,642 of OY744526.1, read as the reverse complement.
ATATATATATATATATATATATATATATATATATATATATATATATATATATATATGATTATTTTTAATTTTTACAGACATGTACAAAATCTACGACACTGACATGTCGATGTTATCGATCAACAGCTTGTAGAAACTGAGGTCTAATCAGGAAGAGTTACAATCCGATCCTTACCTCAGATCATATTTAGGAAGAATGAAATGAGGGAGAAAAGAAAAGGAAATTTAAAATTTGGAAAGTCACGTGGTTAGATTTGAGACCGCTGAATATCAAATATAAAATGAAATAAAATAAAACATTAATTCATTGAGGATATAGAAAAGAAAGGAGAGGGTGAAGTGGATAGGAGTAAGAGGAGGGGAGGAGAGAAAATAAAAAAGGGGAAAGTGAAAGGAAGAAAAAAACACAGCTAATGTCTGAATGTGTGTTGGCAGGCAAAGACCTGTCAATATAAGATTGATGTTTCGATATGTAGCAAGACACGTTTTCCAGTCTGGTTGCAATTTAGGTCGATCTTATTGTTTCTTTTCCTTTTTATTTGTCTTAGTTTTTTACTGTTTTTTTATTTTACGGTTTAATTTTTATTTCATCTTATTGTTATCAACTAATTTATCTCATTAATTTATTTAGGCAAGTTTACTAACATGATAATAGCAGCCCGTGATAAAATAATCATAATAATAATTATAATAATACTAAGAAGAATAAGAATAAGACTAATAATGATAAAGATGATGAAACTCAATATATAAACGGCAAACGTCTGTATGTATGTATGTATGTATGTATGTATGTATGTATGTATGTATGTATGTATGTATGTATGTCCTCCAAAAGTACTGAACAAACAGTCACACAGTTGATATCATTTGAACCGGCCAGCCTTCAGACGTATGATATCTCAGAATTAGAAAAAAATACTCTTTAGAGGTCAAGCCATTTTCTCCGAGGGGGGTAGCATTTTTTCTCCATTTTCCAACGTTTTCATGTACTAATTGAGAAGAAACCAATGATAGTATGTATAATTTGAGAAAAATGCCAGTTATTCTTGAACCTTAAGTGACATCAGACGAAGAGACTGACAGGAAAAAAATCACTCCAACTAAATCTCTTTTTTCCTTCCTTTCTTCTTTCCCTCCCACCAAGCAACCGAACCTTTTCTCAACAAAAGTGTGTAATGAAGCAAGGTTTGTCTAATCAGAAGCCGCACATTTTCTTAACAAAAGTGTGTACTTTAGCAAGGGTTGCTCAATCAATAGCCGCACACTTCTAAAAATGTAATAATGTATTAATATAACTAGAAAACAATTTTAGTAATTTGCAAAAAAAATGCAAGTCATTCTTAAACCGGAAATTACAACAGATGGGGCTGCTGAAGGAGGGGGTAAAAATTAATAGACGCTATTTGTATTCATATAAAATAGCGTCTCAATCAGTGAAGTTACAGGAAGAAATAATTATGCTCCGCCATTGTTTTCACTAATATTTGTATTCCTATTAAATAACGTCTCAATCAGTGAAGTTAAAGAAATAAATGATTATGATCTGCCACTGTTTTCACTAATGTTAATATCCATATGAAATAACTTCTCAATCTGTGATTTTACAGGAAGTAATAATTATGCTACGCTATTTTTTTCATTAGAGTGTACATACGAAATACCGGTGTTACTGCAGTATTGGGTACATAGAAAATATCAGTGCTTAAGCAGTATAGGGGACATAGTAAATATTGGTGCTTCCGCAGTGTAGGGTACATAGGAAATATCGGTGCTTCTGCAGTATAGGGTACATAGGAAATACCGGTTCTTCTGCAGTATAGGACCCATAAAAAATATCGGTGCTTTGGCAGTATGGAAAACATAGAAAATACCGGATGCTGTGCAGTTTACGGTACATAGGAAATATCTGTCTTTCTGCAGTATTGGGTAGATAGGAAATACCGGTGCTTTTTCAGTATAAGGTAACACAGGAAATACGTTTTAGTTATTATTCTCGTGAGGGGAAGTTGAACTTTTTTTTTAACTAAAAATATTTTTTCGGGTGGGGGAGAGTAAAAATATTTTTAGGAAGGATGGGGTGAATTTTTTTAACTAAAAGTATTTCTTTCGGTGGGGGAGAGTAAAAATTTATTTTGGAAGGAAGAAATATTTTGTTTTAACTGAATATATTTCTTTGAGTAGGGGAGACTACATTTTTTATTAGAGGGGGGGGTTCAACTAACAATATTTCTTTGTGTGGCAGAGAGCAAAAATAATTTGGGGGAGGGAAAATTTGGGTGGTAGAGAATAACATTTTCTTGAAGAGGGGGGCATTTTTTTTTAATTCTATTTTTAACTAAAAATATTTCTTTAGGTGTGGAGGGTAAAAGAAAAAAATTGGCTAGGAGGTAAAAAAAAAAATTTCTTGCAAAAAATAAATATGTTTAGGAAGTTTAGTCTGGGTTAAAATTTTATTTTTATTATTTGGGAACACCCCGTTCCCAAAAAATAAAAATAAATAACTTTTTTTATCCTGCTTTTTGTCAATTTCTTTTTCTTTTTGCTTTTTTTCACAAATGTTAATGTTTGGTGATGCTTTTTTGTTTTTGTTTTTTGTTTTTTTGTTTTTTCATTTTTTTGTCAATGTTTTTTTGTTTTTTGTTTTTTGGCGCCAATTTTGATCCTTTTTTGTTTTTTTAATCTTTTTTAACAAAGTCGTTTTTATGGTTTTGTAAACCTTTTTTTAGTGTTTTTATCATTTTATACAGGGCGCCTGATCAAGATACAGCCAGATCTGGACGCGTCAAGCAATTTTGTGTCGAAGGGTGTCGAATAAACGAATGAAATAGAGAAGAAAGATAAGTTCATTCATTCACAAATCTTTTAACACAATAAGTGATGATGATAATTATAATAATGTTAATAATTATGTTAATAACAATAATTATGATGATAAAAATAATAGTAAAGAAACAATAATGATAAGTGTGACAATAATACAAACATAAATAAAAATATTAATAATAACGATAATAACAACATGATAAATATTAATAATAATAAAAATATAATAAGAAGAAGAAAAATGCTGCTGCTGCTGCTGCTGATGATGATGATGATGATAATAATTATAATAATGATAATAAAACAATATTAATAGTAATAATAATAGTTGGAAATAGGATAATAAAATGATTCTAATAATCATAATAATAATAGTGATAACAATAATCATGATGATAATAATAATAATAATAATAATAATAATAATAATAATAATAATAATAATAATAATAATAATAATGATGGTTTTGGTAACAATAATAATAATAATAATAATAATAATAATAATAATAATAATAATAATAATAATAATAATAATAATAATAGTCATAGTAGTGTAAGATAATGAAGAGTGGCAAAAATGAATCGTGGACGAGTCCATTTTGGGTGGGACGTCGAGAAAGAAATGAAGGCGACTTGATAACTGTTTAAAAGGAAAAGGTTCCGCGGTGCAAAATTGACTTGAACAACGAAGGTTGTAAAAACGCGAAGAGCCGAAACGCTTGGTTATCGGAGTATCGATGTACCGGAAGAATGCGAGTTTACCGATATTTATGGCACCGATGAAGCTTTATTGGGTATGGTACCCAAGCCCTTATTGCTGTTAGACTTTTGTGTCCGCTGACTAAAACTGCGGCTGATAAGCAAGTTGGTACCATGGAAGAATCCTCTGACTTGTACTTCACCAAAGTGCTTGTAGCACAATTGCTTCAGTTCACGCTCGGATAGCGAATGCCGAGCAAATTGCTTTCCAATCGGATGTATATACGAAGGAGTTTCTAGCGTAAACCAAGTCTGTGACCTCAGCAAGAAAAAGACCTTCATGGGACAAAAGTAAGTCAAAAGATGTTTTTATATCTGTGTGCGTAGTCGGTGTAAACCATCCGGCAATAGCAAATAAAGAAAACCAAAGTTTTTTCATATACGTTCTGTTCTTTGTCATTCTTGTTGAACCTTTCCGGGTACCCTGAAAGAACGGGTAATGAAACAGTAGTAGTAGTAGTAGTAGTAGTAGTAGTAGTAGCAGCAGCAGCAGCAGCAGCAACAACAAAAACAACAACAACAACAACGACGACGACGACGACGACGATGACGAGGACGACGACGACGACGACGACGATGATGATGATGATGGTGATGGTGATGATGATGATGATGATGATGATGATGATGATGATGATGATGATGATGATGATAATACCAGGTACGACAAGGACACAGACCAAAGACAGGAAAACCAGAGCGAAAACAACAAACTGAATGGATATAGAAAGAAATGGACCACGAAAGAGAACAGACTGGTGATGGAGTGCTATTATAAAAGCCGCTACCCTACAGAAAGAGGCTACCGAAAACGAATGAAACATATATGGGGCATTGCTAGTGACTACCATACAACGGAACAAAGGATAGCAGATCAAGCAAGACAGATCCTCAAGCGAGGATGGTTCTCGGAGATGGAACTGACGGAAATCAGACAGATGGCGAAACGGAGCAAGAAACACCACCAAAGGAGAGACCACAAAAAGAGGACGAGCAAAACATACACACTGAAACTGAAGAGATTGAAGACTACGGAATCACAGAACCAGGGGAGATAGAAGACTGCAGAACCACAGAACCTGCTGAGATAGAACTCAACGAAAAAGAAGCAAGTGAAGTGGAGAACATTAGACGATACATGTTAGAAAACAAAACAAAACTCCCATCTCTCAGGAATGAAGTAGCGAAGAAGTTACAAGCAGAAACAGAAAGAGTAAACAGACTCCTCACACACATCCCAACAGAAACTATTACAGACCTAAAAAACCTGATATATGCTGGGGCAAAATCGGTAAGTATGAAACTAAGAAACGAAGAGAATGGACAAAAGAGAGGACCGACAAAACCTGGATGGGAAATCAGACTGGAAACCCAGATCACCAAACTTCGGAAAGAAGCTAAAACCGTGAACAGAAGGAAGGTTGACATGAAACGATTAAAAAGCAAAAATCAGAAACGCAAGGAAAAACTAAATGAGAAACATGAAGAAATAAAACAAAGGATAGCAGCAATAGAAGGAAGACTGAGACGATACAGGTACAAATCAGAACAGAGCAAACAGAACAGGACCTTTGAAAACAATGAAAGCCAGTTCTACAAAAACGTAAATGGAGAAAAAATAACAACAGAGTTACCGAACCCAACAGAAACAAAACAATTCTGGAGCAAGATATGGGAAGTACCAAAAAAGCACAACAAGAATGCCCAATGGTTGAAAAACATGAAAGATGAACTGCAGGAAATCGAAGAAGGAACCGAAACAGAAATCAACAAAGAAACTATCAAGAAAACCCTAAAAAAAATGGCAAACTGGAGAGCACAAGGCCACGATGGAATACATGCATACTGGTTTAAAAAATTCACGACCCTGCATGAAAGAATAGCGCAGAAACTGAGTGGATGTATCCATAAAACAGACGTACCAGAATAGATGACGGAAGGAAGAACAACACTAATAGAAAAAGACCCCAAAAAGGGAACGACCCCCGGCAACTACAGACCGATAACATGTCTACCAATAATGTGGAAAATTCTCACAGCACAACTGAGAGAACAAATCTACCAATCCCTGGACAATCGTGGACTGCTCCCTGAGGAACAAAAAGGATGCCGGAAAGGACAAAGAGGGGCACATGATCTACTATACATTGATCAAAAGACCCTGAAGGAGGTGAAGAGAAGACAAAAGAACATAACCATGGCATGGATTGACTACAAGAAAGCCTACGACAGAATCTCCCAAACATGGATAATTGAATACTTAAAGATATACAAGATACCAGACAGGATTATTAATCTCATCCAGAAAGCGATGGAAACATGGAGACTAAAACTGACAGCCGGAGGACAATACCTGTCTGAGATAAAAATACAGAGAGGCATTTTTCAAGGAGACTCCCTATCACCACTACTGTTTATAATAGCCATGATGCCACTCAACCACATACTCAGAAAGTGTGATGCCGGATACAGGTTTACGGATACAGAACAAAGAATAAACCACCTGATGTAAATGGATGACCTTAAACTGTTTGCAAATCAAAAAAGAACTGGAAAAGCATATAAACACAACCAGGATATTCAGCCAGGATATCCAAATGGAGTTTGGAATAGAAAAATGTGCACTGCTAGAGATCAAAAAAGGAAAACTGGAGACGACAGAAGGTATAGAACTCCCCAACCAAGAGGAGATGAGGGCGCTAGGAGAACATGGAAGCTACAAATTCCTGGGAGTTCTGGAAGCAGACACAATCAAATATACAGAAATGAAAGAGAAGATTGGAAAAGAATATCTACGAAGAACAAGGAAACTCTTAGAAACTAAACTATATAGCAGAAACCTAGTAAAAGGGATAAACACATGGGCTGTATCACTAATAAGATACTCTGGACCATTCATAGGCTGGACCAAAGAAGAACTCAGGCACCTTGACCAAAGAACAAGAAAACTAATGACTATGCACAATGCTTTGCACCCAAAAGACGACACGGACAGACTCTATGTGAAAAGAAATGAAGGAGGTAGAGGACTGGTAAGTATAGAAGACTGTGTGGAAGACACCAAAAAAGAGCTGGAGAAATATGTAACCCAGAACACGGAAAGACTGATCACCACAGCAAGAGACACCAGCCCAACAAACAACCCCGGAAGTACTGAACCCAGAAACAAAAAGACAAGAAAGGAAAAGTGGGAAGAAAAACAACTACATGGACGCTTTATAAGACTCGCAAGCGATGAAGCCAATGAAAACAGCTGGGCATGGCTAAGAAAAGGACACCTGAACAGAGAAACGGAATCTCTGCTGACGGCCGCACAGAACAATGCGATTAGGACAAACTTTATTAAAGCAAAGATAGATAAAACCCAGGAAAACAGCAAATGCCGACTGTGTGGACAAAGAGACGAAACGATAAATCATATAATAAGTGAATGCAGCAAGCTAGCACAAAGGGAATACAAGAACAGACATGACAGCATGGGGAAAGAAGTACACCGGGAAATGTGCAAACAACTGAATTTCGAATATGCAAAAAAACGGTACACACACAAACCAGAAACTGTACTAGAAAACGAAAAACACAAAATCATATGGGATATGAATGTACAAACAGACAAACCCATAACAGCAAGGAGACCGGATATGATAATAATCAACAAGAAAGAAAAATCCTGCAAAATCGTGGACTTTGCCGTTCCAGCAGACCACAGAGTGAAGATCAAAGAGACGGAAAAGAGAAGCAAATATACTGAACTTGCCAGAGAATTGAAAGGAATATGGAACATGAAGAAAGTCAGTATAACACCAATAATCATAGGAGCACTAGGAACAGTCCCCAAAAACATGGAGAAAAGACTGGGAGAAATAGGAATCAAAGGGATAACTGAGACACTACAAAGGACAGTAATGATCAAAACAGCTACAATCCTGAGAAATGTCCTCGAATGCGGAAACCAACCCACATAAACAACGAATGGAGAACAAACACATGGAAGCACAAGACAGCAGAACCGGGGAAAACACAACCGCACGAGAGAGACGCAAGCATAGGCTGACGCCACGAAAAAAAAAAATTATGGACAGAGGGTCGAGAAGAGAAAGCGCAAACCAGACCTCTACTGGAAGAGCGCGGACAGCTCTGGGACCGTGGGGAGGCTTGTTGCCACTCGGGCCCCAGAGGGAACCAATGGCCCTTATCAGCGGGAAATCGTTGGTAGGTGGCTGTTGCGATTACCGCAAGGTCATCAGCGGTGATGAACGAAAAGAGGTGGAGCATACTGGAGTTTGAAGAGACTTGTTGTCACTCAGACTCCAGGGAATACCACAGGTTGTCGGCAGTGGGCGATCACTGACGACGACCAGTGTGATAACTCCTAGTGAGTAAATAATAATAATAATAATAATAATAATAATAATAATAATAATAATAATAATAATAATAATAATAATAATAATAATAATAATAATAAACTATCGCATGTACTGGAGCTATTCGCAAAACGGAACTGGAAAAGCTGATAAATACGACCATAATCTTCAATCATGACATTCAAATGGAATTTGGAATGGAAAAGTGTGCATTGCTAGAGATTAAAAAAGGAAAGCTGGAAATGACTGAGGACATGGAACTACCCAACCAAGAGCAGATGAGGGGTCTAGGTGAACACGACAGCTATAAATATTTGGGAGTTTTTGAAGTAGACACAATCAAATCAACAGAAATGAAAGAGAGGATTGGAAAACAATACCTGAGAAGAACAAGAAAGCTCTTAGAAACAAAATTATATAACAGCCACCTAATCAAAGGAATAAATACCTGGGCAGTATCACTAATAAGATATTCTGGCCAATTCATAAGCTGGACTAAAGAAGAACTCAGGCACTTTGACAAGAGGACTAGAAAATTAATGACTATGCACAACGTACTACATCAAAAAGACGATACAGACAGACTCTACGTGAAGAGAAACGAAGGGGGGAGAGGACTGGTAAGTATAGAAGACTGTGTGGACGACACTAAAAAAGAGCTGGAGAAATACATAAACCAGAACACAGAAAGGCTGATCACCGCAGCAAGAGACATCGTCCCAGCGAACAACGCAGGAAGCATCGAAACTGGACACAAACAGACAAGAAAAGAAAAGTGAGAAAAAAAATCAACTACCTTGACGCTTCATAAGACTCACAAGAGAAGAAACCAACGAAAATCGCTGGCTGGACATGGCTTACAAAAAGACACTTGAACAGAGAAACGGAATCTTTACTGATGGCTGCATAGAACACTGCGATTAAGACAAACTACATTAAAGCTAAAATAGATAAAACCCAGAAAAACAGTGAATGCAGACTGTGTGGACAAAGAGACGAAACGATAAATCATATAATAAGAGAATGTAGCAAACTTGCCCAAAAAGAATACAAGAACAGACATGACTGTGTTGGGAAAGTAATATACTGGGAACTGTGCAAAAAATTGAATTTCGAATACTCAGACAAATGATACAAACATAACCCAGAAACAGTACTGGAAAATGAAAAACCGAAAATACAAAATCATCTGGGATACGGATATACAAACAGATAAACTCATACAAGCAAGGATACCTGATGTTATTATAATCGACAAAGAAGAAAAACCCTTTTAGAATCGTAGACTTCGCCGCTCCAGCAGCTCACAGAGTGAAGATCAAAGACACGGAAAAACGAAGTAAATACACAGAACAGGCCAGAGAACTGAAAGGGATATGGAGCATGAAGAAAGTTAGTATAATACCAATAATCGTAGGAGCACAAAGAACAATCGCCAAAAACCTGAAGAAAAGACTGGGAGAAATTAGAATCAAAGGGACCATCGAAACCATACAAGGGACGGCAATGATCAAAACAGCTGCACTCTTAAGGAAAATCCTCGAATGCGAAAACCAACCCGCATAAGCTACAAAGGGTAACCAGTCACAAGGAATTTACAACAGGGAGTAAGCGAAACCACACGAAGAACACCACAACACGAACCAATGGAATAGAAACTGCAAGAAACATCAATTCATAATCTACACCCTTACATCGGCCTCAGCTATTACTACACAAAAATGAACCAAGGAACAGAAATTACTAGAAACACTATAAGCAATCTCCTCCCGCATCGTTATCGAAAAGAGATTAAGAATACTGGAAATATGGGGAGGTTTGTTGTCTCCAGGAAATACCACTGGTTGTTGTCGGTGAGCAATCACTGGCGATGATCTGTGTGAGAACTCCTAGTGAGTATAAATAATGATAATAATAGTAATAATAATAATAATAATAATAATAATAATAATAATAATAATAATAATAATAATAATAATAATAATAATAATAATAATTCACATTTGGTAATAATGATAATGGTAATAATAATAATTGTATTGATGGTCACATTAATAATGCATTGTATAAAATATGATATATAAATGGATAACTATGTTGTCGTATTCTTATTTGTTGATAGATAAGTTTTTCTTCCTAATAGAGACCCTGGTGTTTCCATATTTTCGGGAGTAATTGATTCTCGGGGAGTTAATAGATACTATACCATGATAGGTTTTGTCAGGGTTCGACATTTTTAGTTTTTTTTTTAAATCTATTTTCAAATGGTAGCATTGATTCAAAAGGGTTATATGTAACTTACTACGAAGGTGTGATCTATTGTGTCTACAGTTAATTGAGGTTTCTTGTTTTTTGTTTAGAAGTTTACCTCTCTCACTAAATCTAACTGTCTCAAGTTTTTCACTTAGGCATAAGTAATATGGTGAGTTCAGAGTACTACAGATACTGTTTTTTTCTAATAGTGTTCCAAATCACTGTTGGGATTAATTATTTCTGGTTAGTTCCCAGTGGTATATAGAGTGTGAAGTTATTTTGCTGTAGTCAGATTGTTTGAATGAATATTTATGGCTGGTTCTTGGTCATATTTTTTTCTGTAGTAATAAGTATTAATACTATATATCTAAAGAAGATGAGGTTGAAAGCTCCCCAAAATACACACTAGATTCATTCACATTGACCCGTTACGTAACAACTACAGGCGTTGATTGTCAACTAGATCCAAGTTACAATCTTCTGATAGTTGACGTTTAAAGGCTTAATAGAGGCGATAATAACTAAGTATAACGTAATAATTAATTAACACTTCTATCCAGTCATGGCTGCCGGAACGAGAACAATATACCCCCGTGAATAGAATAAAGGGGTCAATGCGAAATTCTGTCTAGGTGTCCGTGTTTGTACATAAAGATTTCAAGGATCTAAAGGATTCGCCTAAGGAAGGCCAGAGATTACATCGACTGAAATGTTGTGAAAATAAAATCCAAGTGAGAATAGTGATCCGAATAATTCCCAAAGTATACATTATCAATCTTAATCCAAGAAATTCCGAAACATAATTCATATAAAAACAATTTAATTGCAAATTAAAAAAGGTTGAAATTCAAATTTTTAAAAAAGTTTCGAATTATAAAAAGCTGAGGTCAATTTTTTTTCTAGTTGAACTTTTTAAATCTAATGTTGCGTTGTTTTTTCTTACTTTTAAAAAATTCATAGTTCCGTTATTTTTTATTTGAAACTTATTTTTGTGTTAATTTAATTTAAGCCCAACTTTTTAAATTTCTTATTAATGACGTGCATATTTTGTAGTCATAGGGTTTGATCGACGCCCCCTCCCCCTTTCCGGATAACAGGATTCTAGAAATATACTTATCGTTCGCAATTAGACACACCGTGAGATGGGCTTTCAAACACGCCGTTCAAAGAGAAACAACCATGTTCCCCGGCGTACCTGGTTGTTTTAATTGCCTTTGTTTGATTATTATCAGCGACAGCTGATCGTCACGTTGGACGATCAATCGACTCTAAAGACTAACGGTGTGCATTGAATATAAAAACAAAACTTGTTTCACACACCGCAAGACTGCGTGACTGGCGAACGTGTCGTTGCCATTCATGTCCGGCTGGATCGTAAAAGGGTAAGTGGTGTTCTATCATACGCTCCATCCACACCCTTCCCCCTTTCTAAGAAAAAAAATATAAATCGAACGTGGCATCTTCGTACGATTAAGCCATAACGGATTTGCGTAAGATAGTTTGCTCAAGCTGTTCTGGTGCCCCCTCGATATAAATACCTGTCAAGCAGCAAACTTCCACCCCTTCACTGTAGAGATCATTATATGCTGGAAGGTTTTTTCTACTCTAACAAAGTCTTTCCTCGAACTGCTAGCCTTTGGAATTCCCTCCCTTCTTCCAGTTTATCTGACTGTACCAACATGCATAAATGTTAATAAAATATGAACACATATCTCGCTGCACAACTTCTTACTTAGGATTCCCCCATGGATAGGGCATTAATTCACAGTAGCCCGTTACGTCCCAATGGCAATGTGCCTTTTTTATAGTGAATTCATATTTTAAAAAACAGCATTTAATATGTAAGTGTGATGGATTGTATTATGTAATATTTATATAATTCGGACTACTGACTTCAACGTGGATGTTATTCTCACAACGTTTCGGTCGATGTAAGGTCCGTCCTTCTTCAGGTGCGTCTGGTCGAATTCGGGAATCTGTACGAAATTTTGAATTGAACCCTTTATTTAATCCACGGGGGTAGCTTATTCTCATTTTCAGTCATGACCGTAGTAGTCATGTATTTTAAATGTATACTTTGTATCGCCCAATCTTAGGATTAACTTTTTACCACATCCTGTTACTTAGAACCATCTATTATACTGGTTGCGCCACATGTACATGTGGGCAATTCTAGTATAGAATTTTTGGAGCCTTAAACTTATTGTTGTTTTAAATGTGTAATCTTACTACTTATTACTACTTATTACTACTTATTACTACTTATTACTACTTATAACTACTTATTACTACTTATTACATAATAATAATAATAATAATAATAATAATAATAATAATAACTCGCAGTACCTCGCCTTGCGACTATGGCACAACCCCTGGATGACAAACACCAATAAAAAAGACCCTCAATTAACAGAAGCTCTAGAGTCACCACCGAAGGCATCAAGAGAGTGAACAATAGAGCAGAGTGTGCTAAGAATCCCTGAGTTAAAACAAGCTGCTACTGGAAGACCAGAAACCCGATGGAGAGACAACCTCGACAGCAAACTGGGTCCTACTTGGCCATGCCTAGCCAGAGATAATACAAGGTGAGAAGAAACCAGCGAAGGGTTCCTCCTCCAAGAGTGATAAAACACCTAATGATGACGATGATGATGATGATATTATATTTTTATTATTATTATATATTTATAAATATATTATATATGTTTTTATATTATAGTGGTGTGATTCAACATCATGTAATACATTGAATTTCATAATCTTACTTTGTGTGTCTTGCTTTTGTGGGCGCCTTTTTCTGATATCTTGTCAGACTTTGGAAACGCCGCCAGCAATTAAGTTCTTGCATACTTCAACAAAGTCAAAACAAAACATGATGAATACAGAGGGTGTTTATTCTGCTGAATCTTTGTTCCAAATAACTGCCCAATAGGGTGGGTGGGGGTAGGCAGAGAGTTAGTGATAATAATTATTAAGCCATATCTTAGCAGGTCGTTTTTAAATAAGATGTTCACACGTGTGCGTTTTCAACCAAAACGGACGACTTCTCTCATCCACTTTCTCTCTGAGCCATGTGACGTCACATTCGGGTCTATCAATTGTCGAAGCTGAGTAGAACTTACCTAAATGTGATCAAGCTGATCCTGACTAAACTTTCATTTCTCTGTTATTTTCAACTAACCAAACTATGTACAAGCGGGTTTAATTGCCTAATATTTAACAATATGTTACATTATAAATTATATTATATCAACTTTTATCGTGAGAGACCAAAAGACTGACAAACCGAAAAGAGCATATTATAGCTTTGCATACTCTTGCTTTTAACTGATGCGTCACCATTTTACCACGGCCAAAAGTCACTCGAGTATAAGTGCTACAAGAGTGTCAGTTAGACGGTGAACAATACTATGAGAGATAAGGAAATAATAAGTGCAATAGACAATTTCATTAATTAAGATGACAATTTTTAGTTAGCATTACATTTGAACATAACTATGTTGCAACCAATATAGAAGCAGTCATGTGGTAACGTGTTCCACATAGGTAACATTCTGGGGACGATACTCTGTACATTAACATTTCGTTTTGTTTTAGGTATACAGAGGAAGAAAGACACTTCTATGCAGTGGTGGTATCTAGATGAGTTTTTGATGTGATTATTTTAGACTAGAAACGAGAGATTGGACCTCGGTTGAAAACGTATTATCAAAATAACGATTGAGTAGAGAAAGACTAGCTGTAAGAAATTAGCTGAAGCGGAAATTCCTTTTCTTACCTGATCTTATCCAATCTTCGCGTTTAGGTGCAGCAATATTTAGATGTGTGAAAATACTGCTACAATCGGAAATTTCTACGTAAGGCTAAAATTAAATAAAAAATGACATTTTCCATTAGAAGTTGAGTTAGAACTACCTGTAGAAGAAATTACTTCAAAGACAGGTAGTTGCTTGTGAGGTGTGGCAAATAAGCTGATCCGATCTTTCTTTTTTTACTAAATAATTAGAGAGATGTTTTTGATAGCAGATCCCCCAAGGGTATGAGTTGGGGTATTATGTGTGTATACAAGTATAATTTAAAGGAAAAAAAATCCTCCCCCATAAAAATTGTTAAACCAAAATGATTTTTTTTATTTACGGTCGCTATTTTCCAAAAGAAGTAAAGAAGTAAACAACAAATACACAATAAGAGAAGAGAAGAACAAACAGACTGCTGCTACGGGTAATCAACACAACGAAATTCCTACTGCTTGCGTGAAAAAGCGCACTTTGTTTTAACCATTATTATTTGTTTATTATTAACACATAAGAAAATAAAACTGCTTTTCATAATTGAATTTTTTAAATTTCAAATAATCAAATAAAACTTTTATTTATAATTGGATATTTTTTATTTCATATAACTTATGAAAACTTTATTTTGAAAATATTATTGAAGATGTTTATTTACTAATTTTTATGGTTGGTATTTTTTAACATTACGCAAAACAATGGTGAGGGACTTTTTTTTTATAAATACCGCTTGCCAATTTCTGATTTAAAAACCGGAAACCGTCATCAAGTAGTATCGTTCTCTTTTACATTCCATGTAGTACTACATAGCGATGAAAATATTATTTAAAACTTAAAAGTAGCAGATTCTAGACAAACGTTCCCATACAAAAGTAACATTACTGTCAAAAAAGATATTGCTTTCTGCCCGCAACAAATATGTCGCCGGCATGCGTCATAACCACTGTGTTGTTTGAAGTTAATTTGTTGGAAGTAGTTCAGTTAGTTGTGATGTTCTGGTGTTGTAGTAATAATTTATTTTGTTGTCAGTAACAATAGTTGTACTGACGTGTCGTCAGCTGTGTGTAGAGGCCATCTGGCTCTCTTTCTCTGTCCTCTATTTCTCTGTCCGCTATTTCTCTGTCCTCTCATTTTTTTATCTAACAGTCGTCGTCTTAGTCATGAGTATATGTTGAGTACGTCAAACAAACCAATACACACATCTATTGATCTTAGGTTTCAGTTTGTGGTTTTTCTTCTTTACAAGTTGTTCAAGAGCTCTTTACCGAATTATTACACAACACATTATTCTAGATTATTGTGGAATATGAAACTACCTGCAGCTGAACGGAGGAAGAGCTACGAAAAACACGTATTGCTTCATTCAGACTCGACCCAAGAGAGAGAAGCTTGACTGGCTTATTTACTACGTATCAATTAGTGGTAACATCTAGGTGTTGTAGTGTTGCTTTGTCATTCATTTTCTTCCTCAGAATCTGTCGTCGTTTCGTCACTGCTTCAAACCTTTTTGTACGAAGTTTCTTCTCGCCGTCGATTCCTTTCTGGTTAGGGTTAGAGTTAGGGTTAGACCTTGGTGACAGTGATTGGTTAGGGTTAGGGTTAGACCTTGGTAAGAGAGATGGGTTAGGGTTAGGGTTAGGGTTAGCGTTAGGGTTAGGGTTAGGGTTAGGGTTAGGGTTAGGGCTAGGGTTAGGGTTGGCTCGTTGTCGTTGCGTTAGTGTAAGAACAACTGAGAGAAGACATTGTTTCGGAAATACAGGTTTAATTAAGAAAATGGTAAAAGAAGTCACAAGTACACGTTACAAATAATTCACAATTAACTCAGCATTAGAGAGACGGAAATTCTGACCTACGGTAACTATTATAGAAGTTGATAGATAGCCAGCCAGACAATCATCAGCGCCTATAACCGTGTGCGAGACTCAACAGCTATATTTTCCTTAAAGCATTGTTCCAGCGATTGTTCACGTCAAAATCATAAACCGGTCTCCTTGAAAATCATTCGTTGCTTTGATCCCACGTGACATAGCATCCGTGGGATCTCATCCGTTCAAATGAAATACGAAAGCGAGATAGTGTATTTGTCCCGCGTAAGTCCCAACTTCCTCTTCTTGACGTCATTTCTATCAGACTACTTTTAATGGAAAATGGCTCTTTCTACATAAACACACATTCCACCGGTAAAAAAAATAAATCGTTTACTTGATGTTGAATTAGGAAATAGTCTAGTAGTGTTTATCAGAAAACTGTTTCCCATTATATCTTAGGTCGGTTCTTTTTTCGGGAGATTATTAAAAATGTTTTACACCATTTTTAAAAAGTATTAACGCATGAGAAAAAAAAATGTTTTTTGATAATTGAATTTAAAAAAAATATTATTACAAATAATCACATAAATATTCTCTCATGATTTGAATGAGTTATAACAAATAATGTAATGCAACCTTTTTTATAATTGCTTTTTCTTTGAAAATATTTTCAAATAGTTTATATCAAAAATATTTATTAAATATTTAATTTTGTTTTTTTAATAGTCTAATAGTTTATTCATGAATAGAAATTTAACAAAATTTGAATATATTAAACATCAAATGCAGAACATTCTCTAAGAAATTGTTTATATTCGAAAGCCCCAGATAAATTCCTATAGATTACTCTTAAAGAAATGTTTTCAAAAGAAAAGGTTTAATGCTGGAATTACTTCTTCGCAAATTTTCTCCATGACTCATACCCATTTGTTCAAACTAGTGAAATGAAAATGTCCACCAAACTCAAAGCGGACGGAAAAGTATAAGGGACTGTTTTCTGATAAACACCGCTTATTAATTTACGAATTAAAAACCGTAAGTCGTCATCAAGTGGACTTTTTCTCTTTGACTTCTCCCGTCTAGCATATAATTACAGAAATGGCTGGATGTATCTAGAAACCTAAAAATGAAATAGAATGTTACATTTTGGGGAGATTTACTTTCCCATCATATGAGAACGGTAAAGCAACGCAGCCTGTTTGTATTTAAATGAGTTTACGAGCTGGGAAAATAAATGAAAATATCACTTAAATGTCAGTCTATTGTTTTGTAGATACAATAGTTGTTTTCTTTCTACACTTCCTGGCCTTTTGACTAAGATCAAAGGCCAGAGTGCTCACCTTCTCGGGCGGTGGCTTTTGAAGTCCCACTTTCCCGACCCGACTTGAGTCACATCTTACCTTGTGGGAGTAAGATAAAACTGGCCTCGTGCCTAACCTCCTGGGAAGGTAAAAAAATATCAACTTGGCCTTTTGGCCAAGATCAAAGTGTAGTATCTGTTCCGATGGATACTGCACCCCATACTGGTGTTGTCTTGGTCTTCGGGTCTTGATTTACGCCGGTCAATGGGTCTGTCCTGTGCAGTTCTAGGAGGTCCACCCTCCCAGGCTTTGCCTCCTTTCTTTGGGGAGGAGTAAGTTTATTGCTTACTGCCTGAGGCGCCCATGCCGGGGAATGCCGACGGGGCTGCCGAGGCAATTTTTAAACTCCACTTTCCCGACCTGCCCTTGGGTCACATCTTACTTGTGGGGGTAAGATAAAAACTGGCCTTGTGCCTAACTCCTGGAGAGGAGTAAATCAATACTCGTACAGCTTGTAAACCAGACAAAACCGACTTTTTCGTCGGCATTTTCCGGTTATTTACGGAAACAGCTGGAAGATTCCGAAGCGCTTAACCAATCAGAAGCCTTGAAAAGGAGACGACTATTCTGGAACTTCGGAGGATATGACCCCGCAAAGAAGGGTTTCCTGATGACAGTACGAGCAGGAACACCGAATCCCACGTCTGCGCTAACTCTAAAACGAAAATCTGCAAATCTGCGAAAATGGCTAAAAATAATCTCGTAAAAAAGCTTGTCATCTTTAAAACCGAATTATAACCAGAACTGTTTTTTATTTGCCCTTAGCCTAAACTAACCGAACCCTAACGTAACACCTAATTAATCTTAACCTAACCCTAAACTAACAATAACCTAGTCGAATTTTCTTCCGCCTTAAAAGCTTTACCACTACAAAGAAAATACGAAAAGAATCGACCAAAATCGTTATTTCATTGATTATGTTCTTTACAATAATTAATAGATTCATAAAACTTATCTTTAAAAAATTAACTTTTGACTTTCCCGTAAAAAAAAAAATTCATTGATTTTCTTTGTCAAAAAATAAATAAATAGCCATAATAATTAACATACGGTGACTGTTTTTTTCTTCTATTATCGTGTTATTTTCTGATAAACCTCTATTTTTAAAGCAGTTCAAAGAGCTTTTAGATTTCCGGTCGATCTTAGCATCCGTTTTATTTATTAGGAATTTATTATTTACTATTACTGCGATGTTTTCCATTTCTAAAAGTTTTCAGATCGTGATATTTTTAAATGAGACAAATTCCGCCAATGACGTTTAAAAAAATTGTGACTGAGAAAAAAATTGAGACTGACGAATAAACGGACAAAATCGCTATTTATATAAAATAATCTCAATGATACATTTAATTCATCGGGATACTAACGTTTTGGATTCAAATTTTCAGATAGTATACAGTTTCACATTTAAATAACTTGTGTAATTTTGAGACTGGGGTTCACTTTTCTATAATAATTTAATGTAAAATTATTCCCTAGCTTTATATTTCGACCGTTCTTCCCCCCCCCCACACACACACACACAAAAATACATGCTGTTTACAAACTTTTTTCTGGAATTTTTAGCAGAACGGTTGAATTTACGTGGAAATTACATAAAAATGCCACCACCCGGCGTATATCTAAACTTTGAACGGTAAGTTTTTCAAAAGAAGTTGGTAATCTGAGAATTTAAAGCCCAATCGAAGTAGTAAATCGAACGATTAAATAATAAAATATTATATAGGGAAATGAAGACATTTTCTGAGAGGTGGCCGTGGCTGAGAAGTTAACGTCACGTGCTTACGATCTGGGTGTTCAACAGGAACACTTTCACTTAGGATGTTTCTAGAAAGAATTCTAACTAAAAAGATATCGGGGAAACCAATGCCAACAATAGAATCATCTGATTTATACGATGTGAATCAATGAAGACATATTCAGATTGTATATATCCTAGCGGTACGCACCAGCGTTGACCGTTTAAAGGGATATTACTGGTCAGAACTAATTATAGGTATAGTCATGTTGACTATTTTGGTCTTGAAAGAAACGTTAAAAATAACATTTGTAGTATCAGATCAAGTAATAAAAACAACGAAACGCGCAATCGTGTTTTCTTTAAAAAAATGAGTTAAGATGTCACAGAGGTATGACGTCATTACAGAATTAAATGGCGATATATAAAGGCATTTGTGGGAGATGGGGAAGAGAGCAGAGAGATAAAAAAAAGGGGAAAGTAAGAAATGAGAAATTAGAGACAAGAGAAAGAGGGATAAAGAGAAAGAAAGCGGGGAGAGTGCATATAACGAGTATTGATTTACTCCTCTCAAGGAGTTAGGCACAAGGTTAGTTTTTATCGTACTCCCACAAGTAAGATGTGACCCAAGGTCGGGTCGGAAAAGTGGGGTTTAAAAATTGCCTGGGCAGCCCCGTCGGCATTCCCCGTTAGGGGCGCCTCAGGCAGTAAGCAATAAACTTACTCCTCCCCAAAGAGGGGAGGCGAAGCCTGGGATAGTGGACCTCCTATAACTGCACAGGACAGACCCATAGACCGGAGTAAATCAAGCCCCGAAGGCCAAGACAATACCAGTCTATGGGGGGCAGTATCCATCGGACAGATACTACACTTTGATCTTAGCCAAACACCTGTTTCATTTATTTATCTACCTCCCCCAGCGGTAAGATGTGACACAAGGTTGGAAAGTGGGATTTGATAAGTTAGCACCCTAGAGGAAGAGCACTTATGACCTTTAAAAATAGCCTGGGCAACCCCGTCGGCATTCCACGGTAGGGACTCCTCAGGCGATTAGCAATAAACTAAACCCTTCTCAAAGGGTGCAAAGATAAAGCCTGGGAGGGTGGACCTCCTAGAACTTCACAGGACAAACCCACATGTAACTTTTTTCATTATGTACTTCTTTTGTTATTTTGTTTATACATACACACACACCCGCACACATATATATATATATATATATATATATATATATATATATATATATATATATATATATATATATATATATGCATGCACGTCCATGTTTGTGTATCTGTGTACGTATATTAAGAGCTTTGTCTATGTATTAAAGTGTATTGTATTTGTTGTATTTATTTATTTTATTTACTGTTTGATGTATTTTCTACTTATATTATTTTTACTTTTTCTTATTAATATCTGTATATGTGGGTTTTCTATCATAACTGTTTTTAAAAGATTAATATTGTTGATATTTTACTTATTGAAATAGATCAAAGTCATTCGTCGTGGAAACGATCGTACGTATAAATATATTTTTATGTTCAATTAGTGAAACTGATAAAAGTAATATGTAAGAAATTAATCTATTTCAATTTACTATAGATAATATATATACATATACATATGTATATATATATACATATACATATGTAATACATATATATATATATGTATATATGTATATGTATATATATATATATATATATATATATGCGTGTGTATATATATATAACTCAACGTATGTGTGTCTGTGTGTGTGATATTAGTGTGTTCCTATAGAAAGAAAGAAAGATTAGATTATATATATATATACAATATAAAACTGTATTCTCATGTAAAGTTTACCGAGGAAGATAATGGAAGTGTTCTCGATTCACCAAGTACTCCCTTAAGGAACCTATAGGGAGATAATCTCCTTAAAATTTCAAATGTAT
>OY744526.1:23390296-23450296 GCA_963556195.1 Sepiola atlantica | reverse complement strand
GAAAGAACCAATGTTATTTATCAGTTTATATGTTCTTTGGGAGAATGTTACACTTATTATTATTATTATTATTATTATTATTATTATTATTATTATTATTATTATTATTATTATTATTATTATTATTATTAATATGATGATGATTATTATTATTATTATTGTTATCATTATTATTATTATTATTATCATTATTATTATAATAATAATGAGAATAATAACAATAATAACAATAATAACAATAATAATGATAATAATAATAATGATAATAATAATGATAACAATAAAGCTAATACTTATATAGGTTTTACAACCACTACTTTATCCCACTGCCTCACCATGCATCTTGTAAACTCGAGCTGAATTCAACAACATCTACAAAAACACAACTGCCCCGCTATAATTTGAGACAAAGTTTAACACGTAACTAATACATTTCGAAACATATTTTTAAATGCTTCATTAAAACCTAGCGAACCCACAATTTATAATAGTACGTATGAAATAAGTAACAACATTTAGAATGTTTTATGCAATACAATGCTATCCTGTAACGTTAATCTGGGCGTCCTGGAATTTAAATTGTTAACGTCTTTCCTGGAATTATGCGAATCCGTTCTTTTGGCGTCCAACTGAATTCACGTGAGCGTACTTGCTGCTTCATGAATTTTTTTTTCTTTTCTGCAGTTTTTTCTTAATTTGTATTTGTCCCCTTAATATGATTCTACGAAGAATCGAACATTTTCTTGACACATATGGAATACGTATACATATATATATATATATATATATATATATATATATATATATATATATATATATATATATATATATATATGCAAAATAAAAATGGAATGCTAAATAATTATTGTGTTCACTCTCGAAAGTAAACTTGATAGATGGTTCAACTTTGTTAAGTGTTTGTGCGACGTATCTATTTTATGACCGTCGGGTAGAAAAATGAAAATATCATCAATGTATCTATAATAAATGGCATTTTTTAGGGATACGGTATGAAAAAAAGACCAATTTCAAGACATTCTAGAAACAGGCAAGCTAATACGGGACTGAGGGGCTTACCCATAGGTAGGTCAAATGTCTGTCTGTAATAGTTCATGTTGTATTTAAAGAAAGTGAGGGAAGTAATGTTCCTTATATATATGGTACTTTTAATTGGGAGAGAACAAAAGAAATTTATTTGTTTGGAGATAAGTTAATACATGTTTTACGGGTATATTTGTGTATAAGGAAGTTATATCAAGGCTATTCCTTGTATGGTTTTGTAAATAATTATGTTGCAATTTTTTTAGGGGGTGGCCTGAATTCATTATAAGTGCATTGCTGATGGTACCACGAAGTGGTGATAGAATCTTTGCTAGTGCTTTAGCAATCTTGTGAGAGGCACTGTCAATGCTGGAAATAATAGGACGTAGGAGCATGTTATATTTGTGGGTTTTAAGGAGCCCATAAAGTGTTGGTATAATGGGGTTGTATGAAATAATAAAAGTCCATTCTTTGGATTGTTTAGTGGAGTTTTTGAAAATAAATTATGAATTTTTTATTGTCTTTGCTAATGGTAGTATGATCAGAACTTAGCTCGATACGACGATGGTTAATAAGCCATTCCTTTGACTTCCTCCTCCACCTTTCCCTCCTCCTCTCCTCCCCACTGTTTTCTACGCACACCACAATTTGTTTTTGCTTGCCTACTATATTCACATTTATTCCTCTTTCTTTTCTTCCGTACTGGTATATAAACCTGCTTCGTTTTGCCTGTTTTTGACAGTTACCTGAAATGTTGATACACATTTTTCTTTCTTTCCTCTACTGTTCCTGACTTGTCTGTATACGTTTTTTGTTGCCTTATTTGCGACGCGTCTTATATAATTTGAATTTCCGTTCATTAAAGTTCTAACTTCCAACCGAGGATGGTTGCTTTCTAGCAACTGAAATATCTTGGTAGAGCTTTTATATGTGTTTGAGTTTATATTATATATATGTATTTGAGATTATATATATATATATGTATATTTATTTGAATAGAACAATAAATCAATAAAAAATGATGAAAAAAGTAGGATGAATTACAAATGTTATTAAATTACTAATAGTTCGAAAATAAGGTGGAATCTCAAATCCTTAATCCAAGAAGAATTTATCTATAACATCCATAGACTAAAAATTTGTAGTCTCTATTTGTTTTCGAAATATCGATTATTTAATAAAAAATTTAATTCTTAGCAACTTTTATGTTCATCATTTGTTTTATTGATATATATATATATATATATATATATATATATATATATATATATATATATATATAAGAAACCTGTCTAAACGTTATCCGACCTTTCTTTTTTCCGTGCGAAATATAGACGTCATAGCGTCGCCATTCTATACAGTGAAGGCAGCCACCTTTATGCGCATGTGTGAATTTTATCACCGCCTTCTTGCACGTTAGTCGCTGCCTTTCGGTCGCTGAGTGAGGTGCTACACAACATGTTTGTCGTATTACCGATTCTCTCAAGATGACTTAACGTGTTGAGCAAAGGCGATGCATCAAATTTTGTGAAAAGCTTGATTATTCTTAAAGTAAATGAATTCGTAAGATTCAGCAGGTGTTTGAAGAAAATACTATGGGGGTAACACAAATTAAGGAGTTGTTAGACCGATTTAAAAATGACCGTACATCAACAGAAATTGACCAGCTTTCTTGCAGGCCCAAACCTACTCGGAGTGCAGCTGTTGTTGTGAGGGTACCAAATTTGGTGGGAGATCGCTCAAGATGTCGGAGTGAGTAAATATTCCGCACATGCAATTTTGGGTGATGATTTTAACATGCACAGAGTGGCTGCGAAATGTGTGCCCAAGTTGTTGTCGCATGAACAAAATGACTTCCGTTTTAAAGTTGCACACGATCTTCTGGAAACCACCAACATTGATCCTGCGTTTCTGAACACCGTGATAACTGGAGATGAGCCATGGGTGTACGGGTACGATCCAGAAACGAATACGCACCGGAAGGACCCACATTGACAAAGGAGTACTATCAAGATGTTCTCCTTGAAGCAATTCGGCGCTAAAGACCAGAGATGTGTATAATGAAAAACTGTCATCTGAATCAGGACAACGCCCCCGCACATTCTGTTAGATGATGCCCTGTGAGAGTTGGACGCATCTATTCGAGACGAGTTTGACTTACGCGATTTGTAGCAGAGTCATCCCGTGCAGGTTCAGTTCGATGTGTTTCCCACGAACGCGATGACGTTGCTTGACCTTAAGTTCAAAAGAAGGTCAGGGGTTCAGATTGCACCAGTGCGATCACGAGGTTTGATGACGTCTATGAATTCTATGATTCCCCAAATCTAAGAGGGGGTCAAGAACATGTCAATACAACAATTCATCCAAATGGCCAAACATTGTATTATACTATATTTTTATTTGTCATGATACCTTCAGACCAAGCATTACCACCTCAATTAAGGGGTGTGGGTTAAACCTCTCAGGCTTTACCTCCACATTCGTCATGGTACATTTCTCCCAGGCAGTACCTCCTATTTATGGGAGTAGTATAGTATATGTTTGTTTCTTCACAGTACAATCCTCCGAAGATGTCCTTCTTTTTTGGAGGGGGGATTCTATCTATTCTGTTTTCATTATATCATCCTCCCAGGCATAAGCTTTTCTTTTTCATGTGACGGGTGTTTGTTCGTCATGATATAATCTTCTAAGTCATTACTTCTTTGTTGGGGGATCAGTGTATGTCGTTCTTTCATCATGATTTCACCATTCCAAAAGAAGACTTCCAGAGGTGTTTCCGGCAGTGGATGGATCGCTGAGCTAAGTGTGTGCAAGGGGTCTATTTAAAGATTAGGATCCCAACCCCATCAGGTATTTGAAATATTTTTCTCACCTAAGGTCGGATACTTTTAGACAGGCATCGTATCCATAATTTTAATTCGTTTTCATTAAAGTAGTAATTAGAGATGCTTAAATATTCACAATAAAAAATGAATAAACGACTACGAAATATCTCCTGAATTTAATCACACGTCAAGAAAAAGAGAGTGACTTCTCTTTTCCAGTTCTGACGTCACTTCTTTCAAATTCGAAATAAAATATCTAAGTCAAATATTCTCAATTTAATTTTTATTGCGTATTTTTCTATGAATTGTTTACCTTTGTTTCTTTTTTTTGTTAAACAAGATCTTAATGGACTTTGACTTAGCAACATTATACAAAAACGAGGCCGTTGCCATGACCTGTTATTACCGTGAGAATGTCCATACATATAAAAAGCTACATACAAATTCCATTTGAAGTTACACATGAATAGGTAAAAGGAAAAAAACACTATTTATTATTAAGTCGCTTACAATAGCACTCCGAAATAACAAATGTGTATTCTAAATAGCTGCGTAATTATGTTATAATTCATCATTGTTTTTGCTGTATGTACAACAATTATAGGCACCAAAACTAATCGATAGATTTGAACACAATTTTAGCTGAATCACACTTTAGTTGACTAGTGTGTCATGTAAGAGTAAACATGCGATAATATCGGCTTTATGTAAGCTTCTTAATAATATGCACCTGCCTGAAGCGATGTTTTTAATTTTTAAAAATACTTAGAATCGACGTTGCTCGCGATTTCTGAAGGGTATACACAAACATGACACACACACATTGAGTTATATATATATATATATATATATATATATATATATATATATATATATATATATATATATATATATATATGTATATATATATACATTTATTCTCAATTGAATTAGAATTTTTATAAATAAATTACGGAACTTATAAAGTATTTTAAGAAATATTACTGAATTAAAATTGATAAATGTCTACACAACTTTTAGGATGTACTAGCTCTGAACGAAAAATTCAAAATGGCGTATTAGTGGGTTCCCACTGACTTTTTCTTTCTTTTTTGTTTGTTCTCACTCTAAAATGACTCACTGTATAGTGTATGTTTTTTCAAGAAACTTTAATCCAAGAACTTTTTATTATTTGTAGAATTTTGATTTTGTAATGTTGCAGAGACAATATTGACATAAAAATGTTTTTTGGTACAAGACAAATAAAACTGACCGTAAAAAATATATCTCACAGAAATGTTATGTTTTTTGGACATGCGAAAAAATAATTAAAAAAATGATAAAATAAAAACATGGTTATTGGGATATAATGTTAACCTGACTTATATTTGCTCTGTTGTCACTAATTGACAGTCATCGAGCTGAATCTTTAAAGGAGACTGCAAAGTAAAAGGGAACTGATAATATATGCTAATACATATATTGTCATTAATAATTATATATATATATATATATATATATATATATATATATATATATGAAACCCTCAGTTGCTTCTTAGATGAATTTCATTACAAATAGCTAACACATTAAGAGTTTGAATACCTCTTCAAACTAAAAAAAATGCTAATCATGTTCGGCTGATGTACTTGGTAACTCACACTTGATAATACGACAATAAACTGAAATATAGAATCGACGTTTCTCGCCACTAAATGAGGAGTACTACTTTGTACGATTTCACTGCACTATGTTAATCTAATTGTTTTTTAATGGTTCCTACTCGCCCCTTTATATTTTCGAAAAGATCTTAAATGTTGAAAAACTCTCTGACTTAGTGTCTTAAATATATAGTTTAAATTTCATAAATATCGGATATACATATTTGATGTGTTAAGTGTTCTTTGTCCTCATGGGTCACTTAGTGGGGACACGTAAATATTCGACATATCGAGAGTAACATAGAGATTTGGGACGTCGTCTTGAGAGAATTTCATACACTTTCATGATATTCTGTTTAACGTCAATTTTAAATGCTGGCATGTGGTTGACAGCTTTAAAAAATTGACTTCCAAAGTAATCTTCTTACGTGGCCATACCGTCGAAGCTTACTCTTCTAAACACATCTGCTGTCCAGATTTAATCTTCGTCTGAGGTCATCAGATCGAAGCCTGCCTTTAAGACCAGCATTATACATCCATAATTCTTATAGCATTTCTCTCAATTCAACGCATGTTCCAAAAATTCAGATAATGTAATATATATTTAATCAATTTAATCAATATAATATATAGTTAATCAATTTAATCAATATGATATATATTTAATCAATGTTATCGATTTAATCAACATGATATATATTTCAAGTTTTAAAGTAGGTTCGGTTCTCATAGCTCGTTTTTGTTGGAAAGGACACTTAGAGATTCGAAACAACTTCTATTATCTTTCGCAGAGAATGTTATACATATGATTTAAATTTGCTAAAAATTGGAAATATTTGAAGTTTAAAGGTTTTTTGGGCTTCATAGCACCTTTTAGTTGTGCCCTTAGAGATTAAGGAACACTTCCATTAGCTATCTCGGTAAATTTTACTAAAGGATTCACTTTTAGTCTTTTATGTTGATTCCCTAACCTTACTTTTCGAAGGGAATACACAAACATGGCATGCACGCATTGATTATATATATATATATATATATATATATATATATATATATATATATATATATATATATGAAGCCCTCAGTTGCTTCTTAGCTGAATGTTATGATAAATAGCTAACACATTAAAAATAGTGATACCCATTCAAACTAAAAAATGCTAATCATGTTCGGCTTATAAACTTGGTAACTCAAACATGATAATACGAAAATAAACTGAAATATAGTATTAACGTTGATCACAGAGTAGTATCTGTCCTTAGTCAGTGACGGATAAATCTTTTTTAAATGAAGAAATTTTAATGTTTGTCCAACTCAATAGTGACTTTTTTGGCCGACTTAGATTCTGCTCAGATTAAAAACTGACTTTGTGTCTAACTTTGCCCTCGTGCGGAGGCAAATAATCAGGGCCTCGTAAACGGATGGCTGTTCTTGCCTCAAATGTAACAGTGATAACGCGGGCTTTGACCGATCTGTCTAGTGGTCGGAGAGAAAAGAGAGCGATTTTAATTTTTTCCTTTCATCTTTGTTTACGAATGCGCCTGGCAGTAATCAATTGACGCTGGTTATTTGGCTCGTATATATTTTTCAATTTCGAAACGTTTCTTATAAGATCGGGAATATATAAAACTCGAATAAAAAAGAAAACGTTTTGAATGTTTAAAAAAATGTCAGTTATCAATGAACAAAATTATTAACGAAATTACAGGATCAGTTAAATGTTCAAAATTACAGGATTCTGTGTAGTAGAAGGCGCGTGTCATTCGTGGGAGTCTGTGGGAGGATTACTCCTTCGAAATCTTTTCTTTTTTATGTTTGATCTTGATGTTGTTCCTATGTACTTGCCTCCCCACGAGGGGAGAGTTAGACACAAGGTCGATTTTTGATGTGGGGAAAATCCAGCTCTCTAAAAAGCGGCACTCTGGATTAGAACAAAAATTTAAAAAATGCTTCTGTCTAAAACGACTTCTCATTGACTGAGCGAGAGGAAAATAGACCAAGTGAAGCACCACAACATATACTACACTGTGTTCTTAGCGAAAAGGCTGTTTCCCTTTCTTTCTTTGTCCCCGCTTATATTTTTAATTAAATGTGTTTCTTCGTCGTCTTCTCTTTTGCTCTTCTTCTTTTTCTGTCGATTGTGTCCGTCGTCCTATTCCTTATCTTCCTTCTTTTTCTTTTTCTTCCTCGTTGTTTTCACCTCCTCTTTTTCTTCTCTTTTTACTTGTTCTTCTCTCCTTCTCCCCATCCTCTTCTTTTTTATTCTATTCTTACTCCTACTCCCCCTCCTCTTTTTTCTTCGCACCTACTCACTTGTCCTCGAGTTCTTGGCTTTTGGGCTAAGATCAAAGTGTAGTATCTGTTCCGATAGATACTGCACCCCATAGACTCGTATTGTCTTGGCCTTCGGGGCTTGATATACGCCGGTCTATGGTTCTGTCCTGTGCAGCTCTAGGAAGTTCACACTCCCAGGCTTCGCCTCCCCTCTTTGGGGAGGAGTAAGTTTATTGCTTACTGCCTGAGGCGCCCATGCCGGGGAATGCCGACGGGGCTGCCCAGGCAATTTTTAAACCCCACTTTACCGACCCGACCTTGGGTCACATCTTATTTGTGGGAGTAAGATAAAAACTGGCATTGTGCCTAACTCCTGGAGAGGAGTAAATCAATACTCACTTGTCCTCTTTTTATTTTTACTTCTTCGTCTCGTTTTTTTTCTTCTTCTTCTTCTTCTTCTTCTTCTTCTTCTTCTTCTTCTTCTTCTCCTTCTTCTCCCCCTTCTCCTTCATGTTCTTCTCTCATCTCCCAACGTGTCTCCTCATCATCTTCTTTTTTCCTCTTTTTCTCTCCTCCTATTACCTCTAACTTCCCCCTCTCTACTTATTTCACACCTTTTTCTCCACCCACTTTTCGTCCTACTTTTACTACACCCCCTCATTATTCGATCATAGACAGGTTCAATTCTAAGCACCACAAAAGAGTCGTTATATGTTGTCCTTTCTTTAAATCCCGCCTTCAGCGAGCACACACCCTCCTCTTAAAATTCGGCTGTTTACCACAATCGCCGTTATTGAGTTACGAATAGGCAAAATAAACCTGCATGAAATCAAATACGACTGGCATTTATTTGTTTTGATTCACTTACATGCGTTTATGTTATGTTTATTAAAAAAAAACACCCATCTGATGTCGCTGGCTGGTAAACATTGCGTCCTTATAATCTAATCATTCATACCAACAACGTGACATTCGAAGCAGGTGTTTATTATATCAGGATAAACACGGTTTATGAATACACTAGTTCAGTATAATATTGTAACTATTTCACATTTCTCAAATACATTACACCATATTAGCAAATATTATTAATTTTCTATTTAGAAAAACTGAGAATAGTTATCCTATTTTAATATTAACATTAAATATTAAATTAAATTAAAATTTAATATTAAAATACTGTAATTCACTTGATGGTGCACGGTCTCGTAAAAAGCGCATGAGTTTAGCGTTATTGATCGAGGAAATCTGACCAGGGATAACGAGCACGAACGTCGAGACAACAAAGGCTGGACGCGTCTGGTTATGCAAATAATTCGTTTTTCACGATCAGCGATGTGACAACCTTCTTGGCATCACATCGACAATATTGCGCCCTCGTCAGTGACAGAATCGGCAACAAAACCTAGATATGGAGCAGCGTTGGCAGAGAACTGCAAGCAATCAACATGCACCGATCTTCTCGATAGATTTGTGTTCAAATCGATCGCTGTGGAGACGAGTAGAGCGATAGGCCCATCAACGCGCAACTTCCTCAATAGTGTTGGTCTGTTAATGACGCGCTACATCTAGGCCCATCGCGAATTTACTAAACTTTACGAGCGCCTCTCCATCGTCATTGTTCGGTTAAGGCCTTGAGCCTGCTCTCGGCCTGCGAAGCCAGTAGGACATCTGATAAACTTCCTGATACTTACATATTGGTTTCAAAAAACGACATATTATTAATTAATTATCATTTGCCTCCCCATTAATGAATGTAACAATGAAACCTTATTAAACTACAATTTTAATATTTCCAATGTCTTTTATGAAGAAAATATTTGTTGTTGTTTGTTTGTTTTTTTTTCTAATTAAACTTAATGTCTTTTATAGAAACCTTTTCATTTTTAAAAATTGATATAAATTTAATATCAGGAATTTTGTAAAAATATTATTTGAAGCAGTCGTTTTTTAAAATTCAATAAAAAGAAAAAAACATTTGGGATTATTATTCTAATGGAAGTCATGCTTTGAAAATAGAAATTAGAGATACATCATTTTTATAATTAATGTGGGTTTACATCTCTGGTAAAATAGTTTTAATTACTTACTAGACACAATCCTCGAGTTTCTAAGGTCTCTCTGTACAAGGGTGTGTCAGGGCAACCTGACATGAGGATATTTCACCCAACAAATAAACCCTGTCCAATATTTAAAATCACATAGTATTCGAAGCCCAAATAAAATCCCCGCGACACGGCTATACACTGACTCATACAAGGAATGGTGCCTTTTCTCCTATGGATGTTACCTCAAGTAACCGCTATTAGCTAGATACTCCACCAGACCAGATGAGTTTTTATCCTGAAATCCGGTAAGACCAAGAGATCAAAGAAAGTCTACTGTAACATATTTAACTGGTTATTTTGGTAGAAGAAAATCAATGTTCTTCAGTTTTGAGAAGTAGAGGAGAATCTTGATTGAACACTCGGATGTCTCTGTATCTAACATAGAAAGCAAGGGTCCCTTTATTTCTGAGAACTCACTGAAGTAAAATGAAAACATATATTTCTCTTGCTAGTCAATGAGGGTTGCTTTCCTTAAATCGTGAATTCTCTTTTTGATATTCTTACGAAACTCTAAAAGACCTTTCTCTAACGTTTAAGTGATCTTTATTTTTTGCGTGTCTTCCTCGCTGTCCCGTTAAAGTCAGGGGGCTAGCGGTGGCCTCATCAACTTTCAAACTTTCAGATTGGGAGATTTATTTAATCCGAGACTTTCTCAATAAAAAATGTACCGACTGTAGTTAAGGGTCACCAAAAGTCTCTTATTACATGGTTACAACACTGATATGATATGATATATTACAATGCTGAAGGTTTACCAAAGAAACATCAAATACCATTTTTTGAGTCTTTGGTATTAGTCGACGATGATTGAACACTGTTATTCCGGCCCATTAGCGAACACGTAATTATCAATAAGTATTAAAATCATGTTTATTATGTTAGAGTACGGTTGTCCTATTTGGGCTGGTGAATCTCTGTCCCATTTGAGGGTTTTTGATAAGGTGCAGAAACGTATCTGTAATGTGATTGACCTAACATTGTCTTCTTCTCTGCACGCTCTCGCTCTCTCACAAACATATTGCTGCTAGTCTCAGTCTTTTCTATACATACTATTATGACATATGCTCTTTAGACTCGTCTGATCTATTCTCTTCTTCTTTTGTTCCAGCTTGTTCGACTGGTTGGTCTTGTGGTCTCCATCAATATGCTCTTTTGATAGCTCATTTTAATGTAGCTTTGTATTCCAAATGAGAAGGTAACGACTGAGAGTATGGTAGCATGGCAAATGCCCCACCCCCTAAAAGGAGGATGATATCATGACAACAGTTCAGATACTACACTACTTCCCCCATTAAAAGATATTTCAATAATATATGAAATACTTGTTTTCATTTATTTTAAAATGTGTAGCTATAAAAAATCATCTTTATGGTTCCTTAGCCTTTTGGCTAAGATCAAAGTGTAGTATCTTTTTTAAACATCCCGGTAATATCAGACGTTTCTCTATTGACGAACATATTGCTTGTATGAAAAAAAATATGACAATACAAAATTACAACTGGATATTACAGCATATTAATTTATTAGCTCTTTATGAAATAAATATGCAAATTAAGAAGAACTAGAACTGTTTGTGGGAACTTGAAGTCTGCTATATATCTCATTTCAAAATATGATGCAGTATCATAGAATTAAAAAAACACAATTTGTTTTGATGGTAATTAAGGATAGATTGAAAGAAAATTCGCATTTATTTATTTATTTAGATTTAGATATAGACATAGGTGTATAGAGAGCGATGAAGAAGGATAGAAAGGGAGAAAGAGAGAAGGAGACCAACAGACGGAGAAGTGTTGCGTACTAAATACACTTAAATTCGTAACTGAGATTTTATTATATTGAAAAGAGAAAGATATTATCTTTGATTTCATATAATTTTATTTAAACAAGACGGAGATGGGGGTGGAATCGAAACCGCACACGAGCGGTTTTCAATCTGATACTTTCCCAACTAAACAATTCAGACATTTGTTATGTAGACTTTTAAAAATATCATTAATAAGATAAATAGATATTTGAGTTTCAAAAGGGATTCCTGGTGATACCAGATCAGGCTGCCCTGTGGCTTCCTGAGACGAAATTCACCTACATTGACGTTTTTTTTTTGTTGTTTTTTTTGTTTGTAAAACTTAATTATGTTCTACAAAACCAAAAACAAAAACAACAGCCCCTCTCCCTTTCTCCCTCTCCTTTTTTATTTTTATTTTTCCTAACCTACTCCCGGTCCTGGATATGACCTTAAACTACATCCGATGGTGAGATCCGGCTTACGGACTTTGGGGAATGTGGATCCTCCTCTTAATTACCATTGCTCCCAGGTCCACCCTGACCCGGAGTGGTAGTACCTGTTAGGGTCCCAACTATGGGTTAAATAGAAACAGATATTAAAAGGGGAAGGAAACAAAAAAGAGAAGAAAACAAGACCAGATTCGGCATTAAATAACCCAAAAAGGGTTGATATGCCGTAAAACAAAACTACCAAACCAAAAACCCTGATTAAACATTTGAAGATATAAAGAACTTGAAGCATAAAAACTTTCACTATAATGACCAGATTCGGCATTAAATAACCCCAAAAGGGTTGATATGCCGTAAAACAAAACTACCAAACCATACCATACCAAAAGGGATTCTTGTTTCATGGGTCACTGAGAGATAGGGGCACGTAGATATACGGCACATAAAAAAGCACCATAGAGATTTGGGACCTCTTCTATGGCCTTTCTCGGAGAATCTTATACATATGATATTAATTCATCGAAAATGGATATATTTAGAATTTAAAATGGAGTTCGCTCGCATATAGCTCCTTTAAATAAGGAGGACACTTAACGATTTGGGGTAACTTCCATTGTCTTTCCAAGACAATGTTATACATATAATTTGAATTTCATAACAATAGGATATATTTGATATGTTAAGAATGTTATGCTTTCGTAGTCTCTTCAGGGCTGAAATTAGTAATTCGGTAACTCTTCCATTGTCTTTCTGGTTAATCTTACATAACATTTTAGATTTGATGTTGATTCTCGAACTTTTCTTTTTATAGGGTGCACACAAATATTACACACTCACATATACACACGGATTCTGAGTTATATATATATATATATATATATATATATATATATATAAAAGATATACAATATATACATAACTCTACATATATAGTAATCGATACAAAAGAGAGAGAGAGAAAAAGACAGAGGCAGACAATCAGACGGACGGAGAGGCGTGCTAAATATACTAAAATTATTCCCTTACATATTATTACATTAAAAAAAGAAAAATATATTCTTTGATTTCATTTTTTTTTAATTATGGGAGGGGTAGAATCGAAACCGCACACTCAATGTTTTCAATCTTATACTTTCCCAAATAAACAGTTCAGACATTTGTTAAGTAAACTTTTAACATAATACTCATAAAAAATAAGATATTTTTTTAAAAAGTATTAAGGGGGCTCTGGACCCATTGGTTACTTAGAGGCGATCACGCGTAGATATTCACCAGATAAAAGGTAACGTAGAGGTTCGGAAACACTTGCTTAAATTTAATCAAAAAGGAATATACTTGACAATTTAAAGTAAGTTCGCCCCCACATAGCCTCATTTGTGTTGGATAACACTTAGAAATTAGAGACCGCCTCCATTGTCTTCCTAAAAACATTTTATACATATGATTAAAATTTCATGAAAATAGGATATATTTGAAGTTTTAAGGGGTGTATGCCCTCGTAGCCCTTTTAGTAATGCACTTAGACATTCGGGAACACTTTCATTTGCTTCTACTATAGCTGCATATATATATATATATATATATATATATATATATATATATATATACATATATATGCAATAATTCAGTCGATATTAATAACAATTAATAAAAGTGATTTATTAAAAAAACAGATAAATGAAAAAACTTCTATTAAAGTTACCAAAATGTTAATATTTATCTATTTACATGACTGCTAATAAATATCTAGTTATATTAACAAAAGTTTATATTTATCTATTTATATAGATAATTGCGAAAGTTTAAATCTCGCGTTTAATACAAATTCATTAAATGTTTATTATCTAAAATGTTTGTTTTAAGTAGCGAACTTTGCGGAGCGAGAGCGAACTTTGTGAAGCGATAGCGAGCTTGGCAATGCTAACTAGTACATATATAATGAAAGAACGAATTTCTAATGTACATATGAGAGTATCAATCTATCAAATACAATTCTAAAGTTAATTAAATAGAATTATCATATACGGAGAATTACATTATCATTTTTTGGCTTTATTGATTAATGATATTTACTTCCTCGATAGTGGCCGGATATTTACATGTGAAATACAGTAATCGAGTTTGTTTTCTTTTATTAACAAAGCCAGCGCGTATGGACCAATCAAATTAAGCGAGCAACAACCGAAACTATATTTAATAATACCTGGCACACTTCTTCAAATTCTTATACAACGCACAATCTCCAGATAGGAAGAGGCGCGCGGTTGAAACATGAAAGACTCTTAATAACTATAATATAGTTTAGAGTCGCAGTCTTTTTTTAATTGTTTACATCGGCGACGCAGATTTGAAATTCAACTAACACGTTTCACGTGTAAAGATAATAATAACACCTGTAATATGATAGAAAGTACGAAAGTGATAGGAACAGTCTATCAACCATTTATTCTTCTATGTGCTTAAACTTAAACGGAAGTTCCATAAACGGAGTTTGTTTCCAAGAATTTTACATATGAGCAAGACGTCACAAAATTGCTTTCCTCCGTCTTGTTAGACATTCACAGCAAGAACTCGTTTTATTACAACAACGAAAAAATTTTTCTTCTCTTCTTTCTCGGTGACGCACATTTGAAAATAATAATAATAACACTTGTACCATTATAGAAAGCATGAAAATTATAGGAGCAGACATTTACACACACACATATATATATATATACAAATGGTTCACAACTTTCCAAGACATAAATGTCAGTCGTGATTTTTCTATTAGCCAGGCGCAGATGTACCATCACAAGGGTACCTCAACACTATCCAGTGCTTTGCCTTGTTTCCTGGCTAGGGCAATGAGCGCGGTCTCTTTTTCTCACTATATGTGTAACTTGGGGAAAATTTTCTTTTAACGATTATAAGAAACTCTTTCAACAACTGATTGCCATGGACTCTACGCAAGAGTCAAACATTTAAACTCTACGGTCTAACCTTCACAGGAAACATTAATTGAGACAAATACATTGAAGATACTGCCAAGGCTGCTGCAAGGAAAGTGGGCTCCTCGAGCGTGCTAGAAAACTTTTCACACCTGCCAGTATCTTATATATCTATTAAGCCATGATCCATCTTTGGGTGGAGTATTGTTGTCACATCTGGGCCGATGCATCAACCATTAGTCTCTCCCTCTTTAGTCCAAAAAGAGCCAAAAATCAAATAGGTTTGGCACTGCCTACCTAGTTATAGCCCCTGTCCTATCGCCGACATGTTGTATCAATGTGCTTGTCTTAGAAGTACAATAGAATGTGCTTTGATTAACTAGCTCCTTTGGTGCCCCCTCAACTTAAATACACCCTACTAACCCGACAATAAGCAAAATCATATCCCATCACTGTAGAAGTTTCCAGATGTGGTAGGACTTTCTACTCGAATAGCTTCTTTCCTCGAACTGCTAGCCTTTGGTATTCTTTTGCTTCGCCCTATTTCACTGACTGCACCAACATGCAGCCATTTTCATGCAATGCGAACAAACATCTGGCTGCACGATTTCTCACTTTTTATGGAAATCGCTCCAGACAACGCATGAAGCCATTTGATGTAAGGAGTTAAAAATACCACTCCAAGGTCTAACACTAACCAACGATTAGTGTTAGATGGATAGATTCCGACCCAGAAAACAGAAATTATTCCCCCTATGTCAGAAACATCGCTCATGAAACTTGAGGATTAAGGACAAACTAAGAGAAGCAAGAGTTACGAGGCTGCCTAAAGTAAACACAAGTTCCGCTTTTTACTTTCCTATATAGGGTGCCTCAGATAAATCTGGTCCCTAATTCTCAGTAGTCGCTTACATCTCAATAGCAATGTGCCTTGCTTGGGTGAATTAAAAGAAATAAAACAAGGGATTGGTGGAAGTTTTAATTGGATGATATAACAGTACTATTATTAATTTACCGAACGACATGACAGACATTTGTTAGCATTTGACTTGAAAACAACCTTGTTGTACTCTCTAGGGAAACCTTCTTGCGTTATCATGTTCCATACGTGAGGAGTTCTTGGAAAGAAATTTCGTTCGTTGAAGTTCCGTTTCATTTTAAGTACACAGAGAAAGAAAGGATAGTTATTTGTCGTGTTGGACGAAAACAAGTTCTTTCTGAGAACGTTTTTCAGGTGGCGGGGGACGACGCTTGAAGCTTAGTCCCGAACCGATTATGGAGATATCGATGGAGTAGGAAAAGACTAGCAACGTCTCTTCTGTAAGAAACGGCTTTCGCAGAAGAGAACATATCTCCCGAAAGATTGCGAATTCGATGTTATAATCTGTCAAGGTTATCAACCGTGTCTTCATCCATGTGTTTTACATCAAATTCTATCAACAGAATTTTTTTACATCTGTACAACACAAGATCGTCTTCCTCCACCTCGTAAGACATGCAGACAAAAACTCTTTTTTGCTACCACAACAGAAAAAAAGACTTCCCCTTATTCCCCTATGTGCCTTGCGTCAGAAGGAATTTCAATGGACAGATCTCCTTTGCAAGGACCTTTCGTCTGTGGAACACATCAGCGCGTGACTGCTTTCCTGCAGACTACAACATAGTCGCCTTTAAATCGAATGTCAATAATTACTTGTCGCGAACTGTCTTATAATTAATAACACTTAGTTCATTGCATAGATTTATTTCGGCTGACAATCGTTTAATCTCATTCACCCCTATCCCCGAGTGGCTGTAGGCCTTTATACGTTGTGACTAAAAAACAGTTCATAGTTGCAGTACTTTTATTGTTTACATTAGTAACGCACATTTGAAATTTAACTAACACGTTGCCTTCACTATTATTATTATTATTATTATTATTATTATTATTATTATTATTTGTACTCACTAGGAGTTCTCACACAGATCATCGTCAGTGATAGCTCACCGACAACAAGTGGTACTTCCTGAAGTCTGAGTGACAACAAGCCTCCCCAGACTTTCAGTATTCCTCACTTCTTTTCGATAACCACCGCAAATAATGTTGCGGTATTGCAATAGCTTCTTACCATTGATTTCTCCTTAGGAAGGACAATTGGTTTTCTCTGGGATTTGGGTGGCAATATGCCTCCCCAAGGTCCCAACATTCTCCGCACTCTTCCAGTTGAGGTTTGGTTTGTGCTGTCTCCCCTCGGTCTTCTAATTCTCCTTGACCCTCTACAAATATGTTGTGTGGTGTCAACCTAGGCAGGCATAATTTTTTCTTTTTTTTTTGCAATTTCTGTTAATTGGTTCATTTTTATGTGGTGTCAGATAACACCTGTGTTATGATGTGATGTTTCTTGCAGTTTCTGTTCCTTTGGTTCGTGATGTGGTGTTCTTCATGTTGTTTTGTTTTCTTCCTGTTGTAAATTCCATGTGACTAGTTAGCCTTCGTAAGTTATGCGGGTTGGTTTCCGCATTCGATGATTTTCCTTTAGATTGCAGCTCTGTTGATCAGTGCCGTTCTTTGTATGGTCTCACTGATCCCTTTGATTCAAATTTATCCCAGTCTTTTCTCGACTTTTTTTGTCACTGTTCCCTGTGCTCATACGATTATTGATATTATACTGCCTTTCTTCATACTCCTTATCCCTTTCAATTCTCTGACAAGTTTCGTGTATTTGCTTCGTTTTTCCGCCTCTTTGATATTCACTCTGGTGTCTGTTGAAACCAAAAAGTCCACGATTTGGCAAGAGTTTTTCTTCTTGTCGATTATTATAACATCCGGTCCATTTGCTTGTTGTAGTTTGTTTGTATATCCATATCCCAGAGTATTTTGTGTTTATCGTTTTCCAGTAGTGTCTATGGTTTATGTTTGTACCAGTTGTCTGCGTATTCGAAATTCAATCGTTCGCCCAGTTCCCAGTGTACTGCGTTCCCCGTGCAGTCATGTCTGTTCTTGTATTCTTCTTTGACTAGTTTGCTGCATTCACTAATTATATGATTTACTGTCTCGTCTCTTTGCCGACACAGTCTGCATTTACTGTTTTCCTGAGTTTTATCTACTTTAGCTTTAATTTTGTTTTTCCTAATCGCATTGTTTTGTGCACCCATCAGTAAAGATTCCGTTTCTCTGTTCAAGTGTCTATTTCTCAGCCATGCCCAGCTATTATCGTTCGTTTCTTCTCTTTTGAGTCTTATGAAGTCTCCATGTAGTTGTTTTTCTTCCCACTTTTCTTTTCTTGTCGTTTTCGTTGTGAGGTTCAATGTCCTCTATTGTCTCCAGAGTTTCCCTTTTCATCTCTAGGAGTTCACACTATTCGATTCCAAATTCCAAATCTGAAGAATCTGGTCGTATCTATCAGCTGTTTCAGTTCCTGTTTGCTTCTTGCAAATAGCTTCAGGTCGTCCATGTACATGGAGTTGTTTATTCTTTGTTCTTTGTCTGTAAACCTGTATCCGACATACAATTTATTGAGTATGTAGTTGAGTGGCATGATGGCTCTGATAAATAATAGTGGTAGAGAGTCTCTTTGGAAAATGCCTCTCTGTATCTTTACTTCAGTCAGGTGGTTTCCTGTTGAGTATTTTGTACATTTTTAAGTATTCAATTATCCATTCTCTTGGGATTCTGTCGTAGACTTACTTGTAGTCAATCGATGTTATACTCATGTTTTTGTTTCTGCTTTTTACCTACTTCAGGATCAGGTTATTGTTCTGTAGTTGCTTGGGATCGTTCCCTATTTGGCGTCTTTTTGTATTAGCGTTGCCATTCCTTTAGTCATTCACTCTGGTACATCTCCTCAGTTTCTGCCCTAGCCTTTCATCTAGGCTTGTGAATTTTTTAAAACCAGTATACATGTATTTGATCGTGGCCTGGTACTTTCTAGCTTGCATACTTTTTAGGGTTGTTTTAATCGTTTCTTCATTAATATCTGTCTATGTTCCTTCTTCAATTTCCTGTAGTTCATCTTTCATGTTTTTCAGCCATTTCGCATTTTAATGTGTTTTGATGCTCTTCCCATATCTTGTTCCAGAAGAATGTTGTCTCTGTCGGGTCCGGTTGTCCTGTTGTTGTTCTTTCCACATTTACGTTTCTGTGAAACTCACTTTGATTGTATTCAAAGTTCGTGTTCTGTTTGTGCTGTTCAAATGTGTATCTGTATCTTCTCAGTCTTCCTTCTATTGCTGTTATTTTTGTTTTAGTTCTACGTGTTACTTAGTTAGTCTTTTCTTGCTAGTCAGAATTCTGCTCTTCCATCGTTTTCTGTTCTTACTAATCTTGTTTACGGTTGTAGCTTCTTTTCGAAGTTTAGTGATCTGGGTTTCCAGTCTAATTTTCCATGCAGGCTTTTTTGGCCCATTCTTTTAGCCAGTTTTTTTTCTCTAAAAAGTTCAATATCTATTGATTTTTTCCCTGCATATATCAATTTGTTCAGGTTTGTGATAGTATATGTTAGGATATACGCGAGGAGTCTATATACTTTCTCTCTTTCTAATTTTAATTGCTTCCAATGTTCGTTCCTTAAGGATAAGAGATTTGTTTTGTTCTCGCTCATGAACCGTTTGATGTTGCCAACTTCTCTTGCTTCTTCCTGTTATTTAGTAGTCTTAAACCCACTCTAGTTTCAGTGTTAATGTTTTGTCAGTCTTTTACCTGTGCGTTTTCGCCAAGTGGGATTTCTTGATATTTTACGTCATTTATCTTTTGTTTGATTTCCATTCATTCCAGTCACGA
This sequence comes from Sepiola atlantica, assembly GCA_963556195.1. Classification (NCBI taxonomy): domain Eukaryota; kingdom Metazoa; phylum Mollusca; class Cephalopoda; order Sepiida; family Sepiolidae; genus Sepiola; species Sepiola atlantica. The sequence continues at coordinate 23,430,478 of OY744526.1, read as the reverse complement.
GAAGCACCCTCTCTTGGGGATCTGTCTTGCTTTATCTGCTATTCTTTGTTCCGTTGTATGATGGTCACTAGATATGCCCCATAGATTTTTCATTCGTTTCCGATAGCCTCTTTCTGTGGGGTAGCGGTTTCTGTAGGAGCATACCATTACCAGTCTATTCTCTTTCGTGGTCCATTTCTTTCTATGGCTTATTGGTTTGTTCTGTTAATTCCTGCTTTCTTGTGTTTAGTGTGGCCTTGTCATACCTTAAATTAGAGAGGTTACTGACCTGTTTTAGTCTGTGACCTTGTTACTTAAATTAAAGGGGCAAACATTCGCAGGATGCGGACCGGGTGCCCCATGTTTACCATCGAGAGAGCACCTGCGAATTAGGAAACTCAGATCTGTCTTCTTAGTCCCACGGCTGGTAACGTAATTATTTAGTGTTATTCATATTTTGGTATATGTGGCAACACTTGGCCTAGGCTTATTTAAGCTGTGACTGTGTCAAAGGGATAGTGTTTATCTTTCATTGTATAAAGGACAAGGTGCACTATCACACATGAAGGGGTATTGACGACAGACAGGACAGTTACTATATATATATATATATATATATATATATATATATATATATATATATATATATATGTATATATATATATATGTTACTTAACTACTTAGTATGAGTTTTCTAGGCTACTCCTAAAATAACAAAATAAGAAAATAAAAACGATAAGTTTCCCTCTTATATTTACATAATGACTTAAAGCTTTCCGTAGATTTAAAATCGATCACTGTCTTTATTTCAGTATATATCCGTCAGTCTAATCTTTTGAAACTGTTCAAATTGTATTTTAGTCACTGTCTGAACAACTATAAATAAGTACTAAACTTTTTTAGTGAATTTATAAGTTTTAACTTTTCTTCCACATATTTTTTTCAATTTAAAATGTGATTTGAATAAAAACAAAATAAATAAAACTGACCACAAATTTGATATCCTTGTCAAGGAAATACCAAAAACTCTATGCCTCCAGAATGTTCGAAGGAGAACATGTAAAGCTGATCGTCGTCTCTAGTTTAGTATATATCTGTCAGTCTTCTCATTTTAAACTATTCAAATTGTTTCTTAGGCACGAGTGTTCACCACGAGAAATAAGTACTAGACATTTTTTGTGGATTCATAAGTTTTAAATTCTTTCCACGGACATACTTTTAATGGGTATGTTGTTGTGTGGCATCATGGCTATGATAAACAGTAGTGGTGATAGGGAGTCTCCTTGGAAAATGCCTCTCTGTATTTTAATCTTTCTCGGTCTTGTCCTCCGGGTTCCTATTTCTTTCTTAATAAGATTAAGTATCCTGTCAGTTGTCTTGTACATTTTTAAGCATTCAATAATCAATGCTTGATGGACTCTGTTGTAGGATTTCTTGTCGTCAATCCATGCCATGAGTATGTTCTTTTTTCTTATTTTTACCTCCTTCAGGATCTTTTGATCTATCTATAGCAAGTCATGCGTCCCTCTTTTTCCTTTACGGCATCCTTTTGGTTCCTCGGGGAGCAACCCACGGTTATTCAGGGAAAGGTAAATTTTTTCTCTCAGTTGTACCGTTGGGATTTTCTACATTATAGGTAAACAGGTAATCGGTCTGTAGTTGGTTGGGATCGTTCCCTTTGTGGGCATATTTTTGTATTAGCGTTGTATTTCTGTTGGTTATCAACTCTGATACGTCTGTCTTGTGGATGCATTCTCCCAGTTTCTGCGCTAGCTTATCATGTAGGGTATTGAATCTTTTAAATCAGTATGCATGTATTCCATCGTGACCTGCTGCCTTCCAGTTTGCATTTTTTCAGAGATTTTTAACGGTATCTTTCCAAGTGAACCGACCAACATTCTTATGAACCTTTTCACTACCCGTAAGAAAAATAAATAATAAAAATAAAATAAGTCCAGATTGAACTATTTTAGATTTATGCGAAGTTTGTATCCTTACACCGGACTCATAAACAGTTTAAGTAGGTTATAAATAGAACATATTTTCGTTGGATTGGTGACCGTGTGGATAGGCGTTCGCCTCAGTTCCAATATATTATGCCATTATTCAGAGTACAAATCTCACACTAGATAATTGTTTTTTTCTAAGGCGTTCCAATTATTTCGTAGCCAATATAGATCATCATCACAGACCTGAATAATGCACTTGTTCATTTTTTTAAATTATGTTTATGCTATTTAAATAAAATTAAAAAAACTTTTTCGTTTGAATTGATGTGATTGGTAGTTCGACTATTTTAGTATAATAATAGATAGATAGATAGATAGATAGATAGTAGTAGAAGTAGTAGTATGATCTCTTCCTGAGATGTTGTGGGGGGTTCGACGTGGCTTAGGAAGTTTCTCATTGACTTTAGTCGTTCGGCCGTTGGTTCACGTCCATGAAGGAGAATGGCGTTCATCATTGATAGCCTTTGTGATCTCTACTCAGCTGCCAACTTCCCGTATCACATCTGAAATAGGAATGCAATTGAGAAGATATAATAAGCTAGCGATGCTAGTACAGTAGTAATTTCACGGTTGTATCAATTGTCTATGAGATATACATGAGTTTATATTTTTAATTAAAAATAATAATATTTCGTTTATTTTTCTCTTCTCAGGAGTGGACAGTAAACCTAGCATGTCGTGTTCAAGTTCCGTCGGAGTACTTAAGTCACTTTCACTTTTGTCTTATTAAGGTTATGGATTGTATTTTATGACCATAGATGGAGACTGAATAAGTAGGTAAACTAGACCTTCAAGAATTAAAACTACGAAATAACATACACACTTCTCCGCTCACCCAGCGTTGCTTCTTGTTATTTTTAATATCGCCTAACAACTAGAATAAAGCAATGTTTGTTCAGATGAAGTAGGAGCATCGTCAGACATAGTAACGCGGGCGCAAGGTAAATAAAGAACAAAACGCCGATTGTAGCGATCGAGGGAACGAGAAGATACTAATTTGTAAAGAGGGAGAGAGAGAGACACACACAGACACAGAGAGAGACAGAGAGAGACAGAGAGATATGGTGTAAAGTGAAAAGTGTTTTCTACGATCTTGCAAAAATCAGCAAACGCTTTAAAATCAACATGAATAATTCAGTATGGCCAAGTGAGATACGGTAAAGTTACACCGATACGGTAAAGTTACACAGATAAAGTTCACTGATCTTTTATTCACGGCATTCGTTTTGAATAATCAGTGCTTATATCATATTTCGTTTACGACCCTATAATGCTGAGCCATTTTCTCCCTATCCCCACCACACAACCCAAAACAAGCATCCGTCTTAGTTGGATTCAAAGCCACGTTTGTAATCATTTTATAATTTAGTTTCGGTCGATGCGAAGGAGTGGCTTCGTAAAGCATCCGTACCGATGCACCGTCGACTCTGGTAAATTTTTATTTGCCTGTTGTCTAGAAGCAAAGTGTAGTATCTGTTTTCATTGATTTTACACTCTGTAGACCGGTACCGTCTTGGCCTTCGGACATTGATTTCGCCGGTCTGAGGTATTGTCCTGTGCAGTTCTACGAAGTCTACCCCCAGGCTCTGCCTTCTCACCCTTTGAGAAGGGGTTAGTTTATTGCTAATAGCCTAAGGCGCCCCTACCGGGGAATGCTGACGAGGCGGTTCAGGCAATTTTGGTACGCAAGATCCCTCTTACTCTAAGGCGCTAGCTTTTCAATTCCACTTTATCGACCTTGTGTCAAATCTACCCGCTGTCAAAGGGAGATGAATATAAAAAAATTGTAGTATATCTTCCAGTAATACACATCGTATTTTCTTTCCTCAGTTATTGAAGGAAAAATTCCTTTAGGCTGAGGCGATCTTCTTTTTTTTTGTCTAATCCAGAGTAATCATTTAGGGCGACAACTGGATGTTCCCACGTTAAAAACTTACGTTGTGTCTAACCCTTCCTTCGTGAAATCGCAAATAAATAGAAACACAATTGGCATATCAAGGGATCAACATGCTAAATTTAGTAAAATTCTTACCAATGTTTTCGGAGGAGCTTAGTGTTTATTTTTAGTAGTAGTTCTATAACTCGTACGAATATTAGTTATAATTAATACTATAATTGTTAATTGCTATAACACACTCGGTATTCCAAGGGTGCTTCGTGTCAAATTGTGTGTCTAGTTCTTTTCACTAGTGTGTGAGCTTATAAGTGTTTATAATTAAATAAGGAGGCTGGCGCGTTTCATGCACAACGTGATAATCGAACGTCGTCCGTTTATGAAAAGGAGGTAACTATTTCTTTTACTCAGAAGTTATCACTTATCAAGGTGTAAATCTACTAGAGGATGAAGATGAATAGATTGAAAGTTTAATGATAATAAATATTATGAGAGGATTGAAAATAATGAATCGAATGAATAACATTTGATAACTCATGAAAAGGGTTGATGACACGTGTTTATTGCCATTAGATTTTTAGATTGGTCTCGTTGAGCCCTCGGAGAAGCAACGGAGAAGCAATTATTTAGCAACGTGCTCCACGGATTGAAAGTTCCTGGAAATAAACTCTTCTCGTGAAAATTCCGTTTCATGTTAGGAACACGGATGGACAAAAGACAGTTCTTTGCAGATGAGGGAGGAAGATATGTTTTACAAGGCAGAACCATAGATTGACATTCAGACGAGCGCTTCCCATGGAAATAACGATAGAGTAGAGAAAGACTAGCAACCTGAGAAAGGGGGTGTATTTAAAGGAATAGATTAGACCCTATTTGGTTCCGAAGTCGGTTTTTAACTATGCCTTGCCACTATATCATACAGTACCAAAGTTTTTCACCGGATCCCTGAAATTAAAGAATGGGTATCATTGTCAGTATTATTTACCTCCTCTTCAGGAGGTTAGGCACAAGGCCATTTTTATCTTACTCCCACAACTTGAGATGTGACCCAAGGTTGGGTCTGAAATTGGGGCTTGAAAAGCCAGCGCCCGAGAAGGTGAGCACTCTGACCATTAAAAATTGCCTGGGCAGCCCCGTCGGCATTCCCCGGTAGGGGCGCCTCAGGCAGTAAGCAATAAACTTACTCCTCCTCGAAGAGGGGAGGCAAAGCCTGGGAAGGTGGACCTCCTAGAACTGCATATCATTGTCAGTAGATGTGATCGTGTAAGTAATAATTATTGATATCATAAAAAACTATAGCATATCTATGAGATGATACTATTGAGAAAATGCATTCTTGTTATAAACATCATTCATATGTTCCACTCATCTCTCTTGTTGTCATCTCTTCATAACGTATCGACCGTTGTGCTCTCCGGTCTTCTTGTGCTTTTTGTCAGAGTCCGTTACCTTCTCACCCCTTTATTTAATCCAATAGCAAGTGGATCAAGATCAACTGAATCTTTCCGGCCAACAACCGTGAGATGTTAGAAGAACCTCAAAAATCAACGCCGCTATTTCTTCGCTTCTTCACTTCTTTGCAACGTACTTCCTCCTATGACGTTACTTCCTGTACACGTAACGCTGATTCTAATCATTAATAGAAAAATTACTTGATCTTATATAATCACAATTTGCATGGTACTTTCCGTCTGTAACCCTATTTTTACACGACGGTATATAATATTGCTACACAACGACAGCCTACGCTATGGATTAAATAAAATGTTAAGTTTGAAATTCACAAAAGTTCGTAAGAAGGTCGGAGACAAAAATGACCGAAACAATGCTAAAAAAGCAACAACCAAGAAAAATAAATAGTAAGACACACTTGAATAATATAAATAGCTAAGCTTTATCTAAAAAAATATTCATATTTATATTTTGTAATGGTGAATGCAAAAAGTCAACAGTCACAAGAGAATGAACTTTAAACTTTTAGATCATATTCGCTTTAGAGTGTCTCTGATCTAATGTCTTCATATACTTAGCTATGTGCCCCAAAAGGATTCGAACTTAGGTACAACGTGTAGTGTCATGTAGAGAATCTTTCGACCCCAACAAATAAGTCTTGTAATTAGTGAGTCGTAATTGTAACAAAATATGTCGTCGTGATATTAGCAGTAGCAGTGTGTAGAGTTCGTCTGCCTTTTTTATTTTCTTCATTTTCTTTTTTACGGCTGACATAGTAGTCTGTGTATCTCGTTCTATTTTGTAGCAACTCCTTATCTCTCTCTCTGTGATAAAAACAATAGTAAACTTGCGCTGTAATTCGTATTTTTTCTCGTTTAAGAGTTCGTCTGCCTCTCTTTCTCTCCCTTCTGTTTCTTTGTAGCACCTGTTGTTGTAGTCCGTCTCTTTCAGGCCTTCTTGTAGCCGCCGTCTGCCTCTGTTGTTGTAATAGTAAAAATCGAATTTGTGTGCTCGTGTTCGTTTTGGAACTTGTGAAATAACAATAAATTCGAAAAAAAAAGTTTAGAAACAAAAAAATTGCCCCATGTTACTCACCTTGTTACCTAAAATACATATTCCATAATTCATGATGATAAGTTCAATAGTTTAGGATTTTACCAAGCACATACAGCGATCCTTTTAAAAGGGATATTATTTAATATAACTACAAATTTGATGGAGAACTACTCTTTATTTTCTATATCAAATTTGTTTTATCTAAATTCTTTTAAAAGTATTTTCAAGCGAGTCTTTCGCACACTTAAATGGAAAGATTTTAAAATATATAATGTGCCCATGTTATTTCAAGCTTACCGAGAATATATATTCCAAAATTCATAAATATTGGTCTATAAAATATCAAAAATATTTTTTTAAATACATATGATTATTAGTTTAGAAGATTACCATATATATTTTGTTCTATTATTTTATTTATGTTATTATTTCTATTCCATTGTATTCCCTAACCCTCTGAAAAAAGAATGTGTAACTTTAATTAATTAATTGCAGAATTTGAAAACGTAAATCTATGCAAAATATTGGATTATTTCTTCTGCATGTACCAGTGTTTTGGTTTATGAGTACCATTGTGTTCTTCCCTCCATATCCTACTAACATATAAACCGGTGACTCTTTCTGTCAGTGGATGTTTCTCTACAACGAGCTTTTTAATTGTTTCTCTGACTTTCTGTAAGACGTGTTGCTAAAGACGCTGATGAAGTGACGTTTTGGATTACCTTTATTAATTTATAAAATAAAATAAAATAAATGTTTCAAAACTGTTTTGGAAACGAGCGTGCGCCATACTGGCTTGGTGTTCTAATTTTTGGAACAATTGTAATGTTTAAATTCATTAAATACTTATATATATATATATATATATATATATATATATATATATATATATATATACAAGAGGCGTTAAATAATTAGTGCCTCTAACCCGTTTCACATAGTAGTAGATTAATGAAACTTGGCACACTTATTAGTCTTTCTCCACATAGTCACCACCCAGAGTTATGCATTTCTCTCATCGCTTGATGCAGCTCTGGACACCGTTTTTGTAGAACACCCCAGGTTGGTCCTCCAACCACGTCGTAACTTCATGAATCAAGGCTGCATCATCTGGGAAACGTTTTCCTTTCAAAAACAACTTCATGGCTGGGAAGAGATGAAAGTCAGAGGATGCAAGGTCAGCAGAGTAAGGGGGATGGGGAAAGATTTATTAGCCACACGCACATCTCCAAATTCATCCTCGAGCACTTGACACGTTCTTGCTTCAGGAAAGGTGTGAGCAACCTGGGAATACATCTGATAGACACCTTATGCATATGCAAATCGTCATAGAATGATAGTTTCCACAGACCCTGTACTAATCTTGATCTCTTGGGCTATTTGGCGAATAGTAATGTGTTGATCTTCCAAAATGACAACCTCAACTGACGGACAGATACCTCATCAATGGCAGAAGAGGGGCGACCAGGTCTGAGAGCTGTTTCCACAGACTCCCGGCCATGTTTTAATTCACGATGCCAGCGTTTTACAAGGTCATATAGTGGGATATGATCACCATAAGTTTCTTTCATTTTATCAAAGGTCTCGTTTGGTGTGCGTCCGTTCAAATACAAAAACCGGATCACTGCGCATCACTCAACAGGTTCCATTTCCCACCTGACTCAGTTCAAACACCTGTAAATCAGAAACCACAATTAGTTCACAGATATAAATCATTACACATACAAAACTTCATCTAGATCAGACAACTGGAAGTGGGTCAGGGGGATTACTTATTGAACGCCCTTGTGTGTATATATATATATATATATATATATGTATATATATATACATATATATATATATATATATATTAACATGTTCTTTTGCAATTCTTCATTCTTTTTTCTTTGTCCACTGTTATTCATTCATTATTTATTTTTCCTCACTGTTTAACTTAGTATGAGTTTTTTTACGACACAATTTTAGTTTAGTATACGTACTGTTGTTATTTGCTCTATCTGTTTTTAGACATTACGTTCATGAAAATTGAACGAAAACTTACATACACACATACATGAATGCTTTTTGTGATGTGAGTTTTATTATCATTTTTTTCCTGATGTTTAGGATACGATTTTTTTAACCTTTTTTCTGGTGAGTTATATTTATAGAAAAACAGGATATATAACTCTGTATGATTGATGTTTAAGTGTAAACGAAACGGTCTGTCAAAAATGATCTTTTCAGAAAGTTAACCTTCTATTATTTATGTATACCTGCTCTAGTGTTAAAAAGTCACACTGATAGAGTTTTAATTCTGAAAGTCAAACTATTGTTAATATATATATATATATATATATATATATATATATGAATATATATATATATATATATATATATATATATATATATATATATATATATATATACATATATGTATTTCAGTAAATATTAAATTATGTTTTATCTACATACGCCGGCGTTTCAAGCTGCCGCTATCATCAGTGTAGGAGATTATAATTTCAGACGGCCACAAGATTCGAACCCAGTTAAAAAATCACCCTCGACTCCGCAAGCAAGCGCACTAACCATATGTTTACGAGAACATACCACGTTAAGAAAGAGATTTAAGTGCTATTTATGCCAAGCAGAAAAAGATAGTAGAATATCGAGAGAGTGTTGAACGAACGTTGTCGGAACAGGCCATATATATATATATATATATATATATATATATATATATATATATATATATATATATATATATATATAAAAGCCACTACACCCCGGACCCCTGCTCTCTAGCTAAATGCCCCATCCCCAACTCTGGCCTCTGCCTCCGCACCTATACAGTGTACAACCTACAATGCGCTAAGTGTCAAAAGTTCTACATCGGTAGCACCGTTAGGCCTCTGCACCAACGCATTAAAGAACATCTGAACACCCACATTTCTTCCTTCCACAAACACTTAATATCATGTGGCAACACACATCGCTCTATTAGTGTCCGCATTCTCAACTCTGTTTGCAATATCGGTCAGCTTCGAATTTGGAAGCTATTCTAATCTCTAAATTTCGTTCAACTTTGAATAACAGATTTGAGTTTCGTCCCCTTTCATCCTCTGATTCTTACATCCTCACACTCCCACCCCCAACTTCATTGCCTTTGTCTCCTCCTTCTACCTTTTATTGGTCCAGCGCCATCCACCCCACCCCTCAATGCCTTTTACCCTGTGTTTAATTTTTACAGGTTACATATTTATAAGTAAAACTTTATAACAATAGACATAAATGTAAACAAGAATGGAGTAATATACACTTTATGTATATATATGTAGGCCTTGTGTATGTGTATGCATATATACATGTATGTATATATAGGTGTATTTTAATGTGTGTATATATAATTAAATTTTGACATTTTCTGCGTTCCTACTCCCAATACTTTGCGGCAGTGTTTCAACAGTTTGATTCCGGTGTTTTCCCGTTTCTTCGACCCTTTCGGTCTTTAATTGTTGTCTTTTGATAATGAAAGTATTTCTTTCGTAAATTTAAGATTACCTTGTGCCGGAACTTTTTATTTACCTGACAGTATTTACTGTCCTGGTATTTAATCTGTTTTTGCGTGAAATATTAATAAATTTATCTGAGATTCCACTCTCGTTTTCTATCCTCGTTTGTTTCTGTTCACCCTCTCCATCTTCCGGTACCTACATCGCATTGCTACAGCTTCGGATTACAAACCTGCACTTATATATATATATATATGTATAGAAAGAGAGAGTGAGCGAGAGAGGGAGCAGAGAGACAGAGAGAGAAAGAGAGAGAGGGGGGCATTATATTGCGACAATAGCAACTGAATAGGTCGGAAGAGTACAACGGTTAAAGCGTTGTGAAAAAGTAAATATTAATAATGAGGTTAACATTTGTTTCTATATTGCCTCAGCTGTGATCGCACAACATTTTCTTTTTCATGCTTTTTTCTTCAAATGTATTTCCTTCAGTGTTGCGAAAATTAGTCATATGTTTATATGTAATATAATTCAGTTTAAATTGTGCATAGACAGCGTTCCCCGGCGTGACGATTAAATTCTACTCAGCTAGAAATAATTAGCAGCCTGCGAAAAAGGGCTTTGGGTTCTTGCCAGGTCTCGAAGTTAATTCAATCAATCAAGTAGCAATCATTCTATTTATTCCCAACGCTGTCTTTATCTATGCGTGTGTGTGTTTGTGATGGAGGAAATTTAGATATTGGCCGAAAAGTGTTACTTGCTATTTTTTTTTCTTTTCACTTGTGTGGTATTTTAGTCGACTATGAGATTTACCCCGGCTTTTCTGAAACGTCTACTCTGGCCCGTATATAGTTTATATCAATATAGTTTATATCAATAAAGATTTTGTCCGATTTTTAGTCACAATTTTTTAAACGTAATAATACTTAGCGGATTTTTTCTCATTTCGAAATATCAGAGATCTAAACTACTTTTAGAAATGCAAAATCGAAACTGCAACCTTGAGATCTTTAGTTAACAAAAGCTTAAAACAGTACCTTAACAAAATAAATATAGCTTCAGCGTGACGTCAGAGATTCATGATTTACGTCATGTTTCAAAACATGAATTCAAGCATAAGCGATAATAAAAAATAAATTAATTAATTATTTACTCATTATCAATAACGTTGGAAATTATTTCAATAGTCCAAAACAATTTATTTTGCTTTTGACTACGTATTGACGTTTTAAAAAATAATATTTAATGCATACTACAATTTAGGTCCGGAGGCCCTATCATTCGAGTTTATTTAAATTTAATATTTCTGTTAAGCTTACTTGACATAAGCATAGTTTTTCGTTATACTAGCTGTCCCTGCCCGGCGTTGCCCGGGATGCAATGCAGTTATTATTGTTTGTTTGTTTTTTTAACATTTTACTGGTTTGCACATTTGTTGCACACAACTTGTTGCACACAACTTGTTCGATTTTTATTTTTATGTGATTAGCTTAAATCATCGGACTGTTTAACTCCACTTTTATGTACCCTTGTAATCATGCGCAAGGCTGCATGTTTAGTGGGGTACATAAATATGCATGATACGGACAGTGAGAAATATTTAGCTAAGAGTAAGGAGACAACCCAAGAAATTGTTTGAACACCCAAAATTTGATTTCTCGACTTGTAAAAGTCATTTACACTTTAACTCGGAGTTCATGTTCAGAAATGAAACTAGTTAAACTCTTTGAAAGATTTTTGAATAAAGTATACACATTTAAACATACTGACAACAAACTTAACAAAAACATTTAGATTTATCTTTAAATAAACATAAAGGCTACTTGGGATGATTTGAGAATGTTCATAAATAAATTCTAACATTAACTCGAACCCAGGTATTGGTTCGGGTTTGGGTTAATTTATTAACATGGTAGAGGAAATGTTTCAAGACTTTTGTAGGTTAAATGTAAGGTGTATTGAGTAGAACGCGTTAAGTTAGGAGTAATTTTATGAACATTCTTGAAGTTACCACAAGTAGACTTTACGTTTATTGACGGTTAATTTTAAATGTTTTTGTTATTTTTTCTATCAGTATTTTTAAATGTGTATTCTTATCATTCTGATTGTCTGTCAATCTTGTTTGCAAGTCAGAATAAATAGATTGAACTAGTTATAACGTTTCAAAGGGTGCATATGTTGCATAGCCCGTCTGCTTTGGCCGCGTCAGTTCTCATTTTGTATACTCGTCCCGGAACGGGCCGTGGCAGTTCTCATTTTATCACTCGTCATATTTAACACCATAAATCATATAGTTCGCATATCTTTAAATTTCCCGCACCTCCATCTTTCCTCGTCGCGTGGAGGGGTGCGTCGTCCCGTGGTTGAATTAATTCTTCTTTCTTTCTGCCGTGAACCACGCTGTTGCAACACAAAATCTCTATGAACGACTCGGAAAACAAACAATCTTTTAAATTTAATTTCTGTTGTATTTCAAGCGTTAGTTATCTGTCAGCTGGGAGACATCCACTAACGTCAAGAGAGAGAGAGAGAGATAGAGAGAGAGATAGAGAAAGAGAGATAGTAAATTACTGCTTTCGTAATTACTTATCAATTAAGTCCTTAACCATTCGTAGAGTGAGTAAAATAGATATTTCGCCTGTATTTTCTTAGGTAAATAATTCCCCTATGTATGTTGCAGACTACATGGTAAAAATCACATCTGATAGGTTCGCCTTCAAAACCCAGACTGAAAACTCGTTTCTAACGAAGAACGAGTGACGTCACGCGTCCCAAGTTCGACACTCATGCGCAAACATTTCCTTCACTCATGTTCTCTGACTTCTTGACCCGGTGTTCTAAACGTTCGCTCTGACAGCATCTGTGAGCTCCGACCGTGAGAACAGCCATTATTCTGCACACGACAGCACGGGGCTACCTGTACTAGTTCGCGCAAGTCAAACCAACGATTTTCATAAGATACCCCCATTTCCATAAGGCCATTATCCAACGCATACATCTTTTTGGGACACCCTGTATAACTAGTTATAACGATTCAAGGGGTGCATACATATTTTTAAGACACCCTGTAGTTATAACGATTCAAGGGGTGCATACATATTTTTAACATACCCTGTATAACTAGTTATAACGATTCAAGGGGTGCATACATCTTTTTTAGGACACCCTGTATAACTAGTTATAACGATTCAAAGGGCGGACATATCTTTTTATGACACCCTGTATAACTAGTTATAACGATTCAAGGGGTGCATACATATTTTAATGACACCCTGTATAACTAGTTATAACGATTAAAGGGGTGCATACATATTTTTAAGACATCCTGTATAACTAGTTATAACGATTCAAGGGGCGCATACATCTTTTTTAGGACACCCTGTATAACTAGTTATAACGATTCAAGGTGTGCATACATCTTTTTAGGACACCCGGTATAACTAGTTATAACGATTCAAAGGATGCCTACATCATTAGGGACACCCTGTATAACTAGTTATAACGACTCAAGAGGTGCATACATCTTTTTGTGACACCCTGTATAACTAGTAATAACGATTCGAGCGGTGCACACATCTTCTTAGGACACCCTGTATAACTAGTTATAACGATTCAAGGGGTGCATACATCTGTTTGAGATATCCTGTATAACTAGTTATTACGATTTAAGGGGTGCATACATTTTTTTAGGACACCCTGTATAACTAGTTATAACGATTCAAGGGGTGCATAGATCTTTTTGTGACACCCTGTATAACTAGTTATAACGATTCAAGGGATGCATACATCATTAGGGACACCCTGTATAACTAGTTATAACGATTCAAGGGGTTCATACATTTTTTAGGACACCCTGTAAAACTAGTTATAACTATTCAAACGGTGCATACATCTGTTTAGGACACCCTGTATAACTAGTTATAATGATTCAAGGGGGGCATACATATTTTTAAGACATCCTGTATAACTAGTTATAACGATTCAAGGGGCGCATACATCTTTTTTAGGACACCCTGTATAACTAGTTATAACGATTCAAGGGGTGCATACATATTTTCAACATACCCTGTATAACTAGTTATAACGATTCAAGGGGTGCATACATCTTTTTTAGGACACCCTGTATAACTAGTTATAACGATTCAAGGGGCTGACATATCTTTTTAGGCCACCCTGTATAACTAGTTATAACGATTCAAGGGGTGCATACATATTTTTAAGACACCCTGTATAACTAGTTATAACGATTCAAGGGGTGCATACATCTTTTTGAGACACCCTGTAGTTATACAGGGTGTCCTAAAAAAGATGTATGCGTCCCTTTGAATCGTTATAACTAGTTATAACTAGTTATAACGTTTCAAGGGGCGCACATATTTTTTTAGGACTCCCTGTATAACTAGTTATAACTATTTAAAGGGTGCATACATATTTTAGGACACCCTGTATAATAAGTTATAACGATTTAAGGGGTGCATACATCTTCTTAGGACACCCTGTATAACTAGTTATAACGATTCAAAGGGTGCACCATCTTTTTGGACACCCTATATAACTAGTTATAACGATTCAAGGGGTGCATACATTTTCTTAAGACACCCTGTATAACTAGTTATAACGATTCAAGGGGTGCATACATCTGTTTGAGACACCCTGTATAACTAGTTATAACGATTTAAGGGATGCCCACAACTTTTTTAAGAGACCTAGTATAGCTAGTTATAACGATTCAAGGGGTGCATACATCATTTGGGACAACCTGTATAATTAGTTATAACGATTCATGGATGAATACATCATTAGGGACACCCTGTATAACTAATTATAACGATTCAAAGGGTGCATACATCTTTTTAGGACACCCGGTATAACTAGTTATAACGATTCAAAGGATGCCTACATCATTAGGGACACCCTGTATAACTAGTTATAACGACTCAAGAGATGCATACATCTTTTTAGGACACCCTGTATAACTAGTAATAACGATTCGAGCGGTGCACACATCTTCTTAGGACACCCTGTATAACTAGTTATAACGATTCAAGGGGTGCATACATCTGTTTGAGATATCCTGTATAACTAGTTATTACGATTTAAGGGGTGCATACATTTTTTTAGGACACCCTGTATAACTAGTTATAACGATTCAAGGGATGCATACATCATTAGGGACACCCTGTATAACTAGTTATAACGATTCAAGGGGTGCATACATCTGTTTTAGATACCCTGTATAACTAGTTATAACGATTTAAGGGGTGCATACATTTTTTTAGGACACCCTGTATAACTAGTTATAACGATTCAAGGGGTGCATACATCTGTTTGAGATATCCTGTATAACTAGTTATTACGATTTAAGGGGTGCATACATTTTTTTAGGACACCCTGTATAACTAGTTATAACGATTCAAGGGATGCATACATCATTAGGGACACCCTGTATAACTAGTTATAACGATTCAAGGGGTGCATACATCTGTTTTAGATACCCAGTATAACTAGTTATAACGATTTAAGGGGTGCATACATTTGTTTAGGACACCCTGTATAACTAGTTATAACGATTCAAGGGATGCATACACCATTAGGGACACCCTGTATAACTAGTTATAACGATTCAAGGGGTTCATACATTTTTTAGGACACCCTGTAAAACTAGTTATAACTATTCAAACGGTGCATACATCTTTTTAGGACACCCTGTATAACTAGTCATAACGATTCAAGGGGTGCATACATCTTTTTAGGACACCCTGAATAACTAGTTATAATGATTCAAGGGGTGCACACATCTTTTTGGGACACCGTGTATAACTAGTTACAACGATTCAAAGGGGGCATACGCTTTTCGGGGACACCCTGTATAACAATTCAAGGGGGTGGGAGAGAGAGGGAGAGAAAGAATGAGAGAGAGAGAGAGAGAGAGAGACAGACAGACAGACAGAGAGAGAGAGAGAGCGAGTAAGAAAGAGGACGGGGGACAGCGACAAGCTAATTTTTCAAATATTTACACGTCTCAGATATCACCAATTGCAATGTAATATTTAAAACCTAACGTAATTAAAAAGAAAGAGTGAGAAAGAGAAAGAGAATGATAGTAAATGTATCATTATTTCAACGAAACGACGGAATAAAACAAGACAGACATATCCACGAAAAGAAGGAAAGAAACGAGAAATACAACAACAAACAAATGAGCAAGGTGTCAGAGTGCACTTGTAAATGCACTTATTGATGTAAATGCTCGAAATATAATCAATATCTCTACTTAAAATTTATTGTGCTGTATTTTCTTGCGCTAAACAGAAATTGTAAACAACAATGTCTACACCCGAGAGAGATACGAGAGTGAGTTTCGGTTGAGTGCGCATGCGTGCCACGAATACAAATAATCGATTGGCGGCGGCCATTTTACATCTCTCAGTAAATAAGCTGATTGCTTACGTTGATAGTTTTGTTGTTGTTGTTGTTGTTGTACATAATAATAATAAGGTACTTGAATCTCATTCTGGTTCGCACTGGTGTAATGCATCCGGAACTTAGTTATTCCGGTCTATTTTTGGTGACAAAAACAATTCGTCTCCAAGACCATCAAATGTATGTAAGGTGTGTTGGTGTGCGTGTGTGAGGGGCAGATGGATAGATCTTTAAATAGGAAGTGGCAGGAGAAAACTTCCGATCTGTGAAATAATATGGGAAGGCGGGACTTGGTATGAAGAATATGTATCGAAAGAAAATGGAAGCGGAACAAGAAAATATATGGAGGTGGAACATAAATACATATTATTAATAATTAAAAAAGTAACACATGTTTCCCTTTAAAACTTGCAACATCATCCCATCAACAGTTTTCTAAATTTTAAAGACATTTTTATTTTTCAAATTAATTTATAGCTCACATTTTTTTTTCAGAATAGTTATTGACATAATTATCTCTCTATATTAAGTTATGCATGTATATATAACTGGGGCACATTATTTTTGTGTACCATCAATATTTAAAGGTGACATATATATATATATATATATATATATATATATATATATATATATATATATGTTTGTCTTATCTATATACGGATATGCTTCATCATCACAGGAATAGTCAGTGTAGAAAAGAATTATTCACACCGGTCGCCGGACTCGAACATCAGAACACGAGGTTTATTTCAAACTACAATTCAAACGTCTTAGCCCACACGGCTGTTTTCGACAACTCGATAAATCAGCGAGACATTAATCCTATTTAAAATCAGCTGGCTTAAAGTGTTCTATATTTGAAAGAAACCGTTGCATTGAATCCACGATGACGGCTTTGTCAACCACTACTCGCTACAGAGCCCAACCTAGTTTTTTGGGGGGCGACAAGTAATTAATCATACATATTTGTTTCTTATCTATATACGTATACGTTCCATCATGTGGTTGCAGTATTTAATATGATATACTTTAAATTAATACTGTATATATATATATATATATATATATATATATATATATATATATATATATATATATATATATATATATATATATCGCAACCACATTTAAAATGGTAAATTACATTATTCTTATGTGTGTGTGTTGGGGGGTAAATATTTTTTCGAGAGGATACCAATATAAATGTGTTATAGAGAACACAACACGCACATTCGAAGCAAAATAGTAATTTTCAACTGTTGAGCTGATTTGTTTGTCGAATTTCAGTAGCGCCTTACAAAGGTAAATGAATATAAATCAAACATTTAGTCACCTTAATTGGTTTCATTTCGGAAAAATAAGGCATTTTCCTTTTGATTACTGATCTAATCACACCAAGAATATAACTATTATTGGACAAAGTATTCGTAATAGTTTTTATTTCTTCGTCTAATTTTGATTGTGAACAAATCATAAGGACTCCGTGTGTTAGGGTCCAAATTAACTTTACTTTTCGTTTGTTAGGATAAAATTAATCCCAGTGGGAATATAGTTCTGTACACGCCGCTTTATGATGAGTTGGTGTAAGGTAATTCGATGGAGTTTTCGTTACAAATACATTGAGGAAAGCTAAAGTGGAATTGCACTCTCATTCATAAATATATTTTAATGCGGGATGCATGCTATTGAGTAAGGAGAACAGTGTGTTTGCCTTCATTTGGTTATTAAAAAGGCAAAATGTGTCGTCTACATATCGAAAGTAGACTAAAGGTCAAGATAATAATTTCTTTTTCTTTGAAACCTACAAAAATATTCGTAATCGTTGGATGCATCGTCTATTTGTCTGTGCATTACATCGTTAAAACTGAATTCAACGGATGGACTGGCAAATTTCATCAATTACACGAATATGTTTTCAGGAATCGAAGGAAACTATAAGTGGTACGATATTTAGAAAATGGGCACACTATCTATTGTTTCCAAAATATTGACACAAATAAACTATAAGTAGTACCATATTTAGAAAATCGGCACAATATCAATTGTTTCCAAAATATTGACACAAGTAAACTATAAGTATAACGATATTTAGAAAATCGGCACAATATCTATTGTTTCCAAAATATTGACACAATTAAATTATAAGTGGTACGATATTTAGAAAATTGGCACAATATCTATTGTTACCAAAATATTGACACAAGTAAACTATAAGTGGTACGATATTTAGAAAATCGGCACAATATCAATTGTTTCCAAAATATTGAGGCAAGTAAACTATAAGTGGTACGATATTTAGAAAATCGGCACAATATCTATTGTTTCCAAAATATTGACACAAGTAAACTATAAGTGGTACGATATTTAGAAAATCGGCACAATATAAATTGTTTCCAAAATATTGACACAAGTAAACTATAAGTGGTACGATATTTAGAAAATCGCACAATATCTATTGTTTCCAAAATATTGACACAAGTAAACTATAAGTGGTACGATATTTAGAAAATCGGCACAATATCTATTGTTTCCAAAATATTGACACAAGTAAATTATAAGTGGTACGATATTTAGAAAATCGGCAAAATATCAATTGTTTCCAAAATATTGACACAAGTAAACTATAAGTGGTACGATATTTAGAAAATGGCACAATATCAATTGTTTCCAAAATATTGACACAAGTAAACTATAAGTAGTACGATATTTAGAAAATCGGCACAATATCAATTGTTTCCAAAATATTGACACAAGTAAACTATAAGTGGTACGATATTTAGAAAATCGTCACAATATCTATTGTTTCCAAAATATTGACACAAGTAAACTATAAGTGGTACGATATTTAGAAAATCGGCACAATATCAAGTGTTTCCAAAATATTGACACAAGTAAACTATAAGTGGTACGATATTTAGAAAATCGGCACAATATCTATTGTTTCCAAAATATTGACGCAAGTAAACTATAAGTGGTACGATATTTAGAAAATCGGCACAATATCAATTGTTTCAAAAATATTGACACAAGTAAACTATGAGTGGTACGATATTTAAAAAATCGGCACAATATCTATTGTTTCCAAAATATTGACGCAAGTAAATAGGTTGTTAATATCGTAAGAACACATCAGTTTATGAGCAACTTTAGAATTCTGAATATAGTTTGCAAAATAAAATAAATCTTTTAAGCATTATTTACTATAGTACACCACTGATGGCTGTAAGATATTAAATATCCATTTTGCAATCTTCTGCTGTTATGACCCTACAATAGAGGGAATAGGCCTTACTGGGATATCCATTTTATAAGTTTTTGGTAATCCATATAAACGTGGGCGGATAGAGCCTGATCGTCTGATCTTACTGACTACATCGGATGGGCGTACACCGCTTTTCACTCATTTAAGCAGTTATTTCTGGAATTAAGTTTCTAAGAAAACTGTAGAATCATGAGTGCCGACAGAACTCAATTTGACAATTTTTCTGCATCGTTAAATATCACCCTCATTTTGTTGACGTAGTCTTGATGATTAAGTACAACGACCCCTGGATCCGGTTGTGTAATTACTAAGGTCTTATTTTGTCGTAGAGTTTTAATGACAGCCAAATGTTCTTTGCGCTATTTAAACTCTGAATGGGATGATGATGTGCTTGCATAGTTGTGCGCAAGGCCATTTAATCTAACCTTTAGATCCCTTACTTTGACATCAGAAACAGGTGGAAGTCTAACTTTTTAAGAATTGGAGGTTCTGAAACTACTTCTCCACGTTTATCACCAGATGGTGGATACAGAATTTCAATCTATGATCTAGATGATCAAGTTCAGCAGGAGACAACTTCTAAGAAGATAGATTAAGGACGCTCTTACCTACATATGAGTTGATGGAGCAACCATGTGTGTGTATACGAAATGTTGTAAATTATTAGTTTTTTATGACTATGCCCCTGTATAATTACAACATACCGTGAGAAACAAATTGTATCACAGCGCGAAAGAATGCCCACTGTTTCCCTTCATACTTGTACATATATGGTCGTGAAGGTTTAGACATTTAAAGCCAATTAAGCCAAGAAATTATGGATAAATTCATTCTCTATTTAATGTCCTGTTTGTAAATTAGCTTTCTTTCTTTTAAATAAAATAAACGAAAGACACATTATTACACAAGAATGTAGAAATGATGTTTTCGTGCGTTGACCTTATTTTACTCTTAATCAAAAGGATAGAGTTTAATTTCTTAATTAAACTTTGGTTGTACTTAAACTTTAGATATTTCATGAATTTCTGGGCAGCACAACGTATTAATATCGCAATCATGAAATGATAATGAGTGTTCTCGTTCATTATAAAAGTTAAAACAAGAAGAAAAAAGTCGATCCGTTTTGCCCTCTCTTAACAAAGGCTGTATCGAAGATTTATAATTTCGGCTGTTTCGATTCTCTATTTGAGTCCATTAAGAAGTTGTTTTTTAATTATTAATTATTAAACGGATTTGCAAATAGTTTCAAATACTGAGTAAGTTGCACGGGTCTACCGATTAATTATCATCCGTGTGTATATCTTCTTCAAGGTAATGAACTATAAGTAAACTATAAGTGGTACGATATTTAGAAAATCGGCACAATATCAAGTGTTTCAAAAATATTGACACAAGTAAACTATAAGTGGTACGATGTGTACAACTATAAGTGGAATGATGTGTACAACTGTGTTTGTATTTGTGTGTCAGGAAAAGAGGGAAACATAGGTAAATATTATTCGCGGGTGTATACCCTCCGTGAGAAACGATGAAATAAGTATGCTTTGCCAGTGTTCGCACTAGTATTCATATTTATATAAACAAACGCTTGAATCGGAAAAGTAAAAACAGAAAAAAATAAAGAAAATAGGAAAAATTTTAAAAAACCTATCAATTGGTATAGAAAAGTAGAAAGAAAAAATAAATAAAACGTATCATCATAGAAATAGACCGAACGATTTCTTTCCGAATGTGATTTAGACGGAAAGGGGGAGTCTGACTTGCTGTTTGCTTCCTTACTAACCCCTAACCACTTAAACCTTTTCGTATATATATATATATATATATATATATATATATATATATATATATATATATATATATATATGTTTGGTTGTACAAAATTTAATTAGCATTTAAAAAGAAAAGCGAAGTCCTAGTAAATTCCATGAAAAATGCCACTATAATGAAATCATATGCCCGTAAGAGGGTTAAGATGAAAATTAATATACACTAAATGTACAAAAGCAAGGAAATTCCCAAATTTGTACACTTTTATTGTCATTAAGGGTATGACTACATATCAACCAAACCATTTCATTATCACATCACTGCAGTATAAATCTCTATACATGAGTGGATGAAGTGTGTGAGGTGCGCTGAAGAAATATTCCTACCAGTAAAATACATAGCCCTGTTATGCTCGCATACCCTTAATGACAATAAAAGTGTAAACATTTCGGAATTTCCTTGCTTTTGTACATTTAGTGTATATTAATTTTCATCTTAACCCTCTTACGGGCATATGATTTCATTATAGTGGCATTTTACATGGAATGTCACTACTTTTGTAAAGGCTATGCCTCAATACAATGCCTTCTCATAACCGATATAGTTGGTAGTTTGACTAATCAAGGTATATGCTAAACTGAAATTAAAATGCCATCAACTAGACCCTAGAACCTCTATCTTTGCCAAAAATCAGCTGAATCCATCAAATGGTCGATAAGATATAGAATAAAGTGTATGTATACTGGTCATTTTAAAGTTTGTTTTTTTAAATTTTCTGGAAGACTAAGGTATATAGTAAACTGAAATTAAAATGCCATCAACTAGACCCTAGAACCTCTATTTCTGCCAAAAATCAGCTGAATCCATCAAATAGTAGATGAGATACAGGGTGGTATATACGTACGTACGTACGTATGTACGTACGTACGTACACACAGATAACATGATTTCATGATTGAACTTTCTGGATCTCTGGGTTGCCTTGACTACTGATGCTCAAATTCTACACACTCATAGAACCTATCAAATAAAAATGTTGTGCAAAGTTTTAACTAATTTGGTTTATTGGTTTTGGAGTTATGATTGATCAACACAATTAGATTTCCAGCATAGGCCATTCGTGCAGTCTATTAAGGCATAGAGCGCTCCCGCGCCTCTCTTGATTAGGGTGCAACATTACATAGTAAAGAAGGAGAAAGAAAAAGAAGTTGTTTTTTTATATTCGACTAACCTAAAAGTTATAGAAAGAAAATTAATAATAGTAAAAAATAGCATTGAACTAAAACATAAACCTTTTTTTAAAATGTACGTCGACGGAAAAGGATTAACATGAATGATTTAATAATTTTATTAGGTTACTTTTCGAGGGGCAAAAGGTTAAGTGTGGAGAAAAATGAACGAATATCGCCCAAATTCCACGAACGATGGAGAAACGATTTCTGAAATGTAAAGCCATGTAGAATAACAAATATATTAATGACGAAATATGCATTTGTAGAGCTTTCTGAACAAGTAAAACTTGTGTGACAGCTCTTTTTGACTGCAGAGATAGATAGATAGATAGATAGAGAGAGAGAGTGAGAGAGAGAGAGAGAGAGAGTCACCGCATGGTTATGCTTACTGTCTCTAAAACACTGAGATGGTGTTTGGAGCGAGCCTTGTGCAACATGGTAAATCAACCATCAGAGTACGCATCATCACACACTTGTTGTTATATAAGTGCTGACAAATAAACGACTCATGAATTTGTCAGCGTGAACGTCCGGATGGGCTCTGTAAACGCCTGGATGTGCCCGTTAATTACTTTATTTTCTCTACCCGTGACTTTCGGAAACATGCATAGACATGTTGTGCTATTCTAACTTCCAAGCACTGTAAGTAGTACTCTTCAGCACCTGGAAGTCAGAGTGGCACGTTATGATTTTAAATATATAGTTTTTTCTCTTCCCTTTTCAAATCCTTCGATTCAGCTCTGTAGAGTGAAGGCGAAACAGTTTGTGTGCCTTTTTTATCATGACCTAAAAATATGTCTACCTTTTTATATATATATATATATATATATATATATATATATATATATATATATATATATATATATATATATATATATATATATATGGGAATTAAAAAGGAAAAACCAAGATATATGTTTTTATATATTCATCAACGTTTCGTCTTTATTTGTAAGACTTCCTCAGGATGATAATTTTAAGAAAAATGTCATGCAACTACATCAAAATATTGGGTTGACATGATAGGTTGATGAGAAAAAGTAGTAGTCGTGGCTACTGAGAGCGCTGGACCAAAGTCCGGGCTGGGAGAAATCAGTGGCAGAGAGTGAAATGAATTTGGATAGCTGTGAGTGAAAGACGGGAGGGCGTATAAGTGTTAGTTAATTTGTTCGTAGGGTGGGAGAGAGAGGAGGGGTGTTGAGGATTTTGTCGTGGCGAGGTGATATATATATGAAACTAACCAACTAACTAATTATATACATATATATATATATATATATATATATATATATATATATATATATATATATATATATATATATGAAACTAATCAACTAACTAATTATATATATATATATATATATATATATATACAGGGTGGGCCAAAATAAGGGTCATATCTTTAATTTTGAATAACTTGAATTTGAATAACTTCCACAAAATAAAAGTTAAACTCACCAAACTTTATGTGTGTGTAGACTGACCCTTCCGAGATTTTTTGAAATAAACAAAACAAATTTTAGCCGAAAAACACTTCTTAAAACTTACAAAAACGAAAGTATTGTTTTTTACACTGTTTTGAGTTTTTTAAGCAAAAATAATGTTTTCTAAATGAGGGTACGTTCCTTAGGGCTAATACGGCTCATGCTTGCTTGGAAGGGGTCCTTTACTTATTCTAAAAAAAAATTTTTTTAAATTAATAAATAAAAAAGTTATGAATTTTTAAAAATAGGACCCTTATTTTTGCCCACCCTGTATATATAATTATTTGTCAAGAGAAATTGGGTGCAAATAAGAATTTAGAACACGCGGAAACGAGACAGAGTGATGGAGATGAGAACTCTGGCCCATAGTTTCTGCCGATGGAAGCCAGTAACCAATCACATTGCGTACTTTCCAAAGTAAATAGATTTTTCTTGGCGATGCTAAGTGATCTTGCTCAGATATATAAAGACGTGATGTGTGCAGACAGTAAGTCAGAAAGAAAGTTAGAGAGACTGATATTATACTGGAGCGTTGCTTCATTTCTATCGAGTAAATAACTTTTCTAAAGACCCGAAAAAAACAGTTTCTTGACTCGATCGTTAATTCAATTCAGAGTCGCGAAGTCGGAGTTCAAAATCGCGTAATAAACATTCAGAAAAAAAGGAAAATACCCCTGTACCTAGAAAATCTTGAGTCCCTGTATATACTAGTTTCGAAGAAGACTACATATTGTTATCTTAAACGAAAATCCAGAATATTTTCGTGTTTATTTTTGTTAGTTAGTTTCACAAGTTGATTCGTCATGTCGACGGGGCCACGTTTTACAGACAGCTATTCCATGCAGAGGGGCACCCCAAACCCCAGAAACGGGATACCCATGTAGGCCGTGGGTGGCGACCCGTATTCTTTAGGACGGGATTTTAGTGGTTGACCAGTCTGTGGTCGGGTGACTTTCAACACTCCACTTCGGCCCTTACTTCGTCTTGACGAGAGAACGGAGGGGCCGATCCGATCAATCAACTGGTCACGACTCGCTCTGATGCTTATCTGTATTAACTGTATTATTCAATTTTATTTTTCTAAAAATCAAAACGTTATTTCAACTTTTAAATTTCTTCCCAAATAGAAGACGGTGGATACAAGTCAATCATGTTTATAATAGAGAATGTTATTTTACCTCTGCCAATGAGTAATGTTTTCTGGGATTATTTTTTTCTGAGAATAAGGTTTTCAAATAGTAATATTTTCTGAGACTAATTCTTCTGAGAATAATGTTTTTGAAGTTAATTTGGAAGTAAATTTTAAAGTAAATTTGTATGAGAATAATGTTTTCAAAGCGTAATTTTTTCAAAGAATAATGTTTTCAATGTGTAATGGTTTCTCAGAGTACTGATAGTACCCTCTCTGTAAAATGTTATTCTATGAGTAATCTTTTCTAGGAGAAATGTATTCTAACAATAATGCGATGTATTCTAGGAGCAATATATTTTACGGTCAATGTCTTTTAAGAGCAATGCATTCTAGAAAACAAAGAGTGGTGTTTCTGAAAGTAATGATGATAACCTATCTGTAAAATTTCCTCTTAATAGTAATGTTTTCTAGAAGAAATATTTTCTAAGAGTAATTCAATGTATTATCGGAGAAATGTATTCTAAGAGCAATGTATTCTTGGAATATAAATGATTATCCTACCTATGGAATTATATTTGACAACCTTAATCAGCATTAAAAAAAACTCATATATGGTTGGTAAACTGTAAAAGAAATCAAACTAAACCAAACCAACTACAATTTTATTTTGTTTCTTCATGCACCTGGCTCTTTCCTTCGTTAGTAAGCCACTCGGGCAACGTCGGGCCGTATCCCCTGATCAAACAAGCACAACGTGATGGGGTACTATTCGGTCGACGAAAACGTTTCGACCTCACGAAGAACTTCTTCCAAACGGTGGAATTTATCAGCTAGTACGGCACAAAATTCAGCGAAGTCACCTCAATTAAAAATGGAATTATGAAAAGGAAGTTATAAAAAGGGAGTGGAGGGTCAAACAACATAGATGTGAGATAAAGTAAAAGTGATGAACAGAAACGTAGTAAAAGATTGGTGAGTTAATTGCAAACTACGTTTAATTAGAACAATTAGAATTGATTTTTTTAAAACATAACTCAATACGAGAACTGAGGAATATTTTAACATGTATTTTATGCATAAGATAAAAAGCATTAAGGAAACAAATGTTGATTTACTCATTTTTAGTATAATACTAGATAAATAAATAGGAAGAGAGAAGCGGAAGCGAGATGTATAGACAGCGTTCTCCGTTGTTAGATACAGCTGTAGTCTCGATACTATTTAGATTTACAAAAAACGACCGTTATGTTTGTGGTTAATGTTGTTATTGGTAAATAAAACTTCAGTTTGATATGTTTTGATCATACTTGATCTATCTATCTATCTATCTATCTATCTATCTATCTATATATATATATATATATATATATATATATATATATATATATATATATATATGTGTGTGTGTGTGTGTGTGTGTATGTATGTCTGTGATTTTTGTGTGTAACATACGTAAAGAAGTGTTGAAAATGTAGAACACTTTCAAAAGTGTATTCATATGTAAAATTTACCGGGGAAGACAATGGAAGTGTTTCCGAATCTCTAAGTACAACTTTTAGGTTGATATGAAAGCATACCCTCATTAAATCTTCTAATATGTCCTATTTTTATGAAATTTTTATTATGTGCATAAAATTTTCTGGGGAAGACAACGGAAGTATTCTCGAATATCTACGTTACCCTCTATGTGCTGAAGATCTCCATGCCTCCTACCTTTAAGTGACACAGACCTTCTTTCAAAATGTATATACGTATATCCTATTTTAATGAAATTTAAACCACATTGATAAGACCCTAATTCAGAGAGTTTTCCAAAATTTCAGCTTCGTCCGACGATATTAGGGTACCAAATGGGAGGAAGGAGCAGTAAACACAAAGGAACTAATGTGGTATTATGAGCATAGTGAAAAAGTACATGGTAGTGATCCTCATTCAATCCCGGGCAACGTCGGGTCTTCTTGCTAGTATTTAAATGAATAAAAAAGAATTCTGGATTCATTATTCATTTCTGTCTTGTTAAAAACAGGTTAAATGAAAGAAATGGACAGGACGGGGAGTCGGGTGAACAGAATGACAAGGGTATCCTAATGAGAATAGCTGATTGATTGACAATGGCGATGAGATTGCTCGTAACAGCTTTTCCCGAAAGACACGATAAACTAATTAACGTATTTAACCGTGTATCTGTCGATTTGTAGCATGTGCTACGACTGTAATTATTCCGTATGGTAGTCACGAAATTAAAGGGGGGGGGGGATGAAGCAGTGTTGCAAACTGAGATTTTCATAACCCGCTAGATCTGAACCAAGACTATCCAGAATACATAGAAGACATTGCCAAGGCTGCTGCAAAGAAGGTGGAGTCCCTCTACCGCAATTGAAAACTGTTCATACCTGCTAGTATTTTATCTCTACAAACCCAGCATTCGTCCATGCATGGAATATTGTTGCCACATCTGGGCTGATGCAACAAACACTAGTCTCTCTCTATTAGTAAGGGTCCACAAAAGAGTATCCAATATAATTTTGTGTCTGTGCTTTTTTACAAGTACTTCAATAGAATGTGCTCCGAGTAACTCACGCCGCTGGTGTTCCATTGACGTAAATATACCCAACCAACCTATTAAGCAGTAAAATCACACCCCTTCACTGTAGAGGCCCCTAAATGCCGGAAAGCTTACTAATCGAACAGTTTCTTCCCTCGAACTGCTAACCTTTAAAATAATCTCCTAACCCGTGCTTCTCTGACTGTACTAAGCATGCCGCCATTTTAAAGTAATGTTAACATACATATCGCTGCTCAACTCCCTACTTAGTATGTCCCTGTATGTTTGATCCTTACGTTTCAATGGCAATGTGCCTTGTTTGAGGTGAATAAAAGTTGTTTTTTTTAAATAAAAATAGATCTTAACTTTTCGTACTCTATATAAAACTATTACGAATATATATGAAGAGTTCGAATGCGAAACGCGATAACCACCATTTTGAAAACTGTTTAATGACCGCTATCAAACGTATCGAATGTAATCGCCCTACCAGATCATTCTGTTAAAATAATGCAACATGTGCATACTATACTTGCTTTAAATTCAAATAAGATCTAACCGTCGAATTATAGATTTGAAATATTCGTCTTTGTATAGGCTAATGTATACTTCTTCTTTCGTGTGAATCAGATGGTTCTGGTGTTGGCATTAGTTTCTCTGATGTTTTTCTAGTAAGAAATCTTTCTGGAAAGACATCGGGTACTTACGGGAAGGACCACAGGAAGGTTACCAAATTTCTAAGTGAAAATAGTCCTGTAGAACCGATCGGATTCGAACTTGGAGCATACAAGTCTTCAGCCCGTGTCGATATTCACTTAACCACTGTCACCTCCCGGCTAATTTCTCAATTTAAAGAAATCCGATTTATCGCGTTGTGCATTCAGACGTTTCATATATTAATTCATGTTTTACATACATATTTTTAATTGTTATTTGTAACTTAACTGTTATCTATATTTAATTTAAATATAAAAAAACAAGGGACAAGTAGCGTGACTGACGTATCATGAAATGTAAAATTTAACAATATATCATGAAATGTAAAATGTAACAATATATCATGAAATGTAAAATGTAACAATATATTTATAAAGTTGTGGTGAATTAGGGTTGGAGAATTCCCGGAGATATTTTACAATATTGAATTTGTTCTTGCAATGTACGACAACTACAGTTCTGCGTGTATCATGTATGGAAGGTAGCTTAAGAAATAGTTTCATATGATGACTAGAGAGGAACTCAATACGGAAAGTAAGTAGAAATTGGGATTTTGTGAATGGCAAACGGAATCCTCAGATTTTCAGAAAAAATCGCTAACCGCAAGATCCAAATTTTACTAGCTAGATTCAAAGACAAATCTCCACATTTACCTGGAACACTGCTAAACTGGCAAAACTGTGTTCAAGATGTGTGATTAATTAATGTATCGTAAATAACTTGATAACAAATTTTGATACAATTTGCATCCGTGATATAAATTAGTGTCAATACTCAACTGTTGATCCGTATATGAACCGTCGTATATTTTTATTTAATGGGATTGCTGGGTTGATTTTCATTGGTTGATTTTCATTGGTTGATTTTCATTGGTTGATTTTCATTGGTTGATTTTCATTGGTTGATTTTCATTGGTTGATTTTCATTGGTTGATTTTCATTAGTCTTCAAAATATTTGTGGTGCATAGTACGACATTGCATTCGAGGAGATATTTTTCTTTGAAGAAACGTTTGGGTTTCTAGTGAAGGAGGTCTGATGGGTTAAACCCTGAAATCTGCCGTGAAACTAGTTCATAAATTATGACAAACCTGGCAGCATCAATAAAATGAACGGGTGATAGATAATAAAAGTTGTCTTTTTTTTAAACGGAAAAGTGAATATTCCTGTTTTTAAAATATCCACCAAAAATCAAAGAATTATCTGATCTTAATAAATTATTCAGTATTAATTTAAAAATTAATAAATGAATGTTTATATAAAAGTGTATATATTTTAAATAAAACGTAAAGGTTTGTGAGACCACTTAAATTACTTTAAACCCACCTCCTTATTTCAAGGAAGTTATACGTCTTATTGTACTGTTGTGAATGGTTATGGCGTTTCGCCCAGGTAGACGTGCTATCACCAGATATGGCCAATAATTTTCTTGATTCAAATAAAAATCATAGTTTTGATTTTAAAAATTGTTATCCGTTCCTGAACTTCGTTTTGGGTCCCAGAGAAAATATCAATAAACACAACAACATATGCTGCAGACACAACAATCACACAGAAGATTAAAAATCAAGGGAGGCGCGAGAGCGCTCTACCCCTGAATAGACTACACGAATGGCCTATGCTGGAAATCTCATCTCCTTGATCAATCATAACTCAAAAACCAATGAACCAAATTATTAAAGCTTTTCACAAAATTCTTATTTGATAGGTTCTATAAGTGTGTAGAATTTCAGCATCATTAGTAAAGACAACCCAGAGATCTAGAAAGCTCAATCATGAAATCATGTTAGCTGTGTGTACGTATGTACGTAAGTATGTGCCACCCTGTATCTCATCAACTATTTGATGGATTCAGCTGATTTTTGGCGGAGATAGAGGTTCTAGGGTCTAGTTGATGGCATTTTAATTTTAGTTTACCATAAACCTTAGTTTTCCAGACAATTCCAAAAAACCTTACGAGAAGGCATTGTATTGAGGTAGTGACATTCCACGAAAAATGCCAGTATACTGAAATCATATGTATTTTAATAGGGTTAAGATGAAAATTCATATACACTAAATGTACAAAAGCAAGGACATTCCCAAATTGTTACACTTTTATTGTCATTAAGAGTATGACTACATATCAACCAAACCATTTCATTATCACATAACTATAGTATACATATCTATGCATGAGTGGATGAAGTGTGTGAGGTGCTCTGAAAAAAAATTCCTACGAGTAAAATACATAGCCCTGTTGTGCTCGCATACCCTTAATGACAAAAAAGTGTAACAATTTAGGAATTTCCTTGCTGTTGTACATTTAGTGTATATTAATTTTCATCTTAACCCTATTAAGGGCATACGATTTCAGTATACTGGCATTTTTCATGGAATAAGCATAGAATTTAAAATTACTCAATAGAAAGCTGCCGGTGCGATAGCACGCTACCCCCCGTGGATTATGTACAGTGTTCAGTTCGAAATTCCGTACAGATTCTAGAGTGCAACAGAGAGATTCGCAGTTCGACAAGATCCACCTGAAACAAGTCGGACGTTCCATCGGCCGAAACGTCGCGAGAATAACATACACAATGAAAACAGTAGTCCGAATAATCTAAATAATGTATTTAAATATGTTTGTTTTCGATCCAAGCTTTGTGCATATTGTTTTTCCCACCCAATGTTTATGCGAATACTCCCCAAACAAGTGCACCATTAAACACATCTGCTTCATTATTACCTACATTCTTCCAGTCGCCTTGTATTCGGGTTACTTTTAAGTGGGTCGCCCTATACAAGCAAAACGGGTTGATGTGCCATTAAACAGAAAGCCCAAATAATCTAAAGAAATGATGTTTCATATACATAGATGTTCTCGTTTTTTTTAAGAGACAATTATTTCTTGTTCAACAGGAACAGTTATTGCTTCATTTAAAACTTGTTTATCTTACTATTGTGCGTGTTTGCTATTGTCTTGAGTCCTTTCAATTTGTTTCGCCTAAGCGCATGCGTACTGATGACGACTGTGTCCTCGCGTCCATCTTGTTGTTAGTCTATTTTTGTCTCTGTTTCTCCTCATTCACCTTTCTCCTTTTCTCTATCTATCTTGCTCCAACCCATCCCCTCTGCACTATGACTCCACCCACGCCCTTCATTCCCCACTCGATGTACAGAATCCAATCCTCGCCTCATGGTCTACCTTGTCTTCCGATGGGAAATAATGCAAAATCTATTCAATTCTTGTTTTCTTTTCATTTCCATTTCAGGATTAAATGAAACACAAATCGACTTCGACAAATAAAACCGCCATTTTGTTCTAGTTGTGAGAAACTCGTAAGTTTTCGGGAATATGAGAGTTTGTTCCACTCTTTCTTCTTCTCTGAATCATCTTTCTCACATACGTGGTGTTGCTACTCTCAATCTCTTATATAAGTACTATGTTGTCATGTGTTCTTAAGAATTGCCTGTTTATTCTCTGTTTCCTTTGTTCCAGCTCGTTTAACTCTTTGCTCTAGTTGTCTTCATCAATTCGCTGTCCAGATACCCCGTTTTAATACATCTTCAAATTCCAGTTGCTTATTTTCAAGAACAACAAACGTGTGGAACTCTTTTGCTGCTGACTGTTTTCCTCCTACATTTAGCCTGGGTCTTTTCAATGCTAAGGTCAATAGGTATCTCCGATCTTCGCGTTACTCATTTTCGTTCTTTTTAGCTCCTTAGATCCAGTTGCTTTATGCCTAGTCTAGAGCGACTTCTATTTCGGCGCTGATTTTGATGGCAGGAAATATAGCGCTGTGGAAACAGAGACATAAACATATGCACACATATCAACCTAACTAATGCCTATAGACGCCCACAATGTTATGTTTGTGTTAATATTGCTGTAGGAAAAATAAGAAACTGTGGAAATTATGTTTAGGAATTTCCGTGGTGAGGATTTATAATTTGTACTGTTTGGATTATTCGGACATCTTGGATGTTATTCTCACTAGGTTTCGGCTGATGTAACCTCCTTCATTCTTCAGGTGTGCCGGCAAAGATCCGTGGTACAACAGATGTAAGTTCTAAGTAATAATCAGTTTTAAGTAATCGATTCTGGAAGTTGAAGGTTCAATCCTCAGTGCAGACGATACTAAGCATACAATTACGAATTATTTAAGACTTTTATGCGATAATAGTTAACGAAAGAAGAGCACGCTATCCACGAAGATTAAATAAAGGGTTTCGTTCAAAATTTTGTACAGATTCCTGAGTTTGACATAAAGATTCCCGAGTTCGACCAGACGTGTGGTCTGAATAAGATCAGAGGTTTCATCGGGCGAAACGTGGTCAAAATAACATCTAAAATGAGAACAACTAATACAAGTTGTCTAAATTGTGTACTGATTTGACCTTTGTGTGCGAATGCGGTAGATTGGAAAATCTAGGAACCTTTTATTCGGCGACAAATACGACCAGAAATAAAGTTTGGCTCCACCTGAGTCTTGAACCTGATATATCCCGCACTGTCTACCAAGCTCCAACCCCGATCATATCGCCGCATTTTTCTATCCTTGTGCTTGTTTTATAAGTACGTTCAGACGCAATGTGTTCCGACGAACGTACTACACTTGTTGGCCTTTTGGCTAAGAGCAAAGTGTAGTATGGCACCCTACAGACCGATTACATCTTGGCCTTCGGGGCTTGATAACGCCGGTCTGTGGGTTCGTCCTGTGCAGTTCTAGGAGGTCGACCCTGCCAGGCTTTGCCTTCTCACCCTTTGAGAAGGGGTTAGTTTATTGCTAATCCCCGTAGACGCCCCAACCAGGGAATGCCGACGGGGCTGCCCAAGCAATTTTTAAGGGTCATAGGTGCTCTTCCCATAGGGTGCTGACTTTTCAAATCTCACTTTCCGACCTTGTGTCACATCTTACTGCTGTGGGAGGTAGATAAATAACACCCGCGAATAACTCGATTAGCAGCAAAATCCTACCTCTTCACTGTAGAGGTCCCCAGATACCGGAAAACTTTTTCCTCTAGTAGCGTATTTCCTCGGATCGTTTGACTTTGGAATTTACTCTCTACTCTCTGTTTTCCCAACTATACCAATATGCAGAAATGCAAATGTGATGCTATTAAACATCTTGCTGCACAACTCCCTACTTAGAATATCCCTATACATCTGACTCTTAATCACAGTGGCTCCTTACATCTCAGTTGCAATATGCATGGTTTGGGTTGAATGTTTTCATCCATTGTATTTGTCGAGCTTCATCTTTCTTGTTTACATGGGTATAAACTGTGAATAGGGTTCGTTGAGGATATGAAATCATAAAAATAAATCAACGTCTCTGTAAACATTTACCTATTTCGAAGTACGGGATGACTAGCCTATTACAATTCATCTACATCTTAGATGTGTAATTATAATTATATTAGCTTATCGAAGGAACGCTTGCCAGCAAAAGTGTAATGTGTTTGGTTGGACTAATACAGTAATTAGCATTGCTGGACCTTATCGCATATAATATATAATAATCCGCCGCTCTATTAGTGTGTCCCTGTTGACTTACCTCCCCACGAGAGCAGAGTTTAACATGAGGACGGTTTTTAATTAGGGAAAATCCAACTCTCCCAAAAAACTACTTTGGATTGGGACAAAAATAAAAATTACCTCAGTCTTGAAGGACTTATCCTTCACTAACAGATAGCAAAAGATAAAGTGTAGTATAAGAACAGGTACTACACTTTGCACTAAGCCAGAAGGTCACGTAGTTTTTACATTAAAACAAAATGGAGTTGCCAAGAGGATTTTTGTTGAATATAGAAGAAAATAGAAATGAAGCTATAGATCCATACAGAGCGTGAAACCTATAAGATTATGGGTGACGTAATGTGTTTGGCTTGGCTAATACAGTAATTAGCATAACCGGGATGTATCGCTTATCATTAGTCAATATACAATATTCCGGCGCTCCATTAGCATGTTTGCTAAATAAACGACGTATTTTGAACATCGCAAACAAAATGTCGTCGCCGATAGGATCTTCGTTGGATATGGAAGAAACTAAAATTGCAGAAAATGGGGAAACAGCTATAGAACCATATAGTGCGTAAAACCGATATTATTCTGGAGGATGTAATGTGGTCGGTTTGGCTTATACAGTTATTAGCACAGTCGGGCTTTATCGCCTATAAATAGCCTGTATAAAATAATGCGGAACTCATAGTGTATGTCTGCTAAGTGAATCACGACTTTTATATATCATAGCAAAATAAAAAAAAACAAAAAATATATAATACTGGAAAACAGTTTAGAAACAAAAGATAAACAAGCCGCGCGTGCGTGGTTCCCCTCTGTATGTGACTCAATGTGGCGAGTGTAAAATGCAACAATAAATTTAGGCAATTTGGGGCATTTTGACCCCCCTTTGACCCCCTGGGGCGCGAACCAGAACTTTTCTGAGGTCAAGGATGCTCATTTTATATCCAGAACAATTGCCTCTACATTTTTACCAAGTGACAGAAAAATTGAATGAATGGATCAAACGTTATGGGAGAAAAGGGTCATTTTTTGCCATTTTGGGGACTTTTGACCCCCTGGGGGCGCGAACCAGATTTTTTCCAAGGTCAGCGATACTTATTTTCTATTAGGAACAATTGCCTCCACATTTTTGCCAAGTTTCAGAGAAATTGAATGGATGAATGAAAGATTATGGGGCAAAAAATGTCATTTTTTGCCATTTCGGGGCCTTTTGACCCCCTGGGGGGCTAACCAGATTTTTTTAAAAATTAGAGAATGTCACTTTCTAACCTGACCAAAGTTACAACTTCATGCAAAATTTCAGAGAAATTCAATGGATGGTTGCGGAGAAAAATCCGGACGGACGGACATGCCTCAAAACATAAATCCTTCGATTTATAAAATCGGGGGACCAACAAGGCACTATTGATATTATCCTATCATAATTTTCTCTGCGTTGCAATCGTTTTATATAGTCTTGTTCGTCACATAATGTTGAAAATTGTTGCTATCATTGAGCGATAGGTAAACATGAGGTTATTTCGATTATTCGAAATATTATTCTGCATCCTGGGTGGGTTTTTTTCATAAGCTTCCGACCGATGAAACTTCTGACCTTTTTCAGGTGCACCTTTTTGAATTTGTGAACCTTTACATTGAACATCTGTATGTAATTTAGAACTAAACTCTTAGGGGTAGATTGCTCTTCGTTCTGTGTACCATAACCAGATAAAAATGTTAAGTAATTAGGTATTATGCTATTTATAGTTATTATCGCCGGTAGTAAACTACAGAAGGCTATCAGTGATTGTTAACTAAGGCCGTCATTCGTTGCGCAAGATTCTCATGTGGGCAAACCTTTCCAATAATATCTACATCATTTTGGTTGAGTTGTTTTACGAAATATAAATCATTGTGTTTGTGTAATGCGAATCCAGTCATTTTGATAAAGATTAGTATATAGCAAATTCTTTCAATTATTTTATTGGTGCAACCAGATCCGGCTGTCCGACGATTACGGCTTCCTGACATAAAATGTACATAACATTGATGTTATTGTATTTTCCTTTTCATTTTGCAAAACTCAATCATGTTCTGCAAAGCTAAAAACAAAAACAATAATTTTCTTCTACAAAACAACCAAACAAAACACCACGAATAAATATTTGAAGATATAAAGAACGTGAAGCATAAACACTTTTACCCAAAAGACCTTATTTGGTATAAAATAACCCGAAAAAGGTGATATACTGCAAAACAAAAACAAAAAAAAAAACTAAACAAAAAAAACATGAAACAATATTTGAAGATATAACTTGAAGCATAAAAACTATTCATTTCTCTTTAATTATTAGAGGTCAAATTAGAATTTAAAAATTTCTATTTAACCATAATATATTTTTAATAATAAAATACGATTTTAATTATTAGTTATATTTTACAGTTTCAGGGCTTTTCTTTTTTAGAATACTAATTCTATATTCCAATTCAAATTAAATGATTTGCAAAAATTCTCGAAATCTTCAGAATTTTAATTTTAAGATTAAAGTAAAATAAGATAAAAATGTGTTAAATACTCTAAATTCAAATATTAATAAATTCAGAAAAACTGATTTTAAGAATAAGTTTCAGGATAATAAAATAAATTTCAATTTCTGAGATTTAAATAAGTTCAAATAATTTATAATTATTTCACAATAGAAATATCATAATTCAATTCATTTTAAACTTATTTTCATTATAGCTATTTAATTGTTTAAGATGCAATTTTATTATGTTCGAAATGTAAAAGCCTAAAGTTAATCTAAAAAACGATTTCTACGTGTCAAAAAACTTTTAAAGTGAAAAATGTTCTAGCTATTCTCACAGACATTCAGTAAAATATGAAATTTCAAGAAATCATTTTTTGCTAACCTTTTCTGGAACTATTTCAAAGATCTTAAGACACTGAATTTAAACAATGTACATACTTTTTACTAAAAATTAAATAATTAGCGAAAAAATGTTCTATGCGATCAAAAATGTCCGAGCGATTAGAATAGCAACGATTAATTTGCCGACCGAAAACTATGTATGGAATGTCATAATCGCTATAATATTTCATTTTATTAATTTCATCTAGTATTTTATTTCCCTATCTTATTTTTAAATAGTATTAAAATTATTTAAATATCGACAAGTATGTTTTAGTTTTAACCTTTCTATTTTGTTTTAATTTAAAAAATATAAACTTTATTTGTGAAACTGGAAACTGAATGATTGTTTGTAAGTAAAACTTCGATGGCATCGCATAGTGGATAGTGTGTGGCGATGAACATCCCGTGTTTGTAATTGTTTATTATACTTTTGCCCTACCATACATTTGAAATTAATTGTTAGTAAAATTTAGACAACTTTTCAAAATATGTTTTTTCGTAATGTTTATCAATTTTTCCAATTTTGTTCTGTTTTTAAGATTAAAAAAATGAATTTCTACGCTGCTGAGTATACATTCATGTGTCAACGACAAGTCAATTTTCATTTTGAACTTATTAAAAAATAATTTCAACTTAAATATTTAACGACATCGTGTAGCACGTGTGGCCCCCACATCAAGAAACATTATGTTCGCGCGTGCCTCTCTAATATTAAGAAACCATAAATATTCTAAAACATTTATTTTTTTATTTTTTCGGAGGGGTACCATCTTTATACAACTATATCCCCCTCAAACATTTATTATTAAATATAATATTGGGGGGGGGGGGAGATTAAAACCTGATAATTTGCTAAGAATTTAAAAGCAAGTTTAAATGACTTTCTTTTCGACAGTTTAAATACTTCCAAATTCCTTTTAAATATTGAACACGAAGTAATGGATTTATTATTACAATTATATCTAAAATATTGAAATGGTTGAGTTGTTTACCAAGAAACCGAAATGCATTATGATTGATTAAATCTCGTAATAGAATTATAATTTACTACTATTTTATTAATATAATAATTGGAAAAGATGATATTTTGGTAGTTTACCGACCGGGTTGAAATAATAACATTATTTAGAAAGCTATTTTAACAAAGGGATGGGAACTTTGCTAACGATTCTGTACTTTCACCTAACAATTTAATAAACAAAATATATCGTAAAAATTGAATTTAACTTGAAAATCTTATCTAAAAAATAAGCCAGTCCGTAAACCGCACAAGTACCAACAATATTATACAAGAAATGTTCTTTTTTTTTTGGTTGAGAGGGGAGTAGCCCCGTATTTACAACTATATGCCCCGCAAGAACGGTTCTAACATTTATTTTCAAACGATATTTATTTCATAATTACCGAATTTTCCTACTTACACAAAATTGACGAATTTTCTTTCGCCGGATTTTCTTGGCCGAATTTTCCGTTGCACCGAGGTTAACACAAGGTCAGTTTTTAATGTGTGAAAAATTCAGATCTCTAAAAACGAGAACCCAGGCTAGTATTGATTTACTCCTCTCCAGGAGTCAGGCACAAGGCCAGTTTTTATCTTACTCCCACAAGTAAGATGTGACCCAAGGTCGGGTCGGGAAAGTGGGGTTTAAAAATTGCTTGGGCAGCCCCGTCGGCATTCCCCGGTAGGGGCGCCTCAGGCAGTAAGCAATAAACTTACTCCTCCCCAAAGAGAGGAGGCGAAACCTGGGAGGGTGAACCTCCCAGAACTGCACAGGACAGACCCATTGACCGGCGTAAATCAAGACCCGAAGGCCAAGACAATACCAGTTTATGGGGTGCAGTATCCATCGGAACAGATACTACACTTTGATCGTAGCCAAAAGGCCTACCCTGGCTTGTAACAGAAATGAAAATTGCCTTAGTCTAGAAAGATTCATCCTTCATTGGGCATAAAATGTAAAGTGTCGTATCAGAACACTTTGCAATATTTATTTGCACAAAAAAAAAAAAAATTATACAAAACTTGATACAACATTTTGCTCCTAGCCAAAATGGCAATAAAGTATGTAACCGTTCCAGTTAAATTTATTGGGTTGCCACCTAGACTTAGGTTATTGATAGAGTTAAGTTATTTTTAGGGGGACTGTTTCGACATACCATAGGGTTAGTGGTAGGATTAATAGATTATTTATTCCCTCCTTCCTCCCCAAAAGCAACACGATTTATATCCCTTTTCAATGAAATATGGTTATATGCTCTTAAAACGCTATCCCGATAGCGATCGGCCAGAAATGGGTAATAATTTTACGTTATTATTATATGCAAAACTCTAAATTCTGAAATAATAATGTTTCTTTCC
This sequence comes from Sepiola atlantica, assembly GCA_963556195.1. Taxonomy (NCBI): domain Eukaryota; kingdom Metazoa; phylum Mollusca; class Cephalopoda; order Sepiida; family Sepiolidae; genus Sepiola; species Sepiola atlantica. The sequence continues at coordinate 23,391,266 of OY744526.1, read as the reverse complement.
TAACACGTAACTGCCTAAAAAAGGATAATCTCATTATTGTTTAGGGGAGGCAGAGAGGCTGAAAATATCTATTTACAAATTTATCAACAATTATTTAAATATAACATGTCACATGTTCTTAAAAGTCTTCCAGTACGATATAAAAATTAATATTTATACTGTAGAAAATACTATTTATTTAGCGTAATAATTATACAAATATTTTTTTAATAATTTTCTACAAAAAGCATATATAAAAAGCCCACAGTTTCAATTTCATAAAAAAACATCTTTGTTTTCACCGCTAAGAAAACAATACGAAACTAATACAACAATGATACATATATTTGGGGGTAAACATCTTCAACATACCCGGAAGTTAATGTCTTCAATATAGCCAATTTTTATTTATTTTCTTCATTAATTTTCTAATTTGACATTTTTTTTTTTGGTTTTCTTACATCTAAAAGTTTGGTTTCAGTTTTGAGTTTGGCCTTTTTGGGGCCTTTTTTGGCCTTTTTGGCCTTTTTTGGCCTTTTTACTGAAAAATCTAGCTTTAAAAGTCACTGTTTTTATGGCACCAATCTTTTTAATACACACATAGTAAGAATCAGCCCATCGAGTCTTATCTTTCTCTTTTTCTATCCTTAAATAATATTTATAATTCAAAAAGTTATGTCAAGTTAAAGGGCATGAGGAGCGTTACTCAATTGCCTCAACCCTTTCATATCTTAAACTCCTTTCCACATATCTATATTTTTAGATTCCTTGTGCTGTTTGCTACATTTTGGGTATAAACAAAATAAATATTTGTTTTAAATAAAAAAAAGTTATGGTTATTTAAAGTAAATGGTGGGGCGGCGTTATCGTACAGTCTGTTGACCACACATATTTAGAATAACTTTTTCTACTGGACCAAATTTTAATTTCTTTATGTTCAAAAAAGTGTTGGGACTGGTCAATTCTAGTGCAAAAAACCGCATCAAGTTTG